>CM035414.1:24816613-24834113 GCA_020310875.1 Ceratopteris richardii | reverse complement strand
CGCTCCCGTCTTCATCGCAAGTCTTTAGGCTCAGTACTCTGAGCATTTTTTCATCTTCGAATGCAATGAGCGCTACGGCTAAGAAGGACGATTTGACAAAAATGGAGGACAAACTGACCATAGCTATCAAAGAAAACAAGAAGATGGTGGACTCCACTATCACGGCCATCATCAGCCGCCTCTCAAAGCTCGAGAAGGAAGTAGAAACATATCATAAGGAGAGGGAAGCATGGCAGAAAGAGAAAGAAGAATGGGCTAAGGAAAGGGCAAACATGAAAGAGGAATTGGAGCTCCTCAAAGCTTCAATGGTCTCTCTTACACCCGAAGAAGGAGAGATTAATATGAACAAGACAGAAGCTCTCAAAGAAGAACTCACCAAATCCTTGACCGAGAGCATGGAAAACAAATTACAAGCTACCAAAGAAGGGTGGATCGACATAGTGAAGAAGAACATCAAAAAAGAAGCCAAAGAGAAAGCACAAAAGGAAGAAGCCCTCATCGTGCACACCACTATTGAGGAAGAAAAGATGAGACATGCCCGCCGTCTCAATGTACGCATCACCGGCATTGAAGAAAAAGAAGGCTCTACCCCCGAGTCCGATGGGAAGACACTATGCAAGATACTCGGCTACAAAGAGGAGTCCCCCCCATTCATCAGGTCTTGGAGAACGGGACGAGACCCCACGAAGAAGAGAGCTCTCATTCTACACTTCCCTTCCGAAGATATAAGATCTACTTTCCTACACAAGAGGGTGATTTTGAGAGCACTTGATGGCCCCCCCATCTACCTTGATGATGATCTCACACCCATGCAGGTAGCACACCGTCGTGCATGCATGCCGAGAGTACATCAAGCTCGCAAAGAAGGAAAGAAGGCTTCATACAGAGATGGTCGTGTCATCATTGATGGCAAGGCCATCCCATAGGGATTCGCGGCCTGTGAGACACTCGAGGAGATACACCTTGCAGTTTGGAACTGCAATGGAGATCTATGGACACACCCAGAGAGATTGGAAGAGGTGCGCAAAGGCAAAGACATCATTATGCTCACAGAGACACATGAGAGCCCGGACCGGGGCCTACCTCGTGTCCACGGTTTTCAGTGGGAGTCCACATACAGAGAGTGTACACGTCAGCACACCACCCGAGGATCAGGAGGAGTAGCCATACTCTTTAGAGATGGACTTCAGAGAAGGATACAGATAGTCGCACGTGATTCACAGGCCAGATATCTTTGGATTCGACTCCAGCTCTCGCAGGAGCGGATCATCTTCATAGCATTATGCTACTTTGCTCCTTCTAGCTCGCGTTTCGCTATCATAGATCGAGAGGAGGACTCACCATACACTTGCTTGTCAGAAGAGATTACAGAGTACTCTGCATTAAGGGAAGTCTTCCTTATGGGAGACTTCAATGCCAGGACAGGCAATGATCAGTGTGAGATATTTGACCCAGAAGACCCGGAGATACTACATACCATAGAGGATGAGTCTACAGCTCGAGCTTCAGCTGACGCTACACACACTCACTATGGCACTCACCTACTCAGACTAGGCTCTCGACATACTCTCGTTATCTATAACGGGATGACTCAGTGGCCTACCTCAGGAGGATTGACATGCATACCACACTCAGTCACAGATGGCGGGGGAAGTACAGTAGATTACGTCATGGGGTCCAGAGAGGCCATCCACCTACTTACCTCATTCACCATCCCACCCATACCCATTGGGGCCGATCACACATACCTCGCACTCTCCCTGAAGGGAGACACCCCTACACGCATACCCGCAGCACGCATCCCACACACCACCATCCACTTCACACACGAGCTAGCTCACATATATGCGGCTCGAGTCGAGCAGGGTCTTCTCTTACTTCATCCTGACACTCCACTATCCCTACTCACCTCTCAGATAGCATCAGTTCTTCAGACATCAGCCATCAGCTCCTTCCCACACACCATCCATTCTCGTCACACACCTCCTCCCGGGACTATGCCACAACATCGTTGGTATGATGAGGATTGCAGAGATCTTTACCGCCGACTACGAGCTCAGCGAGCATTGGGAGAGATCACAGAGAGAGAGGCCAAGGGACAGATGAAGACACTCACACGTCGAAAGAGGCGAGCCTTTGAGGAGGCACAGGAGCTTGAGCTATACCATCTCTTTATGAGTATGGACAGTGCTGCAGCATGGCGCAGCCTACGAGAGCCACGCCCGACCACACCTATTGGAGACCCACACACATGGCATGATTATGCTCAGAGGTTATATGAGGTACCTAGGCAACCTCCCATTCCCCAGCCACTTGAGCCTCGCCCTACTAGTTCTTCTCTCTTCACAGCAAAGATGGTTGAGAGGGCCATACGACGACTTCGACATGGACGTTCGACAGACCACGCAGGATTGCAGAGCGAGCATCTCATATATGCAGCCTCCACTATAGCCCCGTTGATTGCACATGTCTTCAACCGGGCTATAGGAGAGGGCTTCCCAGAGGAGTGGACTAGGCACACCATTGTGCCTATCCACAAATCTGGCGACACCCTGGATCCAGGGAACTACAGGACCATCATGATTGGCCACACCATGGCCAAACTATACGGTGCCATACTTGAGGCAGAGCTCAGTTCATATGCAGAGACTGAGGGGCTACAAGCACGAGGCCAAGCAGGTTTTCGAAGAGCTTTCTCTACTATTGATCACATCTTCATTCTGCGCTGCCTCATTGATGGGGCAAGGGTGCGGAAGAAGAGACTATATTGCTGCTTTGTGGACTTCCGCAAAGCTTTTGATACAGTGCCGCGAGAGAGGCTCTTCCAACGCCTCCAGAGCTTGGGAGTACCATCAGGGATGATTTGGGCCATCTATGCACTCTATGAGCAGGTGACTGGGAGGGTACGGTGTCCAGGAGGTATGTCTGAGGCCATTGCTAGCACCATCGGTGTTAAGCAAGGCTGCCCACTCTCTCCCACTCTATTTGGTCTCTACATTGACGAGATTGAGGACTACATTCTCCGAGCTGGAGGAGAGGGTGCAGACCTCGCAGGTACACATGTCCACATTTTATTATATGCCGATGACATTGTCTTGATTTCAGAGTCACCCGAGGGATTACAGCGCCACCTTGAGGCCCTGGATGAGTTTTGTACACAGAGGGGCTTGACAGTAAACCTTGGCAAGACCAAGGTCATGATCTTCCACACCTCCCCCATGGTGAGGAATGGAGCAGGATTCAGAGCTGGTGGTGGACAGATTGAGGTGGTCACTTCCTATGTCTATCTCGGAGTCACATTCACGAGCTTGCCTGGCCCCTTCAGCATGAGACAGGCAGCCACCGATAGACTCACACGCGGATATGCAGCTTTAGCCATGTTAGAGCGGAGATGTCACCAAGCACACTTCCAGGAGCCCCGCACGAAGGGCTGGCTATTTGACACACTGGTCAGACAAGCTATGATGTATGCTGCGACGGTTTGGGCCCCAGGTCTCACAGTCACCCAGTGGAGTGCGATCGAGAGGCCACAGGTACGTATGATCTCGCGATTATTTCGTGGGAAACAGTCGGTGCCACATGACATCATCAGGGCAGAGCTAGCTGCACCACCCATGGCAGTAGAGGCACTATTCCAGACTATCTGCTTTATTCAGAGGATTAGGGACCTCCCTACAGATAGACTCACACACAGAGCTCTTGAGGCATCTATACAGATATCAGAGTTAGGATATGAGAGAGCTTGGTACACTCAGGTTAGAGTCTGGTTTGATAGTCATGGACTTGATATGGACAGATTGCCGCCTTTTCAGTATGACCCAGACTCACCTCACATCCACCTCTCTCGTCGTGAGAGGAATGTTGTGCTCAGACAGGATCTCTGGCAGCTCTACATTAGTCAGACATGGCACACACCACACATGGGATCGAGACTATCGCACTATCGAGACCAGTTCATAGACATACTAGCTGACGGTTTCATCCAGCGACCACGCTACATGGATACTCACATGCCTCATAGCTTGAGGGTAGCGATTGGCCAGCTGAGAGTCTCATCACACCGACTCGAGATTGAGACGGGCAGAGCCGCAGACATTCCCAGAGAGGAGCGGATATGCAGAGTATGCAGAGTAGAGATGGAGGATGAGGAGCACTTTGTATGCAGATGTAGCGCATATGATGGCATCAGAGGCAGATACGAGACTCTGTTTGCAGGGCAGCCCACCCTCCGAGAGATCATGGACTCTAGAGACCAGCGACAGCTCGGGCGATTCTTACTAGAGATACAGAGTCACAGAGATTCCCTACTCCAGCCTACTGTAGCACTCCCTACAGGAGGGAGACAGAGTCAGCTCACTGACTTCTTTATTCCACGACGTGCTGCAGCCCTCCCCCCCTCAGCCCACATACCGAGCGGGGTGACTCTTCAGCAGGCTCAGATATCTCGAGCTAGGAGACGACCCCGTGATATAGGATATCGGGCCCCGAGACTTCACCGACACCAGATTGCGGAGATCCAGGATTGTGACCATCGCGCCATGGAGGAGAGACGATCCCAGATGATGGCCGATCCCGTTGCAGCCATCAGGGTGGCCCTGACTCCACCTCCACCTATGTATCACATATTACATCCCACCCACTAGCACAAGATGGAGCTAGTTAGTCGTTTTAGATGCATTCTCATGGTTGTTGTACTACCCTTTTGCATATAGACTATCATAGATATCGCACTCCATACACCCCCCACCACTTTCATGGGTATCCCCACATGCACACTACGGAGATCTATATCAGCTTAACCAGTTTCTTTTCAGCACTTTTATCTTTTCTGATTGATAGAAGATACACCCATGTACATAGATTTGTCTCATAGGCCGAGTTCGGCCTCCTAATAGACGTAAAAACACTTTCTTTCTTTCTTTCTCTCTCTCTCTCTCTCTCTCTCTCTCTCTCTCTCTCTCTCTCTCTCTCTCTCTCTCTCTCTCTCTCTCTCTCTCTCTCTCTCTCTCTCTCTCTCTCTCTCTCTCTCTCTCTCTCTCTCTCTCTCTCTCTCTCTCTCCCCACCAAAGAAGGATGGATCGACATAGTGAGAAAGAACATCAAAAAAGAAGCCAAAGAGGAAGCACAAAAGGAAGAAGCACTCATCGTGCACACCACCATTGAAGAAGAAAAGATGAGACATGCCCGTCGTCTCAATGCACGCACGGTATTGTAGAAAAAGAAGGCTCTACACCCGAGTCCGACGGGAAGACACTATGCAGGATGCTCGGCTACAAAGAGGACTCCCCTCCATTTATCAAGTCTTGGAGAACGGGACGAGACCCCACGAAGAAGAGAGCTCTCATTCTACACTTCCCTTCAGAAGATGTAAGATCTACTTTCCTACGCAAGAGGGTGATTCTGCGAGCACTTGATGGCCCCCCCATCTACCTTGATGATGATCTCACACCCATGCAAGTAGCACACCGTCGTGCATGCATGCCGAGAATACACCAAGCTCGCAAAGAAGGAAAGAAGGCTTCATACAGAGATGGTCGTGTCATCATTGATGGCAAGGCCATCCCATAGGGATTCGCGGCCTGTGAGACACTCGAGGAGATACACCTTGTAGTTTGGAACTGCAATGGAGACCTATGGACACACCCAGAGAGGTTGGAAGAGGTGCGCAAAGGCAAAGACATCATTATGCTCACAGAGACACATGAGAGCCCGGACCGGGGCCTACCTCGAGTCCACGGTTTCCAATGGGAGTCCACATACAGAGAGAGTACACGTCAGCATACCACCAGAGGATCGGGAGGAGTAGCCATACTCTTCAGAGATGGACTTCAGAGCAGGATACAGATAGTCACACGTGACTCACAGGCCAGATATATTTGGATTCGACTCCAGCTCTCACACGAGCGGACCATCTTCATAGCTTTATGCTACTTTGCTCCCTCTAGCTCGCGATTCGCTATCATAGATCGAGAGGAGGACTCACCATACACTTGCTTGTCAGAAGAGATTACAGAGTACTCTGCACTAGGGGAAGTCTTCCTTATGGGAGACTTCAATGCCAGGACAGGCAATGATCAGTGTGAGATATTTGACCGAGAAGACCCACAGATACTACGTACCATAGAGGATGAGTCTACAGCTCGAGCTTCAGCTGACTCTACACACACTCATTATGGCACTCACTTACTCAGACTAGGCTCTCGACATAATCTCGTTATCTATAACGGGATGGCTCAGTGGCCTACCTCAGGAGGATTGACATGCATGCCACACTCAGTCACAGATGGCAGGGGAAGTTCAGTAGATTACATCATGGGATCTAGAGAGGCCATTCACCTACTTACCTCATTCACCATCCCACCTATACCCATTGGGGCCGATCACGCATACCTCCCTCTCTCCCTCAAGGGAGACACCCCTACACGCACACCCGCAACACGCATCCCACACACCACCATCCACTTCACACACGAGCTAGCTCACATATATGCGGCCCAAGTCGAGAAGGGTCTTCTCTTGCTTCACCCTGACACTCCACTATCCCTACTCACCTCACAGATAGCATCAGTTCTTCAGACATCCGCCATCAGCTCCTTCCCACACACCATCCATTCTGGTCACACACCTCCTCCAGGGAATATGCCACAACATCGTTGGTATGATGAGGAATGCAGAGATACCTACCGCCGACTACGAGCTCAGCGAGCATTGGGAGAGATCACAGAGAGACAGGCCACAGGACAGATGAAGACTCTCACACGTCGGAAGAGGTGAGCCTTTGAGGAGGCACAGATGCTTGAGCTATATCATCTCTTTATGAGCATGGCGTACCCTACGAGAGCCACGCCCGACCACACCTATTGGGGACCTACACACATGGCATGATTATGCTCAGAGATTATATGAGGTGCCTGGGAAGCCTCCCATTCCCGGGCCACTTGAGCCTCGCCCTACTAGTTCTTCTCTTTTCACAGCAAAGATGGTTGAGAGGGCCATAGGACGACTCCGACATGGACGTTCGACAGACCATACGGGATTGCAGAGCGAGCACCTCATATATGCATCCTCCACTATAGCCCCGTTGATTGCACATGCCTTCAATCGGGCTATAGGGGAGGGCTTCCCAGAGGAGTGGACTAGGCACACCATTGTGCCTATCCACAAATCTGGCGACACCCTGGATCCAGGGAATTACAGGACCATCACGATTGGCCACACCATGGCCAAACTATACGGTGCCATACTTGAGGAAGAGCTCAGCTCATATGCAGAGACGGAGGGGCTACGGGCAAGAGGCCAGGAAGGTTTTCGGCGAGCTTTCTCTACTACTGATCACATCTTCATTTTGCGCTGCCTCATTGATGGGGCAAGGGTGCGGAAGAAGAGACTATATTGCTGCTTTGTGGACTTCCGCAAAGCTTTCGATACAGTGCCACGAGAGAGGCTCTTCCAACGCCTTCAGAGCTTGGGAGTACCATCAGGGATGATTTGGGCCATCTATGCACTCTATGAGCAGGTGACCGAGAGAGTACAGTGTCCAGGAGGTATGTCTGAGGTCATTGCTAGCACCATCGGTGTTAAGCAAGGCTGCCCGCTCTCTCCCACTCTATTTGGTCTCTACATCGATGAGATTGAGGACTACATTCTCCGAGCTGGAGGAGAGGGTGCAGACCTCGCAGGTACACCTGTCCACATTTTATTATATGCCGATGACATTGTCTTGATTTCAGAGTCACCCGATGGATTACAGCGCCACTTGGATGCCCTCGATGAGTTTTGTACACAGAAGGGCTTGACAATAAACCTTGGCAAGACCAAGGTCATGATCTTCCACACCTCCCCCTTGGTGAGGAATGGAGCAGGATTCAGAGCCGACGGTGGACAGATTGAGGTGGTCACTTCCTATGTCTACCTCGGAGTCACATTCACAAGCTTACCTGGCCCCTTCAGCATGAGACAGGAAGCCACCGATAGACTCACGAGCATATGCAGCTTTAGCCATGTTAGAGCGGAGATGTCACCAGGCACACTCCAAGAGCCTCGCACGAAGGGGTGGCTATTTGACACACTAGTCCGACCAGCTATGATGTATGCTGCGACAGTTTGGGCCCCAGGCCTCACAGCCACCCAATGGAGTGCGATCGAGAGGCCCCAGGTACGTATGATCTCGCGACTATTTCGCGGGAAACAGTCGGTACCACATGACATCATCAGGGCAGAGCTAGCTGCACCACCCATGGTAGTAGATGCACTATTCCAGACTATCTATCTGCTTTATTCAGAGGATGAGGGAGCTCCCTACAGACAGACTCACACGCAGAGCTTTTGAGGCATCTATACAGATATCCGAGTCAGGATATGAGAGAGCTTGGTACACTCAGGTTAGAGTATGGCTTGATAGTCATGGGCTTGATATGGACAGATTACCGCCTTTTCAGTACGACCCAGACTCACCTCACATCCACCTCTCCCGTCATGAGAGGAATGTTGTGTTGAGACAGGATCTTTGGCAGCGCTACATTAGTCAGACATGGCACACACCACACATGGGATCGAGACTATTGCACTATCGAGACCAGTTCTTAGACATCCTAGCAGACGGTTTCATCCGGCGGCCATGTTACATGGATACTTACATGCCTCATAGCTCGAGGGTAGCGATTGGCCAGTTGAGAGTCTCATCACATAGACTAGAGATTGAGACGGGCACACACCACACATGGGATCGAGACTATTGCACTATCGAGACCAGTTCTTAGACATCCTAGCAGACGGTTTCATCCGGCGGCCATGTTACATGGATACTTACATGCCTCATAGCTCGAGGGTAGCGATTGGCCAGTTGAGAGTCTCATCACATAGACTAGAGATTGAGACGGGCAAAGCCACAGACATTCCCAGACAGGAGCGGATATGCAGGGTTTGCAGAGTAGAGATAGAGGATGAGGAGCACTTTGTATGCAGATGTAGCGCATATGATGGCATCAGAGGTAGATACGGGACTCTATTTACAGGGCAGCCCACCCTCCGAGAGATCATGGACTCTAGAGACCAGCGACAGCTCGGGCGATTCCTACTAGAGATACAGAGTCACAGAGATTCCCTACTCCAGCCTACTGTAGCAGCTCATAAAGGAGGGAGACACAGTCAGCTCACTGAGTTCTTTATTCCACGACGTGCTGCAGCCCTCCCCCCCTCAGCCCACACACCGAGAGGGGTGACTCTTCAGCAGGCTCAGGCTTCGCGAGCTAGGAGACGACCCCGTGCTAGAGGATATCGGGCCCCGAGACATCACCGACATCAGATTGCAGAGATCCAGGCTCGTCACCATGGCGGCATGGAGGAGAGACGATTCCAGATGATGGCTCATCCCGTTGCAGCTATCACGATGGCCCTGACTCCACCTCCACCTATGTATTACATCTTACACCCGCCCATTAGCACAGGATGGAGCTAGTTAGTCGTTTCAGATGCATTCCCATGCTTGTTGTACTACCCCTTTGCATATAGACTTCCATAGATATCACACTCCTTACACCCCCCCTTTTCATGGGTATCTCCACACGCATTTCACGGAGATATGTATCAGCTTTACCAGTTTCTTTTTCAGCACTTTTATCTTCTCTGATAGACAGAAGATACACCCATGTACATCGATTTGTCTCATAGGCCGAGTTCGGCCTCCTAATAGACGTAAAAACACTTTCTTTCTTCTTTCTCTCTCTCTCTCTCTCTCTCTCTCTCTCTCTCTCTCTCTCTCTCTCTCTCTCTCTCTCTCTCTCTCTCTCTCTCTCTCTCTCTCTCTCTCTCTCTCTCTCTCTCTCTCTCTCTCTCTCTCTCTCTCTCTCTCTATCTCTCTCCCCCTCCCTCCCTCCCTCCCTCCCTCTCTCTCGTGGACTTTCGCAAAGCATTTGACATTGTTCCCAAGGAGCGACTTTTTAGACGACTACTTGATATCGGAGCTCCGGAGGAGATGATATAGGGGATCTACGCCTTATGCGAGAGAGTATCTGCAGCAGCAGGTTGGTGATGGCATTGAGGTACGCGGGTCCACTGTCCATATTCTTTTATATGCCGATGATATTGTACTGGTTTCAGTGTCAACAAAAGGTCTACAGCATCATCTACATGGCCTAGATGACTTTTGTAGACATAGAGGGTTATCTGTGAACCTTGGTTAAAACCAATGTCATGATGTTTCATACATCAGCACAGGTACGCAGACATAGTTTGTTCAGAGCAGCAGGTGGACCGATCGAGGTGGTCGGATCATATGTTTACTTGGGAGTGACATTTACACCAGCATCAGGGGTCTTCTCTATGTCTCAGGCAGCCCGTGACCGCATCACATGTGGGTACGCAGCACTAACTTTGATGGAGAGACACTGCCACCAAGCATATGTTCAGGAGCCCCGCACAAAGGGGTGGCTCTTCGACACTTTGGTTACGCTAGCGCTTATGTATGGGGCAGCCATATGGGGACCGGGATTAGCTACGTCAGTATGGACTGCATTAGAGTGGCCACAGATCATCATGATTGCCAAACTTATCCGCATCAAGCCTTCGGTACCACGTGATATCATTAGAGCACAGCTCGCTGCACCACCGATGCTAGTTGAGGCACTATTCCAGACAGTATGCCTATTACACAGACTTCGGAGCATGGATACAGGGCGCATTGCTCATCGTGCTTTCCAAGCATCACGTGATATGGCATTAGCAGGCGACACCTCTTCATGGTATGCACAGACACGAGACTGGCTGGCCCACCATGGCTTTGACATAGACAGGCTACCACCACTACAGTACGACTCACATGCACCCACCTACTCGCTCTCTCATCAAGAGAGGAATAGGGTCATTCGTCAGGAGATATGGCATTCATACATACACAGGACATGGGTGAGCCCTAGGGATACATTGCCACCGAAAATGCTCTATTACCGTGAGCATTTTCTACATATATCGGACGAGGGCTTCATCGAGATTCCGAGATACATGCAAACATACCTACCCCACCACTTTTGAGTCGTCATCGGGAAGCTCCGGGATTCATCACATCAGCTCGAGATTGAGAGGGGTCGGTCGAGGGAGTCCCCCGTGAGGAGAGGTGGTGCCCAGTATGTGAGACAGAGGTAGAGAATGAGGAGCATTTTCTTACCAGATGTCCATCATACTTAGACCTACGAGCACAGTTCCAGATAGAGGATTCACTCCAGTTGTGCATGACTATGGGAGACCAACGGCGTTTGGGACGCTTCCTCACAGGAGCATACGAGAGGCGAGGGCGGTCACTGCAGCCCACGCATCAGCCACGGGTGAGTACCCAGCAGACCATTGCCCAGTTCTTTTAGCGAGTAGAGGTACGTCAGAGAGGTCCATCTATAGGGCTCACGCTCCACCAGGCAGCAGCACAGAGAGAACGACGCCGAGCACGCATGGACGGATATCGTCAGACCACCAACGATGTACCACATACTACACCCACCTCCACCCATCACGAGTAGCTAGGGTGTTTTACTCACTCACATTATGGATCCCCCATGTATTAGGTGGCCACTATCTGCAGAGTCACAGCCACGTCTCCCGAGCCTTTTCCAGCCCTATATAGCTTTGTGTAGCGATATACTTTTTATTTTATTTCATCTTCTACACAGGGTTACTACACTTGTACAAGGTTTTGTCTCATAGGCCAAGTTTGGCCTCTAGAAGGGGTTAATATGACTCTCTCTCTCTCTCTCTCTCTCTCTCCTCCCTCCCTCCCTCCCTCCCTCCCTCCCTCCCTCCCTCCCTCCCTCCCTCCCTCCCTCCCTCCCTCCCTCCCTCCCTCCCTCCCTCCCTCCCTCCCTCCCTCCCTCCCTCCCTCCCTCCCTCCCTCCCTCCCTCTCTCTCTCTCTCTCTCTCTCTCTCTCTCTCTCTCTCTCTCTCTCTCTCTCTCTCTCTCTCTCTCTCTCTCTCTCTCTCTCTCTCTCTCTCTCTCTCTCCCCCCCCCACACCCTTGATACCAGCTACTATCCCTCCTTTTATACCCGTTTGCAGTACTCACACTTTATTTTCGTTTTGGATCACAGTGGATTGGATCATACTGATGTATATGTTTTGTCTCATAGGCCGATTTTGGCCTCTAATAGACGTTAAAAAGTCTCTCTCTCTCTCTCTCTCTCTCTCTCTCTCTCTCTCTCTCTCTCTCTCTCTCTCTCTCTCTCTCTCTCTCTCTCTCTCTCTCTCTCTCTCTCTCTCTCTCTCTCTCTCTCTCTCTCTCTCTCTCTCTCTCTCTCTCTCTCTCTCTCTCTCTCTCTCTCTCTCTCTCTCTCTCTCTCTCTCTCTCTCTCTATATATATATATATATATATATATATATATATATATATATATATATATATATATATATATATGTATATGTATATCTATATCTATCTCTCTCTCTCTCTCTCTCTCTCTCTCTCTCTCTCTCTCTCTCTCTCTCTCTCTCTCTCTCTCTCTCTCTCTCTCTCTCTCTCTCTCTCTCTCTCTCTCTCTCTCTCTCTCTCATCTCCTATTCCACTAGACCCTCCCTCATTCATTGAGCCACACACCACAATACACTTCACACACGAGCTCTCACAATTTATGCACACCACTTACACATCAGACTACTCTCCCTTGATCAATTCTCACCTTTGGATACACTTACATCACAGATCACCACCATCCTCCATGACTCGGCTATCCACTGCTTTCCACATCGCACACATACACATCCTCCACGCAGAGGATCCATGCCCCAAAACAGTTGGTATGATGCAAGCTGTTGGGAACTAAGGAAGCATCTATGGATTTTAGAGCTTAGAGGGGATATTACACACAGACAAGCACAGCGTCGCATGCAGAGCCTTACTCGCCGCAAGCGGTGGGAATGGGAGGAGAGACAGTACTGGGATATCTACCATTTGCTCATGAGTCGGGATAGTGCAGTGGCATGGCGACATTTGAGGGAGAGGAGATAGGAGACACCCATTCGAGATTCGAGCATTTGGCATAGCTATGCACAGAGCCTATACCAGATTCCAGACCAGCCCCCCATTCCCAAGCCGGAGAGCTCACGCCCCACTACCTCTTACTTCTTCACACCCACTATGGTGAGCCACGCTATTTCCCATTTACAGCATGGCAGAGCGCATGACCAGTTCAATTTACAGGAGCATCTCATCTATGGATGTACGACTCTCGCACCTCTCATTGCCCACCTCTTCAACCGTGCACTGGTTGAAGGGTTCCCTGACTCGTGGACTGAGCACACCATAGTGCCCATTCATAAGTCAGGCGAGATCCAGCTACATATCGGATGATCATGATTGGCCCCATATTGGCCAAGTTATATGGGGCAATGCTAGAGACAGAGTTGAGCACTCTCGCCGAGAGGAAGGGTATCACAGCTCCAAGACAGGATGGTTTTAGACGAGACTACTCTACCATTGACCACATCTTCACTCTTAGATGCCTGATCGACCAGGCCAGAGTGAGGAAGAGGAGATTATACTGCTGCTTTGTGGACTTCCGCAAAGCCTTCGACACAGTTCCCAAGGAGCAACTCTTTAGAAGTCTACTCGATATCGGAGCTCCAGATAAGATGATATGGGGGATCTACGCTTTATATGAGAGAGTATCTGATAGAGTCAGATGTCCACGTGGCTTATCCCACTCACTTGCTAGCACCATCGGGGTGAGGAAAGGGTGTCCTCTTTCACCCACCCTCTTTGGTCTATACATTGATGAGATAGTGGATTTCATACGACAACACGGAGGGGAGGGCATTGAGGTACAAGGAACCACTGTTCATATTCATTTATATGCTGATGATATTGTGCTGGTTTCAGAGTCCGCAGAAGGTCTACAGCACCACCTACGCGGCCTAGACGACTTTTGCATACATAGAGGGCTATTTGTGAACCTTGGTAAAACCAGGGTTATGATTTTTCATACATCAGCTCAGGTGAGGGGACAGAGTTCTTTCACAGCAGCAGGCGGACCGATTGAGGTAGTCGGGTTATATGTCTATCTTGGAGTGACATTCACAGCAGCTTCTGGGGTCTTCTCTATGTCTCAGGCAGCCCGGGACTGCATCACACGTGGATATGCAGCACTAGCCTTGATGGAGAGACAGTGCCACCAGGCGCACTTTCAGGAGCCTCCTACAAAGGGGTGGCTCTTTGACACTTTGGTTACACCAGCACTCGTGTATGGGGCACCCATATGGGGGCCCGAATCGTTACATCGTCATGGACAGCATTGGAGAGGCCACAGATTCTCATGATTGCGAGACTCATCCGAAGCAAGCCTTCGGTACCACATGATATTATCAGAGCAAAGCTAGCAACACCACCGATGCTAGTAGAGGCACTGTTCCAGACAGTATGCCTATTACACAGGATCCAGAGCATGGACACAGAGGGCATCACTTATCGAGCTTTCCAGGCGTCACGTGACATGGCACCACTACAGTATGACTTATAGGCTCCCACCTATTCCCTCTCCCACCAGGAGAGGAATTGGGTCATTCGACACGAGATATGGCATACATA
The DNA here is from genome assembly GCA_020310875.1 of Ceratopteris richardii. NCBI lineage: Eukaryota > Viridiplantae > Streptophyta > Polypodiopsida > Polypodiales > Pteridaceae > Ceratopteris > Ceratopteris richardii. The sequence goes on along the minus strand of CM035414.1, from coordinate 24,819,552 downwards.
CATACAGATGACATGGATTAGCCCCAGGGATACATTGCCACCAAAAATGCTCCACTACCGCGAGCATTTTCTACAGATCTCAAACCAGGGCTTCATTGAGACTCCACGATACATGCAGACATACCTACCACACCACCTCCGAGTCATCATTGGGCAGCTTCGAGTTTCGTCACATCGACTCGAGATCGAGAGTGGTCGGACCAGGGGAGTCCCTAGAGAGGAGAGGTGGTGCTCAGTATGCCATACAGAGATAGAGAGTGAGGAGCACTTTGTTACCAGATGCCGAGCATACTTAGATCTACGAGCACAGTTCCACATACAGGAGTCACTACAGTTGTGCATGACCACGGGAGACCAGCGGAGGCTGGGACGTTTCCTCACTGCGGCATATGAGAGACGAGAGAAGTCCATACAGCCCACACATCACACACGGGTGAGTACCCAGCAGACCATTACTCAGTTCTTTCAGCGAGATGGGCTACATCAAAGGGGCCCACCTTCCAGAGGCATAGGGCTCACGCTCCAGCAAGCAGAGGCACAAAGAGTGCTACGTCGACCACATAGGGCTGGATTCATACGACCACGACTATACCAGGAGGATATCTCACGCATCATGATAGCCCATGACCATATGATGGAGCACAGGCGCACCATCACCACCTCGGTAGCCTTCCTTCCGGAGGCACTCACACTATCACCGATGTACCACATACTCCACCCACCTCCACCCATTATATGTAGTTAGGATATACATATTCACTCCTATGATGGGACCCCCATGTATTAGATGGCCATTATCTACAGAGTCAGAGCCACATCTCCTCCCACACCACTACATTATCCCCACTACCTCTCCATCACTCGATACACTATCTTGGGGTTATTTCGAGCCTTTTTCAGCCTACAGAGTTTTGTGTAGCGAGTACGATTCCATTTTATTTCTACACAAGAGTTACTACAGTTGTACATGGTTTTGTCTCATAGGCCAAGTTTGGCCTTCAGAAACAGTGCCACCAGGCATATTTTCAGGAGCCCCGCACAAAGGGGTGGCTCTTTGACACTTTGGTTACGCCAGCGCTCATGTATGGGGTAGCCATATGGGGACCAAGATTAGCTACATCAGTATGGACAGCATTAGAGAAGCCACAGATCCTCACGATTGCCAGACTTATCCGCAGCAAGCCTTCAGTACCGCATGATATCATTAGAGCAGAGCTCGCCGCACCACCGATGCTAGTTGAGGCACTATTCCAGACAGTATGCCTATTACACAGACTTCGGAGCATGGATACAGAGCGCATTGCTTATCGTGCTTTCGAGGCATCACGTGATATGGGAAGGCGACACCTCCTCATGGTATGCACAGACACCAGACTGGCTTGCCCACCATGGCTTTGACATAGACAGGCTACCACCACGGCAGTACGACTCTCATGCACCCACCTACTCGCTCTCTCATCAAGAGAGGAATAGGATCATTCGTCAGGAGATATGGCATACATACATACAGAGGACATGGGTGAGCCCTAGGGGTACATTGCCACCGAAAATGCTCTACTACCGCGAGCATTTTCTACATATATCGGGCACGGGCTTCATCGAGATTCCGAGATACATGCAGACCTACCTTCCCCACCACCTACGAGTCGTCATTGGGCAACTCCGGGTTTCATCACATCAGCTCGAGATTGAGAGGGGTCGGTCCAGGGGAGTCCCCCGTGAGGAGAGGTGGTGCCCAGTATGCCAGACAGACGTAGAGAGTGAGGAGCATTTTGTTATCAAATGTCCAGCATACTTAGACCTACGAGCACAGTTCCAGATTGAGGAGTCATTCCAGATGTGCATGACTATGGGAGACCAGAGACGCTTGGGACACTTTCTCACAGAAGCATACGAGAGGCGAGAGCGGTCACTACAGCCCATACATCAGCCACGGGTGAGTACCCAGCAGACCATTACCCAGTTCTTTCAGCGAGTTGAGCTACATCAGAGAGGTCCATCTATAGGGCTCACGCTCCACCAGGCAACAGCACAGAGAGCACGGCGCCGACCACGCATGGGCGGATATCGTCGACCACGACTATATCAAGAGGATATATCACGCATCAGGATTGCCTACGACCACATGATGGAGCATAGGCGTACCACCACCCCCTGGGTTGTCTTCCTTTAGGAGGCACTCAGACCACCACCGATGTACCACATACTACACCCACCTCCACCCATCACCTGTAGCTAGGGCATTTTACTCACATTTTGTATCCCCCCATGTATTAGGTGGCCACTATCTGCAGAGTCAGAGCCACGTCTCCCCAGCCTTTTCCAGCCCTATATAGCTTTGTGTAGCGATATACTTTTTATTTCATTTTATCTTCTACACAGGGTTACTACACTTGTACATGCTTTTTGTCTCATAGGCCAAGTTTGGCCTCCAGAAGACGTTAATATGACTTTCTTTTTCTCTCTCTCTCTGTCTCTCTCTCTCTCTCTCTCTCTCTCTCTCTCTCTCTCTCTCTCTCTCTCTCTCTCTCTCTCTCTCTCTCTCTCTCTCTCTCTCTCTCTCTCTCTCTCTCTCTCTCTGCATGTGTGTGTGTATATATGTATGTATGTATGTATGTATGGATGTATGCATGTATGTTTGTATGTCTTTATGTAGGTATTTATGTATGTAGATATGTATGTATGTATGTAGGTATGTGTGTATGTATGTACATAGGTATGTACATATGTAGGTATGTACATATGTAGGTATGTATGTAGGTAGGTAGGTATATATATATATATATATATATATATATATATATATATATATATATATATATATATATATATATATATATGTATGTATGTATGTATGTATGTATGTATGTATGTATGTATGTATGTATGTATGTATGTATGTATGTATGTATGTATGTATGTATGTATGTATGTATGTA
>CM035414.1:24494113-24806613 GCA_020310875.1 Ceratopteris richardii | reverse complement strand
GCAAGGGAATCGGCTTGCATCATGGTTGAAAAAAAATCATCAGTAAAAAGAATCACATTTTATGTCAATCTCGCAAATAGATGATCATGAAAATCAAGTCAAGATCATATTAGATAAATCATACATCATCAAAATATGTAAGCTCACTGAGAAGTCCTGTAAGCAACTGCCTGAGCTTTTCAATTTTTTTCTGTGTGCCCCCCTTTACATTTTTTATATCCCGCATGATTTTGCAAAGTTGTGCTGTCAGCTCATTTTGACGCATCAAACTCTGCCACAATTTGTCACCTGATTTATCATCAAGTTTCGTCTGCCATCAAGTATATGAGCTGAGACTTTTATCCAGAAGTGAAATAAGGCAGTTAACTTTATTTGTTTAATACAAAGAAACATCATGTGATTGAAATTCACCTTTTTCAGGGTATCTTCCAGGAGTTCATATATTGAATAGAACCGTTTGGCATATGTGGGATCATAAAGTTCAACAGTGACATACCACCTAAGAAAGCTTGCAATATTGATATTCTGAGTGGCTGTACAAAAAAGCAAAATATAAAAGCATATCATTTTCTAATTGAACTTAGCATTAGTTTCCCTCCCTCATCCCTTTCTGTGTTTCTTTATCTATCCAACTCCTATCATCATTACATGTATCTATAACTGCAGCAATACCTTGATGGTATTCAGACACTGAACTAATAACATAGAAATGCAACAATATAAACATATGATAAATAACTTCAAACATTGATGTGAGCATCTATGATATAAACTAATAACAGAAGACTAAGTGTGAATAAATGTGATGACTTGAAGGCTCTCATCAAAGGCTGCAGAATTTGGCACAGGAGAAAAATTACCACGATGCACAAGGAAATGAGCAAGGTGTGACTTGTCTGAACGCTCAAAGCGCAGTGCCTGAACAAGCTGTAAAAGATAGCACTGCAGCTCTTCATCTTCTGCCCTCTCCAGGACACTGACTGCATGTGCACGCACCTATAAATGTTCAAATGCAAAGTAAACCACTAGAATAGGTCCACCAAATTGCATAATAAAAAGAAAAAATGTGCACTTAGAATTCAATTCCCAACAGGTATAAACTTTCGAACTCCAAAAAAGAGCCAATCCAGCACAGGACTACTATTATATATTTTTGCAACTCAATATATTTGATCTCCACTAAGACAATAACACAATAAATGTAAGAAACTTCCAAGTACAAACGACTTCATCATGTTAATGTATTACATGGAATTTTTAATCAGAAACAAAAGAACCATTTCTTACGTACTAATCTTCATTACAAGACATTTATCAGAATAAAGGTTTCCAGCTAATATGGCTTTGTAAAGAAACTAGGTTACTGATAATCTTTCTCAGATTTGACTTCACATATGTAGATCAGCCAAGTGCGACCAACCTCAGTTTTGGCCTTATTTTGACCCTAGAAAAAAGGTTGATGAAAAAAATAAAATCTAAAGCTTCACTAAATTTAGAGAAAAGTTAAAGAAATCTACCCTTTATTTCATTAAACGAGAAATTTAATATTTGGAAAAGCAAGTCTTAATCATTAAAAGACTAATCACCAAAAATATCTCCAGCCCCAAAAATCTTATCTTCATGGTGAAAAACTAGCCTTTCAGGCCAAAATCAGTAAGTATAAAACAAGCTCTTCAGTTCCCACATTATAAAACCTCAGCCTCACTTGGAGTAACTTGGAAAGGAACTTTTCATCCAAGCTTCTTCTTCTTCCTTGTGTTATTTGTGTGCTTCTGTAGACCTCAAACTCCAACAATTGGTATCAAAGAAAATCGCCGTTGTCTTGAATACCCCTCCGGTCACAGTCTCAGAATCACTGAAAATTGGTGGGCATACTCAGGGAGATTAGAAGTTCAAAACTGCTTCACTTTGTGGTATTGAATTTTTCATATGAGCTTGTTTCGGTCTCCAAATGCACTATCACACCTCTTGTGCAAGCAATTTCATCCTTTTATGCCGAACATATATACAGGTTTCGGTTCGCAAGTACAAGCGATTTGAAGTCTGTTATAGGTTTAGCCGAGCTCGACAGGGTAGTTCTGTTCAACGGGATAGAGTCACTTTTCTGCACCATTTTTTTGGCACCGACATATTTTAGCTAGTGGCCATGGCTGAAAGCAATGATGTATTCCATATGTTGGCTATTGAGGACAAGTTGGATGGTACAAACCATTATGGGCATATATTATGCTTCATGTATTGGTCGCAAAAGGACTATGGAATATTGTGCAAAGTGTTGAAAAACAACCTACCACACCTACAAATACAGTTATTGAAGGTGATGCAGATGGCATTGAAGATGATGATCTTCAGGTTCATGTCTGTGTTGCAGTTCTTGATGCACATATATACAGGTTTCGGTTCGCCAGCCAAAGCTGGCTTGAAGTCTGTTATAGGTTTAGCAGAGCTCGAAAGGGTAGTTCTGTTGAACTTTTTGAGATACATTCATTTTTTTGCATCGAGGTATTTTAGTGAGTGATCATGGCTGAAACCAATGATGTATTCCATATGTTGGCTATTGAGGACAAGTTTGATGGTACAAACCATTATGGGCATATATTGTCAGGGAAGCACTAGATTGTGCTCTGTGACTACAGTAGACAAGATTTGGAAATACACTTCTGATAACAAGAACACCCACGAAGGGAAAACAATACAAGAATATGTGATCGATACAAGATTTCCCACAACCCGAGACTGATAGGTATGAATAACTCGACTAGAGATGATACATGAAATCCCACAACCCGAGATCGTAAGTATGAGACAAGATATCTGGATTACAAGAAATCCCTTCTCGAAGATAACTAGATACAAGAAATAACTCGACAGGATCTCGTACTACGAGATTACAAGAGGACAAGATAGGATGTCTAAGAACTAGACTAGAACAAGGAACAAGACAAGAACTAGAACTGGAACTTGAAGAGTACTTACTTGGCGGTCACGGCTCCTTGAGCTCCCAAGACTGGTATTGGCAAGACTGAAAATGAATATGGCCAACCCCTCCTTATATAGTTTTTCAAGGGCGGTTACCAAAGGCGGTTACGACATGATGATATCATCGATGATTTCATCGGCTAGAAACAGGACCTTCAGGTGTCAGAATTCAACAAATAAACAGTCGATCTTGGGGTTTTGGCACGTTTCGGACGCAATGGAGCATTAGTTTCTCCAAAATCTGAGCCAATCATGAGATATGGAAAGTCAACATGGAATCTAAGGTTTAAGATGGTTTCCTTTGTGTCCATGACATATATGATGCTTCATGTATTGGTCACAAAGGGACTCTGGAATGTTGAGCAGAGTGTTGAAAAACGACCTACTATAACTATGAATATAGTTATTGAAGGTGATGCAAATGGTGTTGATGATGATGATCTTCAGGTTCATATTCGTGCTTCGGTTCTTGTTGCACCTATTGCAAAGAAACTTCATTGGGATGGCAGAGATGCTCAGGCATATAAATTAATAGCTTTGTCTGTCAAACGTGCCATTATCCCTCACGTTCTCTCTTGCAAAAGAGCAAAGGATGCTTGGGGCACACTTACTACTTTATACCACGCAAGAAATGAGGGGCGTGTTGCTTACCTCCGAAAATAGTTGGAGAGTGAGAATATGAATGAAGGAGATTCTATGGACAATTTTTTGACATAGATCAAAGATTTAAAAGAGAAGTTAATTTCGCAAAAGAAGTCTTAAATTAATTTCCTCAAATGAAGACTTGCCAGATACTTCACTCGCGTATACCACTCTTAATTGTCTTCCTGATGCATTAACATTTGAGGAGTTAGTATCTATTCTATTACAGGAAGATTAGTCTAAGCAACAGGTCTATTATGCATGTTGAAGATCAAGCTTTCTTAGCTAGTCAGAAGGGCAAAGGTAAATGGAGCTCATCTAATCTACTAATTTTGCTCATTCAAAAAGGGAAGACAAAGACGAAAAGAAAACAGAAAACAAAAAAAAGAAAAGAAGAAAAAGTTTTGCAACTACTATAAAAGAAATGATCATGTCATAAAGAGTTGTCCAAAACTGGTTGCAAAAAAGGCAAAGAAAAAAGAGGTTGAAATGGCTATTGCAGAGGCCTCTACACCTAAAACAGAGTTTACTAATCTTGTGCAAAATGAAAAATGGGCATTTACTATTGTTTGGAGCTATAACCGATCTTCTCATGAAGAGTGTATGTCTGCAATAGACTCAGATAGACAACCAAACATATTACCTCGCAGCAAAGTTTCTTCAGTTCACTTCAGCCTTCCCCAACAAGAATACTGTCACATGCACTAACAAGATGGGAGTTAATAAGATCATTCTGAATACAGTTGATGATAGTTCTTTCACATTCTCAAATGCTTTGTTTGTGTCAGGGATCAAGATAAATCTATTGTCAGTTTCAACATTAGTCAAATTCGGCTTGGTTGCAAATTTGTTGATGACAGATGCATAATTCATGATCAGTCAAATGGCAAAGTTATTATTGCTTCTAGCATTTTATGTCGTCGGTTGTATAAGCTCATAGACTATGCAAAATCTGTGAATGATTCAGCATGTGCACTTCAAGATTCTCAAACTTTCTCATATGCAAAGCTTTGGCATTCACGCTTTGGTCATATGAATTTCGCTAGTTTTCTACGCCTTCACAAATATGAAATGGTGTCCTCTCTGCCCAAACTTTAGGCACCTGATAAACATGTCTATAAAGGCTGTATTTTGGACAAAACGCAACGTTCCTCCTTCCCAAAAGATGGTTGAGTACGAAATACTCAGAACAGCTTGTTCACAATGAAGTTTGTGGTCTTATGCACACTTATTCTTTTGGGAACTACCTATACTTCGTTACTTTTATAGATGATTTTTCCAGGCATGAATGGGTGTATCCATTGAAAGCAAAGTCCAAAGTGTTTATGTGCTTCAAACAGTTTTTGGTTTTGGCTGAAAATCTGTTAGCATGTAAAATGGGCACCCTCCGTTTGGATCGAGGAAGGGAATACATGTCTTTTGATTTTAATGCGTTTTTGGCTTAACGTGGAATAAAACATCAGTGTACAGTGCCGTATACGCCTCAACAAAATGGAGTTGCTGAAAGAAAGAACAGGTCTCTCATGGAGATGGCAAGGTGTATGGTCAAAAGTCATGCTTTACCACAGCTTATGGCTTGAAGTTGTTATGTGTGTTGCATATGTACTTAATAGGTGTCCCACCAAAGCATTGAAATATATCACTCCATATGAGACTTGGCATGGTCACAAGCCATCTGTGTGTCTTTAGTTGTTTCACATATGCATTAGTGTCTAAACAACAATGCAGAAAATTGGATGATAATGTAGTAAAATGTATTTTTGTTGGGCATAGTTCTGAAAGCAAAGGCTATCGCATGTATCATCCAAAGACTAAACGCATTTTGGTTAGTCGTGATGTTGTTTTTGCAGCTTTTAATAAGCTTTTTCGCATGAGACCGCATGAGATACTCAAGGCTATAAATTAAAGTGCTTGGTCACTTATTTGAGCATCCAATACCATCATTGGGGCTGATTTTTGGCGATGGATGTGCTCTAGCACTTATAGGGCAGCCATGGTGCACTCTAGGAGCATGTTGAGGAGCAGCTATGGAGTTCTTCTTGGAGAAGAGTGTGCTCACACTCTTACTTAGGAAGAAGGCTTACCTATCAACACCTTGTTGGTGTGGATCAGCCATCTACACGATGTATTTGAAGGTTGTCTTCTACCTAAAGATTTTGGTATACTTCAAAGACATTGGGTGGAGCTTAACATAAGATTGCATCTTATGTTAATTATCAGGTACATATTCTCTTTATGCACACAGGTTAATTATCAAGTACATATTCTCTTTATGCACACAGGTACTACTTGGAGCTTATGGAGGCAGTGGCATCCATATATGGAGGAGTCCTATTCGGCATACATAAAGGAGAATCAGTACATGCATGCTACATGCATTCAGATGAGGTATTAGACAAGGTGTTTCCATATGAGTATGCTTATGTGAAGAAAACAGTTTAAAGAAGAAGCAGTTTCTTGTTTTACATTACACTTGGTCATGTTTTAATAGGTTTTGACAAAGAATTACATTGAGAGAAAGAAAAGCAGCAAATATCTGAGAGAGCCATAGAAGATTCGGTGCGGCGAACCGGATTTTTTTTGCGTTCGGTGCGTTCGGTGCCATTCGGTTTGATAAATTCGTGGTTACATGCATGAATTTTAAAATTCGATTTTGAATGTTAAGTTTTAACCTAGCTTTGGGCAACAGACATCTCAAGAGTTTCAACATTCCATACCTCATTACTCAGCCCATAGACACACTTGAATCTTCCATAGCTCAAGCCTCAGCCCCATTGACTTCCCCTCAGCCTTGGCCGTGCCCTTCAGCCATTCACCTCAGCCCCACACACATACCCGTTCTCAGTCCGAGAGTGGATTCAAGATTGCCTTCTCTTACTAGTCGAGAGAGAGAGCCCTTAGCTTATTACCTAAGAGGTTAAGAGCTTAGAGGCTAGAGTCCTCATGTTACAAGGTTTCTCACTTCATATTTATGATTTATCAGAGATCATAATTTTCTCCCTCTATTATATTGTGTTTTATGCCACTTGGTTCCCACTTCATTAATGGATTATGGTTGTGATTGTTATTTGTAAGTCTTAACTTTCAATATGCATAATATATATGTATATATTATATCTTAGATTCTTATGAATTTATGTGTATTTGTAACCACGCACCTTACCTTCGGATACCATTCGGTCCTCGCACCTTACGCGCACCGAACTGAATGCACCGAACGCACTGGACTGCCTTGGAGACAACTTATATGTTTTGACTCATATGTGTATGAGTTATGTATAAGTTGAAGATTTTGAGTAGGCAGCTTATATGTTCCCTCAAAGAATTCTTAGAATGTCAATTCAGAGCTACTTGGTATATGACAAGTTACAGAGAAGTATATTTCTTCTTTAATTGAGGTAAAAGAGTATTTATTGCAGATGTTGGAGACTTGGAGTGAGGTTTTTTGAGTTTGGAAAAGTTACCTTATATTCAGTATACTCAGAAAATTCAGAGTTTTTCAGGATGAAAATTCAGTATTTTCAGAATTTCAGTATTTTCAGGGAAAAAAAAACAAAATTTCAGTATTTTCAGAAAAATTCAATATTTCAGTATTTTCAAAAAATTCAGAAAATTGAGTATTTTCAGGAAAATTCAGAAAAAAATCAGATTTTGTGATGTGCCAATCAAATGGAGAATCTACTTTCTCTGATTGTCTTGACTTTTGGATATATGCTTGTATTCAAAAAAGTGTTCCACCAGATCCTATCACTTGATTGATAAGTGGAGTTAGCCAAAAGAAAGTCAAGCAAATACTATCACATTTCACCCGGGAAGAATATGAAGATATGAAGTATCAACTTGCAGTTATTGGAGTTCTCAAGGTGAGAGTTTGTCCACTTATGTTTCAAGTAGGAGTTGCATATTCTTGGAAAGGATCTAGTTGAAGAAAAGTTTTACAACTTTATGTAAGAAGCATGGATACTTAGAGGCATTCAGGTTGCAAATCAAACATTCAGTCATGAAGGTTTGATGAGAGCAGATTCTACACAGGTATTTTGTTGGAGAGATCTTGTAAGATCTTGATAGATCTTGTATGATCTTGAATATCTTGAATATTTTTGAGTCAAATGTCTACCCTTTGTTTGTAAAATTCTTAACATTGGAAGAAGTCAGTCAAAGATTCAGATTCTATCAGATTAGTGTTGCAGAGAAATAGAAGAAGATACTTGTTATGTTGCAGAAGATTATGAATCCTAAAGTGCTTTCAGCAAGGTTTTTGTTATCATGTAATAGATCAGCTAACCTTATTCTAGATTATGGGAAGATGAGGAATGGAAGGGAAAGCTATTGGCATGTGCACTGCTAATAAAAAGGGTTCAGATTATTTGTTTCAGACACAGGTATTAATGTTATGAAAGCAATGCTAAATCACTGAAGATCAGATTTATTGAAAGAAGGAAGACGTTCTAGATTTCATAAAGTTTGATATACTTTGAGAAATTTGGATACTAGTGTTAAATCATCCAAGGGGGTGATAAAACATGAAAACTTATTTTCAGCCATATGTGAAGGAATGCAGATTCATACCTACAGATATTCCTATATTTCCTTTGTCAATTTCTCTTTATGTTCTAGCTTTGAGAGAAGAAGGAAGAAGGAGAATGTTTGGAGAAAGTTCCTGTTAGGTGTTCTTGTTCGGGAGAAAGTTCCAGAGTTCTATTGCAGAGAAGCTTGATATTTCAAAGAGGTATGTTACTTAAGAGGTGCGCACATATATGTTTATACCAGACTTTGAAGGAAAGAGGTATGAATAGAACAAGGATGAAGACAAGATGGCATCATAGTTATGAAACTTTGGTGAGACTCATGAGTTGAGTTGAATATAGTCACAGATGAACCAGCTAGTGTTCATAATACACTAAGTGGTGAGTTGTCATGTTGGAATTTGGGGCCCGAGGATCGTTCCAATACTAAAACCTCTTGAGCATACACAACTTAATTGACAAGATGATAAGTGAGATAGAGAAAGAAAGAGATCTTGAGACAAGGATAGGGAACGTAAGCTGGATGCTTACTTCACTAAAAATAATAGATGTCCAAATTACAACATGGGAGTACTACTCAACCATATAAAGTGGTGCACTCACTAATGGAAGAATAAGAAGATGATGATACAAAATTTAGATTATGTCAAAATAATCTAAGTGTGTGTGAAGAGAATGAAGCAACGAAGCTAACAAAATAGTGTAACGAAATTGTAAATCAACCACAAGGTTAACTCACAAAAGATAGTTACCACCACCTCGTATAAGACTTCCTGCTGCAATGAGAGTAGTCTCTCCTTCACCAAAACTTCACCTCCTTCAAGAGTGTGAGAACACTCTGTCTTCAAGAAGATCTCCAAGCTCTAGATCTTTGAGTGAGTGAGTATACAAGGAGCCAAGGCCTTTATTATATAGGTTTGAAGTACTCAAGAAAAGCTAAAATAAAGCTTAAAGCTATGAAATAACTACGCGACCGCTAACGGAAAAAAAAAAAACCCCATCGAAAATAGCGAAGCCGTCCATCCGTGTGCTTTTTATGAAGATTTGCTTTATCAAAAAATCGATTCGCAATGTTGATGCCGCCCGAGGGATTTGAACCGTGGTCTATTTGAGAAAGCTTTTAGAAACGATGGGCTAGACCAAGTCAACGTCCGTTGTGACTTGTTCAAAGAATATAGAAAAGCTCTATGTGTGTATGCTGCGCCCGCTTGGAAGACTATTGAGAAAGCTTCTTATGAAGCTATTTGTTGGACCAATGAGGACATTGACTTCCAACAATCCCTCCTTCAATGTCATATTGGTACAAGATTCAGTAACCTGCAAATCTTCTCATAACTATCTTTAGTCAATGCTTTGGTAAAAATATCTGCAACATTCTCACTAGAAGGAATATAAACTAGCTCAATGTGCTTCTTAGCTATCTGCTCTCGAATATAGTGGTAGTGTACCTCTATATGCTTTGTCCTTGCATGATGCACTGGATTTTTAGCTATAGCTATAGCACTCTGGCTATCTAAAAATATCTGAATGGGTTGATGTACTCTTACATCAAGATAACTGAAAATCTTTTGCAACCATACTGACTCTAGAGTAGCTGTAAATGTTGCACGATATTCAGCTTCACATGATGAAGTGGCAATAGTGGGTTGTCTTTTTGAAAACCATGAGATAAAACAATCTCCAAGATAAAAACAAAATCCACTAGTACTTCTTCTTGTGTCTCTATTACCTGCCCAATCAGAATCTGAGAATCCTTTTAGTAACAAATGTGTAGATTTCGAAAATACCATAGCATAATTTGAAGTTCCCTTCAAATAACGAAAGATCCGCTTTACTGCTTTCCAATGTAACACTGTCGGATTCTGCATGAACCTTGATACTTGAGAAACTGCAAACTGTATATCAGGACGTGTATTACAAAGATATATCAAGAAACCAACTGCTTGACTATATAGAGTAGCATCAAATGGCTCTGCATCTGCTACCATTTGTAAAGATATGTTCTGATCCATAGGTGTTTGCATAGGTTTAGAATCACCCATCTGAAACCTTTCCGAAAGTTTCTCAATGTACTTCTGCTCTGTCATGTAGATACACTCATCTCGAAACAGAAACTGAATCCCAAGATCATAATGTAGAATGCCTAAATCATTCACATCAAATGTTTGCTTCAATTCTTCTTTGAAGATCTGCAAATCTTCATCTCTGGGACCTCTGACTATAATATCATCCACATAAATGATTGCTATAATCATCATACCTGTTTCAGCTTTGACATAAAGAGTTGGAGTTGCATCTGAGTTATGGAAACCAATGGATAAAAGATATGTATGTATCTTTTCATACCATGCTCTAGGTGCTTGTTTTAAACCATACAAAGCTTTTATAAGCTTACACACTAAGTGTTCTTTACCTGTCTCTTCAAAACCTTCTGGCTGCTGAATATACACATCCTCGTGTAAATCACCATTTAGAAAAGCAGTCTTGATGTCAAGTTGATATATATGCCAACCAAAATGTGCTTCTAGAGCAAGTATTGACCTAATAATAGTCATCCTAGACGTAGGAGCAAATGTCTCATCATAATCAATACCTTTTTGTTGTGCATATCCTTTGACAACCAACCTGGCCTTGTATCTATCAATAGTACCATCTGCTTTCCTTTTGATTTTGAAGATCCATTTTACACCTATAGCCTTCTTTCCTTCTGGTAACTCACATAGCTTCCAAGTTTGATTCTTATGAATAGAATCAATTTCTTCTTGCATAGCTTTTCTCCAAATAGGAATGTTAAGTGCATCTTTAACACACGCAGGTTCATCTTCAACAGTCGTAAGTGCCAAAATATCATGAATCTCAAAGTCTTCAGCAAAACTTACATGATCAATTTGCTGTCTAGTTTGACTTCTTGTTCTTACATGATCTTGTTGTTGTTGTCTAGTCTGACTCCTTGTTCTTCCAGTAAAAGTCTTTATACCACTATCTTTCCAAGTCTGATATAACCACATAGGTGTATCCTTGAATAGTGGTGAAACTCTTTCGGAACTTTCAACTTCCACAGGTTCTGGAACTTGTCCTGCCGAGGTACTAGGACTTTCTGGAACTTTAACTTCTTCCATTTCTGGAATCAAAGTTTCTTGTGGAACTGACTCTGTAGAAGGTTGTGAAATTCCTGTTTCTTCAACTTTTTCTTGAATACTAGGAATTTGAGGTTTAATTCCCTCCTGATATGGCTGAACATATACATCCAGAATCTTTCTAAAAATTCCATAGTCATTTTCACTAATGAACTCCGGAATTTCTGCTTCTTTATCATAAACCTTATCTTCAGCAATATAAGCATTACGTGAAAGAATAACTTCACATGTCTCTGGAACATAAAACCTGTATCCTTTACTTTCAACAGGATATCCAATAAAAATAGCTTTCTTTGCCTTTACATCTAGTTTGCCTCGGTCCTTTTTCTCAACATGTACATAAGAAAGTGATCCAAACACTCTGAAGTAACTCACATTAGGTTTTCTACCATAATAAGCTTCATACGGTGTGATTACCTTTAAAGCTTTTGTAGATGGCCTGTTTAAAATGTGATTAGCTCTATGTACTGCATCAAACCAGAATTTCGGTGAAAGCCTCTTGGATGCCATCATGCTCCGCATCATTTCAACAAGAACTCTATTCTTTCTTTCTGCAACACCATTTTGCTGAGGAGTATAAGCAATAGTAAGGTGTCGAGTAATACCTTTCTCATCGAGAAATGTCTGAAACTCATTTGACAAGTATTCTCCACCTCTATGACATCTGAGAATCTGGACAGTTTCCTGACTTTCATTTTCAACCATAGCTACAAACTTCTTGAACATAGGAAAGACTTTTGACTTTGACTTAAGACCATAGATCCATGAGTATCTTGTAAAATCATCCACAAATAGGACAAAATACTTGAAACCCTGAATAGAGTCTGCTCTCATAGGTCCATTCACATCTGAATGAATAATCTGCAATTTCCTGGTAGCTGTAATATGACCATGTTTCTTGAAAGGTAGTTTATGCATCTTACCTTCAAGACAACCTTCACATATATCTGAATCATCAGGTAGCTTGAATGAGGGTAAACTCTCAACCATACCTCTGTCTTTGATATTCTTGAGAGCTCCAAAACTGATATGTCCAAATCTTTCATGCCATAGCTTCATATCTTCCACCGGTGACGAAGATTTGACTGCATATGCCTAACTGATTTTCGACAAAACAAAGATCCCTCCTTTATGCGTACCTTGCAAAAGACACTTGTCTTCTTTATGTGATAAGATCTTACAAAGATCGTTCTCAAATACAACTTTAAAACCATCACTTAAAAATAAAATATACATAGGAGATTCTTCTTCATTTCAGGTACATAAAGGACATCTGAAATTTGAAAAACACCACCTTCTCTTGACTTTAGGGTTACTGTACCTATTCCCACAACATCCAAATCATTGCCATCTGCAAAATTAACTCTTCTACCTGAAGAATAGGAAAGAGAAGAAAATACATCTCTGCAACCTGTCATATGCTTTGTAGCACATGAGTCGAATATCCAAGGACTTCCTGAAAGAACTTGTAAAGCTTCTTGATCAAAAGCTACTTCCTCAATGGTGATACAGGGATAAGAATCACCTTGAGATTTCCCTTTTTTATCATCTTCTGCAACATTACTTGATGCCTTTTTCTTTTCTGCTGCAATCCTTCTATAACATTCTCACTGAATATGTCCACGTTTCTTGCAAAAAGAACATATTTTTACCTTCTTCTTAGAAGAATTCTCTTTAGATGTCGTAGATACAGAATCTGAAGTAGAAGGTGAGAGGGACCTACTTTCCTTCTTGGATTGTTTTTCCTTCTTCTTATCCTTCTTCTTCTTACCCTTTGATGAAGATGAAAGCGCTTCTTCATTCTCTTCCATTCCCTTTAACTGATCTTCATCTTGAAGTAACAAGAACTCTAACTCTTCAAATGTAACCTCTCTATCTCTTGTGGTAAGGGTAAGAGTGGTTATGAAAGATCGATATGAAATACGAAGTGAATTAATCAGCGTATTTACCATTTCTTCATCTGATATCTCAACTCCTACATTTAGAAGTTGATCTCTTAAGTCAACGAGTCTTGTAATGTGGGTTTGAATTGACTCACCAGCTTTCATTCTTGTATTTGCTAGTTGTCTCCTCAAGTGAGATTTTCTAGCAGGATTTTTGCTTTGAAAAAGAATCTCAAGCTTCAACCAAGCTTGACTAGAACTTCTGCAAGATCTGATCTCTGGTAGAATATGCTTTTTGACACTCATTGCTATGAATGAAAGTGCTAAAGCATCTCTAGCATCCCATCTTTCCTTCTTCAGTAGGAGGAACTCTAGGTAAAGACCTAGCAGTGACTCTGGATGTCGAAGCGGTTACCTCTTCTTCAGTTGGTTCTGTAATAGTAATTCTAGTACCTATTGAAGCTACTGTAGACCCTTCTTCGCCTTCTCGTCTTGGTCTTGTTAAAGATCCATTGACGATACTCCATAAATCCTTTGTCACTAACAAGTTTATCATCATGAAACTCCACATGGGATAATTAGAAGATCCATCCAACTTGTCTTCAATCTCAATTCTAATCTCACTCATCTTATCTTAAGTGTGTATGTTAATTATGTAGCTCTGATACCAAAACCCTAAAGCTCTGATACCAAGTGTTGGAATTTGGGGCCCCAAGATCGTTCCAATACTAAAACCTCTTGAGCATACACAACTTAATTGACAAGATGATAAGTGAGATAGAGAAAGAAAGAGATCTTGAGACAAGGATAGGGAACGTAAGCTGGATGCTTACTTCACTAAAAATAATAGATGTCCAAATTACAACATGGGAGTACTACTCAACCATATAAAGTGGTGCACTCACTAATGGAAGAATAAGAAGATGATGATACAAAATTTAGATTATGTCGAAATAATCTAAGTGTGTGTGAAGAGAATGAAGCAACGAAGCTAACAAAATAGTGTAACGAAATTGTAAATCAACCACAAGGTTAACTCACAAAAGATAGTTACCACCACCTCGTAGAAGACTTCCCGCTGCAATGAGAGTAGTCCCTCCTTCACCAAAACTTCACCTCCTTCAAGAGTGTGAGAACACTCTGTCTTCAAGAAGATCTCCAAGCTCTAGATCTTTGAGTGAGTGAGTATACAAGGAGCCAAGGCCTTTATTATATAGGTTTGAAGTACTCATGAAAAGCTAAAATAAAGCTTAAAGCTACGAAATACGTACGCGATCGCTAACGGGAAAAAAACCCGCCATCGAAAATAGCGAAGCCGTCCATCCGTGTGCTTTTGATAAAGATTTGCTTTATCAAAAAATCGATTCGCAATGTTGATGCCGCCCGCGGGATTTGAACCGTGGTCTATTTGAGAAAGCTTTTAGAAACGATGGGCTAGACCAAGTCGACGTCCGTTGTGACTTGTTCAAAGAATATAGAAAAGCTCTATGTGTGTATGCTGCGCCCGCTTGGAAGACTATTGAGAAAGCTTCTTATGAAGCTATTTGTTGGACCAATGAGGACATTGACTTCCAACAATCCCTCCTTCAATGTCATATTGGTACAAGATTCAGTAACCTGCAAATCTTCTCATGACTATCTTTAGTCAATGCTTTGGTAAAAATATCTGCAACATTCTCACTAGAAGGAATATAAACTAGCTCAATGTGCTTCTTAGCTATCTGCTCTCGAATATAGTGGTAGTGTACCTCTATATGCTTTGTCCTTGCATGATGCACTGGATTTTTAGCTAAAGCTATAGCACTCTGGCTATCTGAAAAATATCTGAATGGGTTGATGTACTCTTACATCAAGATAACTGAAAATCTTCTGCAACCATACTGACTCTAGAGTAGCTGTAAATGTTGCACGATATTCAGCTTCACATGATGAAGTGGCAATAGTGGGTTGTCTTTTTGAAAACCATGAGATAAGACAATCTCCAAGATAAAAACAAAATCCACTAGTACTTCTTCTTGTGTCTCTATTACCTACCCAATCAGAATCTGAGAATCCTTTTAGTAACAAATGTGTAGATTTCGAAAATACCATAGCATAATTTGAAGTTCCCTTCAAATAACGAAAGATCCGCTTTACTGCTTTCCAATGTAACACTGTCGGATTCTGCATGAACCTTGATACTTGAGAAACTGCAAACTGTATATCAGGACGTGTATTACAAAGATATATCAAGAAACCAACTTCTTGACTATATAGAGTAGCATCAAATGGCTCTGCATCTGCTACCATTTGTAAAGATATGTTCTGATCCATAGGTGTTTGCATAGGTTTAGAATCACCCATCTGAAACCTTTCCAAAAGTTTTTCAATGTACTTCTGCTGTGTCATGTAGATACACTCATCTCGAAACAGAAACTGAATCCCAAGATCATAATGTAGAATGCCTAAATCATTCACATCAAATGTTTGCTTCAATTCTTCTTTGAAGATCTGCAAATCTTCATCTCTGGGACCTCTGACTATAATATCATCCACATGAATGATTGCTATAATCATCATACCTGTTTCAACTTTGACATAAAGAGTTGGAGCTGCATCTGAGTTATGGAAACCAATGGACAAAAGATATGTATGTATCTTTTCATACCATGCTCTAGGTGCCTGTTTTAAACCATACAAAGCTTTTATAAGCTTACACACTAAGTGTTCTTTACCTGTCTCTTCAAAACCTTCTGGCTGCTGAATATACACATCCTCGTGTAAATCACCATTTAGAAAAGCAGTCTTGATGTCAAGTTGATATATATGCCAACCAAAATGTGCTGCTAGAGCAAGTATTGACCTAATAATAGTCATCCTAGACGTAGGAGCAAATGTCTCATCATAATCAATACCTTTTTGTTGTGCATATCCTTTGACAACCAACCTGGCCTTGTATCTATCAATAGTACCATCTGCTTTCCTTTTGATTTTGAAGATCCATTTTACACCTATAACCTTCTTTCCTTATGGTAACTCACATAGCTGCCAAGTTTGATTCTTATGAATAGAATCAATCTCTTCTTGCATAGATTTTCTCCAAATAGGAATGTTAAGTGCATCTATAACACACGCAGGTTCATCTTCAACAGTCGTAAGTGCCAAAATATCATGAATCTCAAAGTCTTCAGCAAAACTTACATGATCTTTTTGCTGTCTAGTTTGACTTCTTGTTCTTACATGATCTTGTTGTTGTTGTCTAGTCTTACTCCTTGTTCTTCCAATAAAAGTCTTTATACCACTATCTTTCCAAGTCTGATATAACCACATAGGTGTATCCTTGAATAGTGGTGAAACTCTTTCGGAACTTTCAGCTTCCACAGGTTCTGGAACTTGTCCTGCCGAGGTACCATGACTTTCTGGAACTTTAACTTCTTCCATTTCTGGAATCAAAGTTTCTTGTGGAACTGACTCTGTAGAAGGTTGTGAAATTCCTGTTTCTTTAACTTTTTCTTGAATACTAGGAATTTGAGGTTTAATTCCCTCATGATATGGCTGAACATATACATCCAGAATCTTTCTAAAAATTCCATAGTCATTTTCACTAATGAACTCCGGAATTTCTGCTTCTTTATCATAAACCTTATCTTCAGCAATATAAGCATTACGTGAAAGAATAACTTCACCTGTCTCTAGAACATAAAACCTGTATCCTTTACTTTCAACAGGATATCCAATAAAAATAGCTTTCTTTGCCTTTACATCTAGTTTGCCTCGGTCCTTTTTCTCAACATGTACATAAGAAAGTGATCCAAACACTCTGAAGTAACTCACATTAGGTTTTCTACCATAATAAGCTTCATACGGTGTGATTACCTTTAAAGCTTTTGTAGATGGCCTGTTTAAAATGTGATTAGCTGTATGTACTGCATCAAACCAGAATTTCGGTGAAAGCCTCTTGGATGCCATCATGCTCCGCATCATTTCAACAAGTACTCTATTCTTTCTTTCTGCAACACCATTTTGCTGAGGAGTATAAGCAATAGTAAGGTGTCAAGTAATACCTTTCTCATCGAGAAATGTCTGAAACTCATTTGACAAGTATTCTCCACCTCTATCACATCTGAGAATCTGGATAGTTTCCTGACTTTCATTTTCAACCATAGCTACAAACTTCTTGAACATAGGAAAGACTTCTGACTTTGACTTAAGACCATAGATCCATGAGTATCTTGTAAAATCATCCACAAATAGGACAAAATACCTGAAACCCTGAATAGAGTATGCTCTCATAGGTCCAGACTCCATTCACATCTGAATGAATAATCTGCAATTTCCTGGTAGCTGTAATATGACCATGTTTCTTGAAAGGTAGTTTATGCATCTTACCTTCAAGACAACCTTCACATATATCTGAATCATCAGGTAGCTTGAATGAGGATAAACTCTCAACCATACCTCTGTCTTTGATATTCTTGAGAGCTCCAAAACAAATATGTCCAAATCTTTCATGCCATAGCTTCATATCTTCCACCGGTGACGAAGATGTGACTCCATATGCCTGACTGATTTTTGACAAAACAAAGATCCCTCCTTTATGCGTACCTTGCAAAAGACACTTGTCTTCTTTATGTGATAAGATCTTACAAAGATCGTTCTCAAATACAACTTTAAAACCATCACTTAAAAATGCAGACATAGATAGGACATTCTTCTTCAGTTCAGGTACATAAAGGACATCTGAAATTTGAAAAACACCACCTTCTCTTGACTTTAGGGTTACTGTACCTATTACCACAACATCCAAATCATTGCCATCTGCAATAGTAACTCTTCTACTTGAAGAATAGGAAAGAGAAGAAAATACATCTCTGCAACATGTCATATGCTTTGTAGCACATGAGTCGAATATCCAAGGACTTGCTGAAAGAACTTGTAAAGCTGCTTGATCAAAAGCTACTTCCTCAATGGTGATACAGGCATAAGAATCACCTTGAGATTTCCCTTTTTTATCATCTTCTGCAACATTACTTGATGCCTTTTTCTTTTCTGCTGCAATCCTTCTATAACATTCTCACTGAATATGTCCACGTTTCTTGCAAAAAGAACATATTTTTACCTTCTTCTCAGAAGAATTCTCTTTAGATGTCGTAGATACAGAATCTGAAGTAGAAGGTGAGAGGGACCTACTTTCCTTCTTGGATTGTTTTTCCTTCTTCTTATCCTTCTTCTTCTTACCCTTTGATGAAGATGAAAGCGCTTCTTCATTCTCTTCCATTCCCTTTAACTGATCTTCATCTTGAAGTAACAAGAACTCTAACTCTTCAAATGTAACCTCTCTATCTCTTGTGGTAAGGGTAAGAGTGGTTATGAAAGATCGATATGAAATACGAAGTGAATTAATCAGCGTATTTACCATTTCTTCATCTGATATCTCAACTCCTACATTTAGAAGTTGATCTCTTAAGTCATCGAGTCTCGTAATGTGGGTTTGAATTGACTCACCAGCTTTCATCCTTGTATTTGCTAGTTGTCTCCTCAAGTGAGATTTTCTAGCAGGATTTTTGCTTTGAAAAAGAATCTCAAGCTTCAACCAAGCTTGACTAGAACTTCTGCAAGATCTGATCTCTGGTAGAATATGCTTTTTGACACTCATTGCTATGAATGAAAGTGCTAAAGCATCTCTAGCATCCCATCTTTCCTGATCTTCAGTAGGAGGAACTCTAGGTAAAGACCTAGCAGTGACTCTGGATGTCGAAGCGGTTACCTCTTCTTCAGTTGGTTCTGTAATAGTAATTCCAGTACCTTTTGAAGCTACTGTAGACCCTTCTTCGCCTTCTCGTCTTGGTCTTGTTAAAGATCCATTGACGATACTCCATAAATCCTTTGTCACTAACAAGTTCATCATCATGAAACTCCACATGGGATAATTAGAAGATCCATCCAACTTGTCTTCAATCTCAATTCTAATCTCACTCATCTTATCTTAAGTGTGTATGTCAATTATGTAGCTTTGATACCAAAACCCTAAAGCTCTGATACCAAGTGTTGGAATTTGAGGCCCCAGAATCGTTCCAATACTAAAACCTCTTGAGCATACACAACTTAATTGACAAGATGATAAGTGAGATAGAGAAAGAAAGAGATCTTGAGACAAGGATAGGGAACGTAAGCTGGATGCTTACTTCACTAAAAATAATAGATGTCCAAATTACAACAGGGGAGTACTACTCAACCATATAAAGTGGTGCACTCACTAATGGAAGAATAAGAAGATGATGATACAAAATTTAGATTATGTCAAAATAATCTAAGTGTGTGTGAAGAGAATGAAGCAACGAAGCTAACAAAATAGTGTAACGAAATTGTAAATCAACCACAAGGTTAACTCACAAAAGATAGTTACCACCACCTCGTAGAAGACTTCCCGCTGCAATGAAAGTAGTCTCTCCTTCACCAAAACTTCACCTCCTTCAAGAGTGTGAGAACACTCTGTCTTCAAGAAGATCTCCAAGCTCTAGATCTTTGAGTGAGTGAGTATTCAAGGAGCCAAGGCCTTTATTATATAGGTTTGAAGTACTCATGAAAAGCTAAAATAAAGCTTAAAGCTACGAAATAACTACGCGATCGCTAACGGAAAAAAAACAAGCCATCGAAAATAGCGAAGCCGTCCATCCGTGTGCTTTTTATGAAGATTTGCTTTATCAAAAAATCGATTCGCAATGTTGATGCCGCCCGCAGGATTTGAACCGTGGTCTATTTGAGAAAGCTTTTAGAAACGATGGGCTAGACCAAGTCGACGTCCGTTGTGACTTGTTCAAAGATATAGAAAAGCTCTATGTGTGTATGCTGCGCCCGCTTGGAAGACTATTGAGAAAGCTTCTTATGAAGCTATTTGTTGGACCAATGAGGACATTGACTTCCAACATGTCAGTCACAAGTACCAGGATGGATTCAATTTCTGATGTTGTTTAGTGTATATACATGACAGAGCAAAAGTACGTTGAGAAACCTTTCTTAAGGTAAATGCAAATATATGGATACTAGTGTATGCTTACAGGTTTGAGAAGACATATTTCAGGAGATAGCAGATTCAGAGTCAAGTCATGCTACATATGTTGTCAAGTAGTGATTGCTTGATGCTAACACTATTGGATATCTAGCTTGCATATTTTCTCACGTATTATATTCAGCAAATTCAGATTTTTGAAGTTTGAAGAAATTCAAATTCAGTTTTGAAGAAGACTTTTGAAGATAAAGTTTGAAGGTCAATCTTGAAGGACAAGTTTCAAGCTTATGAAAGTTTGCTATGAATGAAGTTACATATCCACTTCAGTTTGTACTAATATGACATTGCAGGGAGGATTGTTGGAAATCAATGTCACATCAGTCCAAAATCCTATTAAAGCAAAAACCCTAATTTTGGTACTTAGTCATTTTTGGCACAAAATTTGGGTAAACTTTTATGAGCCTATCTTGTAGAGCTTGAAGAGAGCTTTCCAATGGTATATGACATGCAGTCATCAGAGATCAGATTTGGGAGAAAACCCTAACCCTAATTTTCTACTCATTTAGGGCTTTTATTTCATTTGATACCTCTCGGCTTGGAGATCATAAAAATGTTGTCAAATCATTCATCAGGTGGTCAAAAGTGTGAATAAGCAGGTCAAGAAGCACTTTTAAATTAAAAGTGAATAAAGCAAAAGCAATTTTAAAAACTCAACACTTACACAAAAATAAAGCAATTAGCTTTATTTTTTAACGATGAGCAGCTTTTAATAAGCTTTTTCGCATGAGATCGCATGAGACACACAAGGCTATAAATTAAAGTGCTTGGTCACTTGTTTGAGCATCCAATACCATCATTGGGGCTGATTTTTGGCGATGGATGTGCTCTAGCACTCATGGGGCAGCCATGGTGCACTCTAGGGGCATGATGAGCAGCAACTATGGACTTCTTCTTGGAGAAGAGTGTGCTCACACTCTTACTTATGGAGAAGACTTACCTATCAGCAGCTTGTTGGTGTGGATAAGCCATCTACATGATGTATTTGAAGATTGTCTTCTACATGAGGATTTGGGCATACTTCAAAGACATTGGATGGAGCTTAACATAAGATTGCATCTTATGTTAATTATTCAGGTACATATTCTCTTTATGCACACAGGTACTAGTTGGAGCTTATGGAGGTAGTGGCATCCATATCTGGAGGAGTCCTATTCAGCATACATAAAGGAGAATCAGTACATGCATGCTACATGCATTCAGATGAGGTATTAGAGAAGGTGTTTCCATATGAGTATGAGGACTTCTGTCAGCAACATGTTAGCATTCTGTGCTAATTCAGTAAGTATGTGATCAACCAAAAATCCAAGTTCAAGTTTGGGTCCACCCATCTACACTTCAAAGGGGG
The DNA here is from genome assembly GCA_020310875.1 of Ceratopteris richardii. Lineage (NCBI taxonomy): Eukaryota > Viridiplantae > Streptophyta > Polypodiopsida > Polypodiales > Pteridaceae > Ceratopteris > Ceratopteris richardii. The sequence goes on along the minus strand of CM035414.1, from coordinate 24,785,053 downwards.
ACAGATTTATTTATAAGCAAAACTCAAAAGAAAGTACTTCTCACCAACCTAGGAGATCTCAAAGGCTCATCGAGAAGCAACAACGTGAATAAAGCCACTATGTTAATTATGCACTTATGCACCAGCTTCAACAAATTCGAAAGCCTTCCAACTTTAAAGAAGCTCAAGGTCAACCTAAGTGGGAAGAAGCTTTGCAGACACAAATGCATGCAATGTAGAAGAACAATACTTGGACACTTGTTCCAAAGCCTACTAATCATCAAGTTATTGGAGTTAAGTGGCTCTACAAAGTTGAGTGCAAGTTAGATGGTAACTTGGACAAATACAAAGCAAGACTTGTAGTTAAGGGTCCAACTATAAGAATCATTCTTGCATTAAGTGCACACTTCAAATGGCCCATTTACCAACTCGACAACAAAAGTTCTTTCCTCAATGGTGATCTTCAAGAAGAAGTATATGTAGAATGCCCTGAAGGTTTCAAGTTCAAAGGAAAGGAAGATCAAGTATACAAACTTCACAAAGCACTTTATGGACTTTAGCAAGCTCCCAAGACCATGTATGAAAAGATCTAAAAGTTCTTCAAAGATAAAAGATTTCAAAGGAGCATTGTCGATACTAACTTATACATATACCAAAAAGAGTCCTTAGTTGCAATCATCATTCTTTATGTCAACGACTTGATTTCGACACGATCATATGACGAACGAATCCAATTCATCATCGTCCAGTTTCACCTTGACTATTCCATAATATATCTTGGTCTGTTTCACTACTTCTTAGGCATGGAAGTGTGGCAAATGAAAGAAGGCATATTCCCCTCGAAATACAACATGAATGGCAGTGTCGCTCAATATCTACACCACTTGATCCAAACATCAAGCTCACATCGAAGGATCGTAATCACTAGTGGATTTGCATGCTTATCGACAACTTGTTGGCTCTTTACTTTCCTTTGACAACACGAGACTAGATATTGCCTATGCAGTTTGCATTCTCAATCAGTTTGCATATCAGCCTCATCAAACACATTGGCATGTTGCTCAAAGACTACTTTGATACCTTGCCCTCACATGATATCATGGTTTTTAGTACAACGGGGGCATTGATCTTGCAAGATATTCACATTAAGATCGGGCTTGTGATCCTGATTCCTAACGGTCTACTTTTGGATATGTATTCTTGCTTGGCCAAGAACTTATCTCTTTGACAAGTAAGAAGAAGCTTACAGTTCCTCTATCACCCACCAAAGTAGAGTATCGAGCATCCAACCTTGCATGATGTGAGCCAATCTTGCTTCGACATTTATTATCTGACATTGGTATTTTGAAGGATACTCCGATATGCATCCGCACCGTCCGCAAGTAAGCCTTGGCCATCGCCAAGAATCTAGTATTCAACGCTCGTACCAAGCACATTAAGTTCCAGTACCATTTCATCTTCGAGAAGCTCGTATCACAGGAGATTACTCTAGAGCAATGTACCTCTCAAGAAAACCTAGTGGACATGTTCACTAAGGCTTTACCTCTCAGGAAAACCTGGCAGACCTCTATAGCATTCAACCTCTCCAAAATTATGATGTAGAGGGGTTATTGATGACATGAGTTCTTCTACTTCATTTCTATTTGTATCCGCATGAGTGGGTCTCAATTTTGTATATAGGTGACATTTCATTTCATATTATTTTAGTTGTATATCATTGTATTTGGGTACCTTGTCGTTTGCTTCTACCATTGTATTCATTGTCCTTCAAGAGGAATTATCCCACATATGATGTACTTTGGAGAACCTCCTCAAGCTCTATATAAGGAGAGCTTCCCATTTTGTACTTGGTTAGAAGCTTGTAGAGCCTACTTCATGCTCTTTGCAAGCTCATTTCTAATCCATGTGAGTCTACCCATTTCTTGAGTCTACCCATTTTGTACTTGGTTAGAAGCTTGTAGAGCCTACTTCATGCTCTTTGCAAGCTCATTTCTAATCCATGTGAGTCTACTCACTTTGAGTCTCTCACACTCTTTCATTTTGTGAGTACACTCTTCTTTTCATTTTGCTTATGCACATGTACTCTCTATAATTCCCAAATATGTTTCAATGTAATATCAAGACCGATAAATCTTGATATCATTAGAATGCCTTGGGTCAAGAAACGTAATCCAGAAATTGATTCGGAAAGGAATAAGATCACTCGACAAGATATCCAAAAGAACACATCATATATAAGAGCCAAAGCCTTCATACATGCAACAAAGAAGGAATCGACATATATGATCTATGCCATATCTTCTCAAGACTCCAGGAGAGATGATTCAATAAAAATACCTAGCAAATAGCAAGAATTTCAAGATGCTCTTGAAAAGAAGAATGCAAATATCCAATCAAAGCATAGACCTTATGATTATGCCATAGAACTTCAAGAGAGAGCCAAACTCGCCTTCATTCCTCTATAGACTATCCCAGAAGGAACTCACAAAAATTGTGCAAGAACATTACTGAGAATTTAGCCAAGGGATTTATCATACACTCAAAGTCCCCTTGTAGGAACCTTCATTCTATTCCTAAGAAAAAGAATGGAACCCTCCAAATGTGTATAGATTATCATGGACTAAATAAAAATCACTATAAAAAATAGATACCCTCTTCCACTTATATCAAAGCTCTTGAAACCGCTTCGGAAATCAAAGTTCCTAACAAAGGTCGACCTTTGAGCGCCTTTCAACCTTATAAGGTTCAGACAAGGAGACAAATGGAAGATAGCATTTCGTACAAGCTATGAGCATTTTAAAAATCTAGTAGGTCTCACAATTGTGTTAGGAGTCTTCCAACATATGATGAATGATATCTTTCAAGAATACTTAGATGATTTTGTAGCATATACCTTAATAACCTGATATTCTCAAAGGATATAGAGAATCATGAACATCATGTAAAAAAAGTTCTATAGAAACTAGGAGAAAAAGGGTTGTATGCAAAATTAGAGAAATGCTCTTCCCATCATACATAAGTGGAATTCCTAGGGTAGATTGTCTCAAAGAAAAAAATCTTCATGGACCCTAAGAAGATTGAAGCCATCCTTGATTGGCAAATACCTTCATGTATTCGTAATGTACAATGCCTTTTAGACTTTGCTTCATCAAGGATTACTCCAAGATAGTGCCACCACTTACCAAGCTTTTAGGAAACGCAAAATTCTCTTAGACCAAAGAAGCAAAGAAAGCCTTTCATACCCTGAAATCAACATTCATCATATCTCTTATTCTACTTCATCCTCATCCTATAAAGCCTTTTATCTTGGAGAGAAATGCATCACTTTGCTTTGGGACCCATTCTACCTCAGGCCATCACGTACCATCAAGGACGCAAGCAATGTACGTAAGATGCCTTGTCAAGAGCTTACCTTGCACCAAAGAAAAACGAAAAGGATATTGATGAACAAGAAACTATATTACTCAAGCCATAACATCTCCACTTAGGAGCTATCTCTTCAAGCCTTCAAGAAGATTCAATCTTGATCCATCTAGTTCGTGAGTCTATACTACTGATGAGTTGTTTTGTAATGTCAAGCAGAAAATTCAAGCAAGGAAAGTTCGGGAAGTTAATGAGTTCCAAGAAAATGGACTATTATATTAAAAAGACTTATTGTATATTCATGAAGTAAAACCCAAAATCCAAGTACTCCAACAACACCATGATAACCTTGCTACATGTCATTTTAGACTGAATAAGACAATAGAGCTCATATCAAGAGATTTTCGATCGGCCCAAATGTGGAAGGAGGTCAAAGAATATATCAAGACTTGTGACACAAATAATAGATCTAAGGTGCTCTTCCATACACCTCACCTATTCATGGTCTTCATTAAAAAATCTATGTATTTTATCACAAACCTATGTATGACAAGTATGATATCATTCTTGCTGTAGTGGATAGATTCACTAAGATAGCACACTAAATTCAAACCAACAAGATGATCACAAGTGTAGCCCTACTTGTTTCCTGACAAGTCATAAACGCATGCTTGACATGCCCGACTTCTGACTTCTGACAATAGTCAATAACGTTTACATGATGCGGCCTTTGCACAGGGTTTAGACCAATTTTTCCTCGTCGCGTGCAATTCACTGTTCATGTATACAATATGATGCATGTGCACAGTAATCTGTTATCGAAAGTCTTCAACCCCTCCCCCCAACCTGCCCCCACCTGTAGCCTCTAATCTCTACAACCGTGGCCCTTGACCCACTACTCATGTCTCGAGACTCAAGAGCCACAATAGAGTGACGAGTCCTGAGGGAATCATGCAAGAAATTGCATGGAAAAATATCTAGTAGTGGAAACATTATGGATTTGCAATCCCAAGGTGAATCAATTGGTCTTGAAAATGTGGTAAGTGGAGATGCATCATTGCATCACAGTGTGATGAGCAAGGACTTGGGGAGTCAACTTGTGCACATTTAAGCAAAAACCAAAGGCTTCATAGGGACCGTTAGAGAAAGCTTGGAATGTCCAAGCTAAAAGTGAGGCAAAAAAGGCTCTTTGTTCTTTGTAGAGGACATTGAACGTTCCCTTTTGGAAGGTGAGAAGTCCAGACTTCATTGACATGCTCCAAGCTGTTGCGAGGAAGGGCAATCTTATAAGCCCCCATCGTACCAACAATTGAGAGCAAAGGAGTTGCATTCAGGAGTAAGGACCATAGAAAGGGATTTGTTACAGATCCATGACAAATGGAAAATTTCGGATGTAGCATTTTGTGTGATGGTTGGTCAGACACTAGAAATAGACCAATTATCAATATAATGCTATCATGCATTTATGGTACAATGTTTTTGAAATTAGTAGATACCTCTTTTGAGATAAAATCAAGAGAATTCATTTTTGAAATCTTGAAGGATGCCTTATGGATGTTAGAGCAAAGAATGTAGTCTAAGTTGTGATGGATAATGCATCTAATTGCATAAGGGCTGGTTACTTAGCCGGAAGAACAATAGCCCTTGATGCACTTGTCATTGCTTGGATCTTCTATTTGAAGACGTTGGAATGCTTGCGTGGGTGAAGCCCGTCTTGGACAATGAAGCAAAGATTGTTACGTTTATCACCATGAAACCAAGTGTGCTTGCATTGTTTAGAAAAATCAGCAAAAAGAATCTGGTGAAACCTACTCCTACCAGATTTGCATATGCATTTATAATGCTTTCTAATTTGCTTGATGAGTGTGTATACAATGGGTTATGCTCTTTGATGGTATGCCCATAATATATCAGTAAAAGACTTGCAAAAACTCTAAAGGCAAACGAAGTTTCTGCAATTGTATTGAGTCCATTTCTGCAATTGTAGTGAGTCCGTTCTTTTCTTCTCTTGATGATGATGAGGAGGATGATGATGATGGTGGTGATGGTGTATGTTGTAGAATGTGACATACTTTTATTTCATCATGATTTTTGATACATGATACATCCATGTGGCCATTGACATGTATAATATACCACATACTTCCTATCACTGTATTAACCTTTGACTCTTTATTATGTATAGACCAATCACCATGGTCTACCATATGGCATCCACTTATTGGACTTGAGTTTGGTCTTTATTTTATTCAATACTCATTATCTTTTGTCTTTCTATTAATTCCTATATGTTATCATGATATTTCTACTCTATTTTTTAACTTTTCTGCAAAAACTTTTGGTGACGTCAGATACTGTCAAGAACATTTTTCTTGACCTTCAGACGTCGGTTAAATGTCAAAAGTCAGAAGTCAGAAACAACTGTGGGTGCAGCAAATGCTTCAGTTTCTCTCAGATACATCTTTAGGATGCATGGATTGCCCGATGATATCATCAATCAAGGCCCACATTTCCTATCACGCTTTTGAAAGAGCCTTAGCAAATTCCTTGGTGTTGAAGTTAAATTGTCCATAGTCAATCATTCATAGATTGATGGCCAAACAAAATGAGTGACTCAAGTCGAAGAGCAATATCTTCGTTGCACCATCAAAACTATCATCATAATGATTGGCTCAAGTGTTTACCCTTTGCAGAGTTTGCCTATAGCAATAGCTTTCATACATCTACCATGCAGACTCCCTTCTTTGCAAATTATGGGCAACAACCAAGGATTAATATACAATTTTCAAATCGTATTAAGAACCCAGCTAGAAGAGATAAAGCTCAATGCCTCGCGCATATTCATCAAGTACTCAAGAAAGAGATTCATCGAGTTCAACAGCAATATAAGCACTATGAAGATCAATGCTACATTCACTATGTTGAAGATACAGTGTGGTCACTCAAAAATATGTTTTCATGAATACAAAAGGAACCATCTTGCATCCTAGATTTCAGGTGACTTTGCATATCTCATGATTGAGGAAAAACATAGAAAATCTAACACATCACCATCGAATCCAGAGCATGCAAAAACCCTAAGAACAGTTGTCTACTTGCCTTGTTTCGACATCCAAAGACCTTGCTTCGGTTTGATGACATCATGGTTGACATCATCAATTCATAACTGCCTTATGCCACTTCCCTTGAACACCTATATAAGGAGGGCTTGGCTACACAGATCCTTAGTCTTACATAGATCCTCAGTCTTTCCAACGCCAGTCTCTGGAGCTCAATGAGTCATGTTCTCCAAGTACTTTCCAAGTTCATGTTCTTGTCTTCCTCTTTGTTCTAGTTTTTTCTAGTTTAGTTTCTCGACTTCTAGTCTTGCCTCTTGTATTCTTGTAGTATGAGCTCCTGTTCAATTATTTATTGTAACTAGTTCATCTCCATCAAGGGAGTCCTTGTAATTCTGATATCATGTTTCATACCTACGATCTCGGGTAGTGGGGTCTCTTGTATCCTATCTAGTCCACTTATCCATACTTGTCAGTCCTTGGCTCTGGAAATTTTGATAAAACTTGTCTATTCTTGTCTTATTCCTTTGTGTGGATGATCTTGTAATCGGAAGTATATTTAGGAAACTTATCCAATCTAGTAAGAGGGCATAATCTAGTGCTCCCTTGATAGAAGGTATGTGTCTATGGAGGCCCGAGGGGGGAAGATGTTTGAGGTATAGAGGGTGGTGAAGGGCTTGCAAGATAAAAAGCCTGAGAGAAAACAGCAATGCATACCCCACATAGATTATATTTCTATGAAAGCATGGCATTTGCCTTCTCGGCTTCCTAGATGGTGTGCATAGAATAGCTACGAAAATCTCTCTTAATACAAGTCCAAAGCAACTAGTTTGATTGTTTACTTTATTCGTAAATTCATGTCAAGTTAATTCAAGAGTGATTCCCCAAGGACACATCTCGTCTGCATCTCAAGCTGATAAATACAAGATCCTTTGCATAAAAGATCATATCAATTAGTCCCTTCACTTGCAGTCTTCATTTACCAATAGCTAGATGAGTCATCCACATAAGTTGGTATGCACAAACACGTACATATGCAAACACTTGCATATATATAAGTTTATACATGAAGAGTTGCAAGATGAAGTTAGAAGACTTGATGTAAAAACTAGAAAAACACATTGACAGGGCACTAGGCTAGTTCCTAGGAAGTTAGAGTCCATGATTTTCTATAGACTTCTATGAACAATCAAAAGTGAACCTAAATTTAAGTTTCCAAGGATCATAAAGTTGTTTCAGCTGTCTTTTATCAACCCTAATAATTGACAAAATCTATTGCTTTTTCCACTCAGGATGAAATCACATGGCTGGGTATTTATGTCCAAGTTTCCTGCATCTTGAGATAACTTTTTGATAAAAAAGAAACTAAGTACAAATGAACAAAAAATGTATCATACCTCATCACTCTTAAATACTGGAGACAAAAGCTCCAATGCATCAGCTATATCAATTGTTGCCCACTTATGCATCAGCTCAATAGCTTGTCTTGCTTCCTGCAAAAGCACTGGCAAGAATCATCCACATGGAGAAAGAAAAACCATTCACCTGCATCCTTAAAGAAAGCCTTTCAAACTTTTTTTCAAAAAATGTTACATGTGAACTATGAGCTTAGCTGAAGTCTATCAATATAAAAATAAATGAAAGCACCAGAAGCATACATGGGCATCAGTCCAGTCCACACATTGTAAGAACTTTGTAAGCGCCCTTTTCTCAGACATAAGAGAAAACCGAAACTTCCAAAGAAGTTGTCTCTCATCACCACTCAGATGCCACGTGGGTGGATATTTCAAAATCTTCTGAATTTCTCTGCATGAACATTGCAAATCATATGATAAAAAGAGTGTTTAGAAAGATGCACTGAAAATTATGGGGAAGAAGAGTTATTTTTTGCTAAGAAAGGAAAAATATAGACATACTTCCTCTCTTCAGAACTTGGCTTCAAATCACGATCAATCACACCACGGGTCACACTTCTTGCAAGCTTCAAATGTTTATTCTCAGAAGGGTTTGGATTTGGCCTCACAGCTTCTGGATCCAAGATGCGAACAAGCTGATTTGATTGCAAGATTGGAGCTTGTATAGGTGGATTTGTTCCTTCTTCCTGCATTAAAAAGTGCATTTCAAATTTATTAAATGCGGTCATTGTCTTATGGCAATTCAAACATACTGGGTATCTGAAGTTCATACTTACGGTAAAATTAGCCCTGTTTACCTGAAAAGCAACTGGATGCTCAAAAGTCCGAAGATCCACAACCAAATGAAGATGGGTGCTTCCATTTATCCTATCTTCATTCTCCTTGACCTGTTCTATGGCTCTGAAAGCTAACCTATCCAGCCAATCAATGTGATGAAGCTGCCCTCTCTCATGCTTGTTAAGAAGCTTCTCTAATCGTTCCACTTCTCCCCGCTCATGTTTTGGCACCTAAAGTCCACATCATCAAGCAAAGGTCAATAATTCTCTCATTCATGAGATGAACACAAAGAAATATTAAAGGCAATTACATATTTTACACTATAAGCACCATCTAAAATCCCAAGAAGTGTTTGCTGAACATCCATTTTCCTTGCCCCGAGGAAGTAACCAATCTAGAAAAACCTTTGTCTACATCTTACCAGCCAGAAGAGTGTTTGCGCTCAATGTAAACACATAAAGTTAAACCATTACTGTGAAGAAGGGAATCCCAATAGATGACCTGTGTCATCTAACCTTTCCAGGTGTTGTTGTAGGTATTGATCCATCAGCGCTCCTCCCTCTACATAACCTCAGCTTCTGTTTGCCTGTCCTTAGCCTTCTTTTGTTACTAAAAAGCCGTAAAGTTGCACCTCCGACAGCAACTTCTTCCCTAGGGCATGAGACATCCCAAACCTACAAGGAAGCAGAAACTTCATCCATATATTAGGGCAGACCTTCAGCACTTTGACAAGTAACAATACCCACAGTGAAAGCAAGTTGGGCATCTGATGTCAAATCTCTGTATTTTGCACTAAGTGTTATTAGTTCATTCCATCTGCATGGCTTCTCTATGGATGCAAGTCTACATTCAAATTAAGATCTTCAAGCAGAGATAATCGAGCAGATAATGGTAAAAATCAAGAGTTGCAAAAATTACAAAGTAATCTTCGTGCATTACCTGGTTCTAGTTAGCAAGCCAAAGAGAATCCCATCTATGTATAATCCACATTCGACATACAATTCTGATGCAGAACCGGAACTTCCCGATTCTATAGCACAAGAAAACCAATGGTCTCAGAACTTCGTAAATAATACCGAGAAACGGAAGCATTCCTGCAAGGGCGTAAGAATTGCCGCGCAAAAACTCGAAGCGAATCCGTGCACTGTTAAAGGATAGTATTTCAACCTTGAGGGGGAGAGCTGTTGACCTGCCCTAAAAGAGATTCGACACGCAACGTGACAGGAAGGTTGATGTCGGAGGAGCGGAAGAAGCGAAAGTTCATAGTCATCTTCGTAGTTGTCGGCCGTAGCTGCTCGGTCCTAGACCCCATCTCTCCTACCTCTCGTACCCATTGACAGAGCCAAGTTGGACGAGTACGTAGCTGCGACTGGGAAATTCTCGTACATCTATACAGTTTAAGCTGCTGCTTTTTTTCGTATTTTATTGCTTTTTTTTTTTTAATATAGAAACTTCAATCCTCTCTTTTCTTTTTTTTTTCTTCTTTTTTCTTTTTGAGTTCGATGACTTCGGTCTTAGACCAATTTTTCCTAGGCTTGAAATTTGAACGAAGAATACACACTCCGGATTTTCTTTATTTCTCATACTACGAGCTAACTTCAAGTCGATTTGTGTAAGGGGTTCAATGTGTTTACCATTACACTTGGAACTCACACATGATTTATTTTTTTATAAATTGGAGAATTTGAAATAACAATACACACCTATGGATCCCCTTTGCTTCCTCAAATCAAGGGTCCACCTCTAGTTGATCTCCAAGGTTTGTACACTAGTCTTTCCTCTCTTCTTTAAACTTTTAGAAATTTATGCGAACTTTCTTTCCTTAGAAATCCGAAAATTCATTAGAGTTTTCTTGTTCTTTTTCGAAAGTTCGAGCTTACAATTTACTTTTTGAGATATGCTTTGAATATTGAAAGAACAACACACCCACCTTGGGGATTCTCGCATGCCCTTCACCATAGAGGGGTTGATATAGATAGCACATGAAAGTCTTGAACCATGGCACATTGTGAAAGCTTCGAGTGTGTTAACTACATGAACCACTCTGTCTTCTATTGTTCTTCAAAAAAATTCAAAAATTAATCACATTTAATCTATATATAGAGCTTTTTTTAAAGCAAAAAATACAAACATATTAGATTAAAAGTACAATATAACGGTCTCTCTAGGGGGTTTAAATAAGGGATTGCTTTGAGAGGATTATTCTTTGATGTCATTTTATTTGTTAGTATATTTTGGTAATGATGTTTGTGAACAAACTTAGATACATTGGAGTACCTTTTCTGAGAGGTTTTTCATTATTGTCAAGTGAAAAATACCACATGAGTGTTTAAAGGCCTTTCTATCATTTGGAATCACATTTGATCTCATTCCTACCTTTGTTTTTAAATATAATACCCAATCCATATGCAATTTTATCCTTCAATGCAAAGTGTCTATTATGGCCTATTCCACTTATGTGTCCCTCGAGTAGCTTTGATGTGAAATGTTAACCTATACATGGGCACCTTTTAATAAAGAGATTCCTAAAGGGCTTTTCCCATGTGACCACATACACATGCTATACTCATATGTGATGGTACATTGTAGTTAGGGATTCACTTATAACCCTTACTTCACTCATTCTGATACTAATGATCATTATTCATCATCCATCTATAGAGAGTTCCCATCCAACCATTGCATTTCTTGTTGCATCAATCTCCTTCTTCACTCTTGTGCACTCTCTCACACACCCAATAATGGTATTAGAGCAAGTCAAGCTCCTTCTCAACTTGATATTTTTTGTGTTTGCCATCACGTGCTTTTTAATAGCGCAAATCAGTTTTGGAGCATAGAAGTAGAAATTTCAGCACTCAAAGATCTTTCCATGAGGTGAGATGGGATTTACCCCCCTTTTGAAGTCATTTGTGCAGTCAGAATTTCCATCTCAATCATAAATTGTGAGTTTCAGTTTAGCTTTGTTGAAGTTCATATATTGCTACTTTTGAGTTCTTTGGTGTAAATAGCAAGAAACAATGGCTTTTTTTTGCATGCTTCAAGTTGAAAGATAAGCTTGATGGGACCAACTATCCAATGTTTTCTTATATGATGAATCATGTTCTTGTTGCAAAGCAACTATGGAACATAGTGGTAGATGTTAACAAGCGACCCAGCAGTTCTTCTACTATATAGCATGTTGTCATAGATTTAGGTTCTTCTTCAAGTATAGAACTATTCCTTCTCCACCTACATAAGAAAAACCTACATGGGATTGAAAGGATGCTCAATCTCATGCATTTATTGTTCTTTTCGTGAAACGACATATTGTTTCACACATCCTATCATGCACTACTTTAGGACAAGCTTGGGATACTCTCACTTCTTTGTATGTTGTACATAATGGAGCATGTGTTGCTTACTTAGTAAAGCAAATTGAACATGTATGTATGGCTGAAAATGGGTCAATGGATTTATATGTTACATGCATCAAGGATTTGAAAGAGCAACTGGAAAACATTGATGAATTCATTCCAGGTGCATCACTCATTTCTACATTACTCAAAGGATTGTCAAAATCCTTTCAAAACTTTCCTATTACTCTTTGTTTCGTTGCAAAAGGAAATTTAGATATAAATACTTTTGATAAGTTTGTGTCTCTTCTTTTGCAAGAAGACCAATCAAGAGTGAATAGAAGTGGTTTTCTTGAGGGAATGCAAGCACTTGCTTTTACACAAAGCGGAAAAAGCAAGTATGGCTTAGCTTTGAGTTCATCAAAACCAAAGCCCAAATCTTCCTCTTCCATTTCTTCCTCTTTGATGATGATATGCAAAAGCATAAGAAATGCAAATATTGAGAAAAGATTGAATATACCATTGTTGGATATAGAAAGCTTGCCAAGTGTAATGAAAAGAAGAAAGAATCTGGCATGTTTATTGTTGAGAATACATCCAATACAAACAATGGTGAAGCTAATGTTGCTCAAGATATTTGGGCATGTGTAGTTACATGTCATTATGATTCATCGTCACATTTTACATGTATGATTGTGAATTAGGCTAATTTGGATTGGTTTTATAATGACACTTCAAAGCATATCACCTCAAGCAAAAGATTTTATGTATCTTTGAAAGATGCACCCATGGGAGGAAATGTTGCAATATGTGCCAAAAATGCTTCTTATCTATTTATTGGAGTTTGATAAATTTAGTTTACACCTCCGAATGGAGGTTTCTTACTCTTAAGAATGCGCTATGTGTACCCAGTATCAAGAAAAACTTGATTTTGGCTCTGTTGGTAGCAGCCAGGGTAGTCAAGGCCTTATGAGACATGGAAGCCATCAAAGGAAGTCAGAACAAAGGGAGAGGCAGGCAGGATTAAGCAGGCAAAGCAGTCAACGCAGATCCGGCAAGTAGGCCACATAATTTTTCGTGAAGAAATACTTCCCAAACAATGATTTTAGTCACTTCACACCATTGTAAATACCATTTTCCATTATTCCTACTCCATTTTCTTCAAGTCAAGGAGCCCTCGAGCTTGAGGAGTATTAGAAGTATGTATCTATCAATTTTCATAATTTTTAGAGCTCGTTTGAGCCTCCAAAATAGCCTAGGAACCTAATTTTTAACCAGGCCAGACACTAGATCTGGACAAGGCCAAAACCTAGTAAAAAACTATAAAAAGAGCTAGAGAGCTCATTTTTTATGTTAGCTTGTGTTATGAATTATGGAATATGTTGAACAATGCATTGTTAGAGTGTTAAATTATTAACGTATTAATGTGTTTTTGATGTTTTTAATATAGCAGATGAAGGTTCGTGAGGAGTGTGCAAGGCGTGAAAGGGCGGACATCAATAATCCGAATCATAATTTATTTAGTTTGTAAATAAACCCTCGTAGAAGGTTCTATTGTTAAAAACAGTTAAAAAAGTAATGGTTAAAATGAGGGTCACTGTAGACCGCGATTTTGGTCATTGAAAGCAATGGCTTTCTAGAAAAGTTACCAACTTTTAGTTTCATGCTTGCTTTTTGAAGCGGCTCTCATGTAACCACTCTTTTCGACGTAATAAAAAATTCCTATAAATACATGCACTCTATGGACTGTCGAAACAGAGTGCATGGGGGGAGATTGCACCCAATACTGTGTTCTGTCTCGTCTCTTATTGCATCTATTTTCCTGTGTGTCCAGCATCCATAACCTTTGTGTGCGCGTGAGATAAGATCCTGACAACAGTACTATCAGAGCTCTGCATGTGTCAATACAGAGGGGTTTGTTTTGCTGTTCTTTGTTCGCAATTCCGACTTTGATTCTGTCTTCGTTTCCGTTTCCTGTTCCTGTTTCAGTTTCAGTTTTTGGTTTCTGTTTTTGTTCCAGTTCCAAAACCAGAACCTACGTTTACACCTACATTTACTCCTATGTTTACACCTACGTTTACTCCTTCGGCTTACTCCAAGGCATCGACTAAGGCATAGAACTTAAGGCATAACAAGGCATAACTAAGGCATCTTTGGCACCCAAGGCTCCCTTGGTGACTGTTGGCAGCCGTTGGCTACGTGCGAGCCAATTTTAATGTATGAGTGGTAATAAGGACTTTTAAATTCGCCAAGGTGGGAGGATTTGAACCCACAACCTCATCCACACAAGGGAACTGCTTTACCACTACACTCTCTCTTGGAGTTGACACTCAAGCTCTCTCCTCTTATATTTAACATAACTTGCAATTTTTTGTTACTTTTTCAAGGTGGCACGGTGCGACGCGATGCCGCACGTCTCAGGGTACATCTTGTCAAAGTAGATCTTGTCAGGGTACACTTCTTAGGGTACACTTGTCAGGGTACATCCTGCCAAGGTACATCCAGACAGGGTACATCAGGGTACATCCAGACAGGGTACATTCTGCTAGGGTACATTTTCTGAGGGTACATCTCAAGAGGGGAGCACTAGATTGAGGGTCCAAGATAACTTACCTAGGTGAGAACTAGGTTCAAGAAATTGAGGTTGAAAGCAAGGAAAGTCCATAGCAAGAGGGTTTTGTTCTTTTCATACTCATGGACCTTAGGCTATGTCAGCACCTAACAGATAATCTTAATAACTTAACATCTCCATGAACATTTCCATGCATGTGTTTTTACATGGAACATGCTTATTTTTCGTTCAGTGATGAAACATGTGATTGGCCATCCATGTTTATTATTTTATCAACTAAGGTCAGTTGCTTTTTCAACTGAGGGGCATGTTATGAATTATGGAATATGTTGAACAATGCATTGTTAGAGTGTTAAATTATTAATGTGTTTTTGATGTTTTTGATGTTTTTGATATAGCATATGAAGGTTCATGAGGAGTGCGCAAGGTGTGAAAGGGTGGATATCAATAATCCGAATTATAATTTATTTAGTTTGTAAATAAACCCTCATAGAAGGTTCTATTGTTAGAAATAGTTAGAAAAATAATGGTTAAAATAAGGGTCGCTGTAGACCATGATTTCGTTTATTGAAAGCAATGGCTTTCTAGAAAAGTTACCAACTTTTTTAGTTTCACGGTTTCTTTTTGAAGCCGCTCTCATGTAACCACTCTTTTCAAAATAATCAAAAATTCCTATAAATACATGCACTCTGTGGAGTGTCGAAACAGAGTGCATGGGGGGAGATTGCACCCAATACTGCGTTCTGTCTCGTCTCTTGTTGTGTCTATTTTTCTATGTGTTTTTAGCATCCGTAACCTCTGTGTGCGCGTGAGTTAAGATCCTGACAACAGCTTGTCAGAGTTTTGAGCTATTATAAGAGACTTTTTTAGTAATATAATAAACTCCATTGTTCCACTCTTTGTCTTGCCTGGTGTACGTGTGTGTGTATATGTGTGCATGTTTGTGTGCTTCTCACTCACGCGCTTGTGCTGTCACTTGCTCATATTAGTCATACTAGTCCTCACATCTCCATAGATTGACAATTATGAGGTGGATCTCCTCAAGTTTGTACTTTCCATTGTGCTAGAGTGACACCAAATTTGGCATCGTTGTCAGGGAAAGAGCTTCAAGGATGAGCGTGTGATGGTAAGACGTAGAGTTTTGACGTTGGAGTCATAGATAATTTCTCTACTTCTTCTTATTTTCTCTTTCTTACTTCACCGTCATCATCACCATCATCATCCTCACCATCTCCCACCTCTATCTCCACCTTCGCAAATTTTTCAATTTTTTGGTCATATCACCTCCCAACCTCATTCGCCTCATTTCACTTGTGTGAGAGAGAGATGTGCATTCTATTGTTGTGTGTTTTTTAGCATTTCTTGCAGGTTTTGGCTGTATCATCATTTCCAATAGCTTGTGAAAGTACGAAAAATGTCTGCACAACTCTTGGGCATTGAGCTCTATCAATCATGATTGATAGAAAAATCGACCTTTTGGTAAAACTAAGTGCACAAACATAATCTATGGACCTTATACATCACATTCTCACAAAAATTTCAAAAACAATTGCATTTCCTCTGTCCATCGCAATTAACAACATCAATCATGATTGACAGTGTCCATGGCGATGGATAGCCTGTCCATCGCGATCGATAGACCCGACAGACACCTTTGTCCATCACAAGAGACAATATCCATCGTGACGAACATCCCTGTCCATCGCGACTGACACCAATACTCAAGCAAAAACGTATCCATCGTGATGTGTAGAGACCCAATTGACACTAGGCAACGTGAAAAAGTGAAAAGTTCAGTCCAACACGGTTGACAACACACGACGGACTACCTATCCATCTCGATTGATAGGTATCCATTGCAACAAATGGGTGTCCATCGTGACGAACACCCCTGTCCATCACGACTGACAGAAAAACTCGCGATTGACAGCCCCATTCAGTGAGAAACGTATCCATCGTGACTCACAGGCCACAATTGACACAAATTCATGCAAAAACCCAAAGAATTTTATCCATCACAATTGACACCCATCAATCGTGACAAACACCATCAATCACGATTGACACTTGTCCATCACGATTGACACCTGTCCATTGCGATTGATAGGCCATGACCGCCAGCTCTGTCCATCGCGATTGATAGCCCTGTCAATCGTGATTGACAACCAATTTCCGCCAATTTTTAAACTAATATGTGGAGTTATAGATATTTTATTTTGAAGTTTTGACCTTCCACAGGCGTGAGAAAATTGAGGGATCTCTAAGGGATTTTTCATAAAAACAAAGCAAAATTGGGTCTTTGAATTACATGAATGAATGGTTTGTTATGATAATTGAATTTGAACCTTGAGCTAACTTTGGGACTTTTACAGGTCCATTGAGAGCATCGCAAGGCATCCAAAGCACAAGAGTACTGTAGGCTTGAGAATGATTGTCTTGAGCACTCAAGTGTAAGCAAGAGATAAGCAACTTGAGGTTGGATCATTCTCAACCTCCTCTGTCGATTCCTAGCTTAGGCTAAGTACGGATAGAGTTTTTGATTAATTAGGGTGATGTTAAGCATGATCAAGTACAAGAACCCTAATTTATCAAGTGCAAGCATAGATAATTTAGCTCTAAACAAACTCTAAGGTGAAAGTATATAAATCAAGTGATTAACTTCAAGTGCAAAAAACTTAAGTATTCATTACAGCAAGATCTTATTGGACAAGAAGCGACATCCTAAGGAAAATAAAAAGAATTAGTGACTAATACCAAAGAACTTTGCAATGAGGTTGTACTTTGGAAAAATTTGGGATAATCATCAAGGCTTATGAACCTTCAGTCAGGAAGATATCTAGGATGGGATAGACAAAGCTTCAGATCCTTTGAAGCTAGTGTCAATCATATTGCTAGGTTGTGGGCCCAATAGTTGAGTGATTACCCATACGCTCTAAGTTCAGGAACGAATGATTCTGAGATGTCGTATACCAAGGAGAGACCCGTAGGTAGTTTAGGAGTGGCAAACCTAAAAAAGCTAGAAGGACCTTACAAGACGCAACTGGAATACATCAGGACCAACCGATTAGGTGCTTGCATCTATGAGGATGGTCTAAGAAAATTTGTTGTCTAGATTAAAAACCTGAATCAACCCATTGGACTAAAACATCCAATCATCAAATTCGAAAATGGTGCATACATAGATAAATAAGGGACCATGTATGTGGTCACCAACCAACCAAATAGGATAGATGAATTTGGCAACGTTATCTCGGAGGCTGAAATAGGTGACATAGAGCATGGGAACTTAGGAAGAGATCCAAAGAACCCTCAAGGCAAATCAGTCTTGACTAGAATAATCACTCTGAGTGGGTTCCTAGGACAATAAGAGCATAGGTTTGCTCCTAAACCAAGAGAGAGAGAGAGGAGGCCTTTTGGAGGTATAAACCTGACCAAACTAATGAAGTGGGACTACTTACCATATATGAATTCAAAGATCCTGATACCCCAGGCAAAGTGTCCTACTTAGACAATACTTCAGAGAGGGTCTTTGTGGTCATATGAATTTCCCCTGCCGAGACCTAGAGAACACATGAGGACCTTAAGGCATACACAACTTGTCAAGTCTCTGAAGAATTATTTTGATGGTACAGGAGACCCTTATGATCATGTGGCAGAATTTAGGAAAGTATTGAGAGCTGAGCAAGTTGATGACCTTCATCACAGAGTTTTCTAAGCGTGGCATCGGGCACAACACTTCCTCATTTATACACAGCTTCAAACAGACACCTCAAGAGACAATGATGCTTGCAGGAAGAAGATTTAGGCAATACCTAGAGAGATGCCCTATGCCAGAGTTACCCACTCTAGCCAAAATAAGTGGCTTTATTCCTAGATGGATTCTTAAGTACCAAATTGAGATCTTATGTGTACCTAAAGGACCCTAGATCCATAGAAGAGTGTGTGTGAATGTGTATAGACATTGAAGATAATCTAGGGGAGGAATCGGAGCTTTCAAAAATATATAAAGATTCAGATAGCTTAACTAGCCTCACTTCCAAACAATCCACATCTATTGAGTAACTTGTAGAGAAGGTAGCTCAGAAATTAGGAGTCTCTAGCAAACATATACCTAGATTTGCCCCAGTAACACGATGCTATACTTGTGGCGGAGACCATATGGCTAATGTGTGTCTGATTATGGCTCAACCCCAAGTGAACCCGAATAGCCAATACTGCACTATAGAAAGGAGGTACACTAACCACACCGCACAAGCTACCCTTATAACACGCAAGCAGTTAGACAAAATTATCCACAACAAGGGAGATTTCAAAACCAGTACCCACAATAGTATGGTAGGCCCCAACAACCCTACCAGGCCCAACAAATGCCTCAACCTATGTTAGATCAGCAACCTCCAACTCCAGCCAATGTGATCCCAGTGAAGTATGAAGCCGTTGAAGAAAACTTGAATAGAGCCTTAGTGCCAGTATTGTCATTGCTTTCAAAAAGTGACCCAAATCATCATAGTTTTGACTCGACTCATATGGATAGTCCACATGCTTACTATATGCAGTCACTTGAGCATAATGAAACATGCTATTACGAAGACCCTAGTGGATCTAGTGGGGAGCCTAAATACACTAATATCATGTACGCAAATCCTAATTCTAGGCCCCAACCTGGATAGATCAGACCCCAAGCACCTAGAGGACCATGCTACAGATGCCAAGGTGATCACTTCATTCGTGATTGTCCTTTACGTACACCAATGCAACCCCAATCAATGACAATTCAAGGTTTCTATCAAGATTGTGGGAAGGAGCACCTCTTACGAAGAACCCATACAATGCACCAAAGATCACTCCCATTAATGTTATTGGGCTAGTAGTAGATTGTACTGGAAGTGTAACATCCACTACCCCAGTGCAAAGTGGTCACGAGAGCTCAGGAATTACAAAAAAATCAAGGCTTAGGTCACGAAAATAGTTCAGAGGTTAGCGAGACCGAGAGTAACCAAGAAAAGAAGAAGAGCTTGGAAGGATAACCATGAGTGAATGAGAAGGCAATGGTATAAGAAGATGAGAAAACTTGAAGAAAGCTTAAAAGAAACAAAAGTGCAAATAGTTGAATTCACATATCAAACGCACTCTCTCATACCACCACCACCATCCCCATCACCTTCTAATCCACCGCCAAACGTATCAGATCATGCAAAATGTTACCCAAGAGCTGATCTAGAGATAGAAAGAACAAAGATTTGTGCTAAGATGGTAGAATCGACTCAAACCATGTTTGAAGCTAGTCGTTTCTTCAACTACTCTAGTTTAGCTAAGACACAGTTGCATTTTGATGGACTATTAGAAAGATTGGAGAGCTTAATTGCAAAATCTGGACAAGAAGCCACCTCCCAGGGTAAGGGAAAGGTAAGTGAAAGAATGAGCATTCCTCCCAAGGAAGCTTATGTGCCTAATTCCACTAAACCAAACACCTTTTCTTCCATGAATCATTATTCCCAAGAATTCCTACGAGAGATTCAAGAAGAGAAATGGGCAAAAGAAAGTGAAAATCCTCCTCCCATTGAACTTGTGGATGACTTACACAACCAATTCCCATAAGATATTCCTTCTATTTATGGAGAATAGGAGGATGCCCAGTCTAGTGAATGATTGGACTTTGAGTCTAATTCCTTTCAAGAACTACCCCATTTCACATACCCATAGGAAGCAAAGTCTACCCATATGAGAGCACCCACGATCATGATAAGGAACGATGACTCAGTCATACCTAGGAACACGGAGGTAGTAAAGAATACGAAAGTGTAGTGCAATCTCACTTTAGAGGAGCTACTCAAGGTTAAGCCATAATTGTGGAAACATGTAGCAAATCAAGTTTCAGAAGTACCCAAATCCCATTCCCAAGTAGGATCACATCAAACAGTTCTAGAGATACCCTTGGATAAAATAGGAGACATGAGTGAAGGAGAAGAAGGAAACACCTATCTCCCTATCACTCATCAGGGTTACACCACCAAGGCTATTTTGGACTCAGGTGCAGGACAGGAGTTGCAATTGCTACCACTTCCCTATGGAAGCATTGGGGCAAGACAACACTCAGGCCAATGAGAATGAAACTGCAAATGGCTGATGGTCACATAGAGAGACCTTTAGGGCTACTCGAAGGGATAACTCTCACTACTTGTGGTGTAGAGTTCTAGCATACTTTTGCTATATGTGACTTCAGCAAAAATCAGGCCTATGAGATGATTTTGGGAAGACCATTCATGAGACAATTGCAAGTAGTACAGGATTGGGGAACCAATTCTTTGTATTTGCAACACTTAAGTGCTACAACCAAAGTCAATCTCAAGGATTACTCTCATAGAGACATGCCCCCCATATAGTGGAATCCCATCCATAGAGCCAAGGATGATACAAAATTGGTGCATTCCATAGGATTAGGATCCTCATGGATGCATGAAGACACTCACTTATGGATGTGCAAAATTACAGAAGAAGAAGAAGAGAAAAGAGAAAAAGCCAGATAGGTAGGTGCAAAGGAAACTCATAGATCAATTCAAGACCCAGCCTATGCACCTGTGGATTTCCAAAAAAAGAATTTGAACCTCGTGGTTGGGCAGAAATCCTAGCAACAATGGATGTAGCTATCAATGAAGAACAATGGACACCCCATTGTGATGAAGATGGCTATGACATTTCAATCTTCACGATAAAGACAATTATGTGTGATTCGGTTATTAAAGAGTGCGAGCCTAGCACAAAAGAAATTGAACAAGAGAGCGACTCAGATCTGGAGTCAATTATTATGGATCCCTTTTGTGCATCAGAAGAAGAATTGTGGGTAGATATCATCCCTCTTCTTGCCTATGAATGATGTGAGGTTAACTACACATGTGACTGCCAAGAGTGAAGGCAAGAAGAGGAAGAAGAGAGAAGCCTCACTAGAAGAGGAAGAATCTTTGTTTGAGGTCCCTGAAAATTTCAAGAAGTACGAGATAAAAGATCGAAGAGTCATTATAAGGATGCCTAAACACGAAGCACTCATAGGAGAGGCCTATGATAACAAAGAAACCACAAAGAAAATCATTGTGACCATAGAGGAAGCTCAACAACGATGCACTTACATAGGACATGATTTAATAGATGAGGAATAAGAGTTGGTAACCTTACTAAGAGAATACAGAGATGTTTTTGCTTGGAGTTATAAGGACCTAAAAGGAGTAGACCCTAAAATATGCTCACATACGATTCCCATGACCTCAAATGCCAAACCCTCTAAGCAGAAGCCTTACACATATAATGACAACTACACTACCAAGATCAAGGAAGAGATAGACTGGTTGGTAGAAGCTGGATGCATCTATGAAATTGAGCACACTGAGTGGGTGTCACCCATTGTAGTGGTGTCCAAGAAGAATGCAAAGTTACATGTATGCATTAACTTGAAGAAAGTTAATGCATCCACTATTAGAGATAGCTATCCGCTTCCTTTCATTGAGCATCTATTAGAAAGAGTATCAGGCAAGGAAGTATATAGCTTCCTTGATGGCTTCTCTGGCTACAAATAAGTGGCCATTACTTCGAAAGATCAGCATAAGACGGCTTTTGCCACAGAGTGGGGCATATTTGCTTTGCGCCAGGTACTTTTCAGAGGCTGGTGTGTCATGTCTTTAAAGAGTTCGTGCACAAAAACTTGGAAGTCTATGTTGATGATCCATGTGCTCATTCCAACATCAGACAAACACATATACCTAAACTCAGATAAATCTTTGACAGATGTAGAGAATATCAAGTCTGCATGAACCTAGAATAGTGTGTTTTTATGGTCAGGCAAGGCAAGATTCTAGGACAAAGAATGTCAAGGAAGTGCAAGCTTTCATAGGGCATTGTGGATATTATCGATGATTCATTCATATTAGAGTGAGTATCTTAAGATATTAGAAACTGCTTATCAAGTGTAGCAGGAGGACACTTTGGACCAGATAGGGTGATCAAAGCTAGATTATTTGCAGGTCTTTGGTGGCCAGCTCTTCACATGGATGCACATAACTACGTGAAGAGGTGCGATATTTGTCAACGAACTCAGTACTCGATACATAAAGATGAGATACCATTGAAGCCTATGATGGGCGGATGTGCATTCTCTAAGTGGGGAATAGACTTTGTAGGTCCTATTAATCCCCAACTAAGAGTTCACATGCTGAATATATCATTGTGACAACTGATCATCTGATTAAATGGGTAGAAGTGAAGGCTACAAGAAAGAATGATGCACATACCACAACTAAGTTCCTATTTGAGAATGTATTTACAAGATACGGGTTGTCAATAGAATTGGTGAGTGATCGTGGCACCCACTTCTTGAATGAGTTCATTGAATACTTGTTATAAGAATTCATGGTAGTTCACAAGAAGTTGGCTCCATATCACCCATAAGCCAATGGCCAGGCTGAAAGCACAAATAAGATACTCTGTAATTTATTGACGTAATTGGTGAATAATAAATGCTCTGATTGGGACAAACAATTACACCATGTTTTTTGGGCATACAAAGTTGCCTATAAAATGATGCTCCAAGCCACACCCTTTCAGATAGTATTTGACCAAAATGCAGTGCTACCATTAGATTTCTTGATACCTACATTGAAAGTAGCACAAGAGCATCAATGGATTGGCCATGAGCTCTCATCTAGAATCTTTGATCTAGAATGCTTAGGTGAAACAAGATTGAGAGCAGCGACAAGAATTTATGCAACTAAGAAAAGACAAAGGCATACTTCGATGCACATATCTATGATCATCAATAGGATCTCAACGAGTGGAGCAATTCAATTAGCTACTCTAGAAGGCAATATCCTGCCTAGTTACATCAGTGGATGTAGAGTGAAATTATATCAAGAACCCCTCAGAGAGGAAACGCTTAGGTGACTCAATACTACAAAGAAACATAAGGAAGAAGAAAAATGAGTTTGAGAAAAAGCACAAGCAGAAGCCTTAGAGCACATCCAATGAATGAAATTAAGAAGATAGGGTAGAGATCAACCTATGTCAGACACTCATGATAGATACCACATGGCCATGTGTGAAGCATCAAGTGTATGTTCCCATAGAATAGTTGACCGATGTCCTTTTGTGACCCTGGAAGTAGGACAAGGAGAGAGCGCTAGAACGGTAAGAGCCTTGATTGACTCAGGAGCAGTCACCAATGCAATACACTTTTCTTATTGTTGAGAATTGCAATTAAAAGTCAATCCTATAGAAGCATATTTTAAAGGATTTGGAGGTGTGGAAACCCCTTGCATGGGCAAGGTGGAGCTTCCCCTCTACATTCACGATGTTTAAATGCCAATCAAGGTGATAGTGTGTCAAGATGAGGATCTCACAGAACCTCTTATCTTGGGCCAAGACTAGATCTATGATCATGCAGTCCACATCGTCAGGTCTAGGTGGATCAAAACCGCATCACAATTCAGCTAGAAAATCATGCACTCAAGGAACTAGGAAGGGCACAAACTCTTGGTCCTTCCAGGAGTACACATGAAGATAAAGATGATGTTCTTGTCCAAAATTTTGTGATGCAGAAGGATGATGTTCTCAACAAAGAAGCCAAGGATCTAATGGAACTCCCTTCTTTTCCAAAAGTGATTGAGACCCAGCAACCAAAGGAGTATAAGAAGTAGAAAAAGCAAATGGTCTATGCTCATAGTCAATGGAGAACACAAAGTAAGAGGACTCATACTGTGAAGGAGATTCAGGTATGCAAGGCTAAACATCCCCCTGCTTGAGTGACAGTGCCCCAACAATGCACGAAACCATCTACTCGGGCAAGGACTACGAAGAGTGAGTATTCCAAGAATCTCCCAAAAAAGACCATTTCTATTTGGGTTCCAAAGCGGTCAATGAATGTTGACCCCCATGCAAGACAAATCTGGGTGCCTAAGACTTGCTTACTAGCTCAAATTGTTGCACATAGGCTCATACACTCAAATCACCACTCACATCATACACTTCATTGCAAACACCTACGATCACCACCTCCAAACCTAAAATCACACATAGGCCTGTCTAGAAATGGGTACCCAAAAAGTCCCAAATCCAAGAAGACGTATGCCAAAAATAGGTAAAGGTCATCACACTCGAAAGTTGTAATCACACACAAAAATTTTGGTGACTAAAACCTTATATCAAACCACCCAACCCGGTGTTGTAAATCCACTCACACCACAATAGATGCATTCCGATTTCAATGCACATCCAGAGTATGCATTTACGAACACACCACTAACTTACTAACTAACACCTACCAGTCACAAGAAATAGTTCACTCACTAACTCCCTAACCAGGTTGGAAGCATGTTGGTCTTGTAGAAGGAACATGGTGAGGTTAAGGACAAAGCATGGAAGCACATCAAGGAAGTGGACACACAAGAAGGAGCATGCAGGGAGCTCCAAGAAGCACCTCTCAAATTTTCAGAAGAAATCCCTATAAAAATAGTGATTCTTATCAGTAAAAACCATTGTAAATACCATTTTTTATTTTTTACAATTCCATTTTTTTCAAACCGAGGATTCCTTGAGCTTGAGGAATATTAGAACTATCATCCTACCAGTTTTTATAATTTTTAGACTCCGTTTGAGCCCCCAAATAAGCCTTGGAACCTATTTTTTAACTAGGCCGGACACTAGGTCTGGACAGGGCCAAACCCACTCAAAAAGCTGTAAAAAGGGCTGGAGAGCTCATTTTTTGAGGTATCTTGTTGTAGATTTGAGCTTTGTAAGAGAACTATTTTGTAATCGAAGTCCTTCCATTGCTCCGCTTTTTGCTCTTACCTTGTGCGTGTGTGTGTATGTGTGTGCATCTTGTGTGCTTTCACTCGTGCATTTGTGCCATCACTTGATCACGGTCTTCATACCGGTCCTCACGTCTCCACAGATTGACATTTATGAGGTGAAGCTCCTCATGTTGGTACTTGCCATTGTGCTAGAGTGACACTTTTCCTACCTTTCATCTAGTTTAATAAGCTCTCTTGTATAGGTGTGTGTGAGTGCCATACTAGAGAATAAGTGAGTTTCATTCTCCTTTCAGTTTAGAAATCCCACATAGCATGCATATTGCCCATTTTGTATATAAAGAGGTCACTACCTCTCATTTTGGGGAGCATTCCTAGAGATAACCAGATAATGCTAGTTTATAGAATGCTTGGAGAGCTCTTCTTGTCGTTATGATGTGCTTGTGTATTTGTTCCTTTCTTGCCTTATGCGTGTGATGCGTTAGCTGTTGATTAGCAACGTGATTATGTGTGTAATTAAAAGTGTGTGTGTGTGTGTCATTAACAATGCTTTCTTCTTATTTCATGCGTAGTTTTGTTGTTAAGAGCGTGCTAACAAAGCTCCATTACGTCTGCTGAATGCTTCTATGTAACATTTGTGTCTCATGAAATGCTCCTCGGTTTGACAAATATGAGTTGTGATGCTACAACGTCAACAACTTTTGGTGCAGTTGTCGAGGAGCATTCTCTTGTCACTTACGTGATGGTTTATGGCGTGAAGGTGACGTGTACGCAAGCTTTTCATGAAGATTTTTTAGTTCTTCAAGAACCTACATCGAATGAACACTTTCGATATGCCCATCCTGTAGATTAAAATACATGAAAAACTAGCACGAGTTTAGATTGTCCATAATAAAGAAAACCAAAACACAAAAAAATTGAAAGGCACATGTAAGATTCTCTTTGGCTCTTTTCCATTGAGTCTTTTTCCATTTGGAAACCTTTAGAATCTTCTAGATAATTTTTCTTCTCTCAGTTTCCAGACAAGGTTTCTCAAAATCCTCGATCTCTTGGTTTAAAGACTAAAATGGTTGGAGATTATCCATTGCCAACTCTTGATCGTCCTCTAGTACCAACATATGATAGAAGAAGATATGGACGATGGCATAGAGGAACACTTCCTTTAGATGGAGGGGTTTTGAACTTTTGGTGCAACCGCTACATGATTTCTCTCTCCACTATCACTAGAGCTGGTCATGGTCTCTTTATTGTAGAGGATTTGTATGTGCCTCCGAACTTTGAAGTCAATCTTATGTCATGTTTTGGTCCTATATATAGATGGGGAGATGGGCATTGACTTATACATTACATTCAAATCATGAATACTTATGGATTATGCCTAAAAGCAACTTCTCTTACTAGTAGAGGGATTACACATGCAAATATGGAAAGATTATATATTGATGGAAGACCTCACAAGCATGAAAATATAGTAGGTTTAATAAACATTAGTCGAGGATATAATAGTTCAATGAATAACTGCACATTTGAAGAGCATGAAAATAGTCATGAATCACCATACATGAGTAAAGATGTAGCAAGATACATAGTTTTCAATACTATTACTTCATTACATGTTGGTGATGAATTCTTAGTGAATTATGGATGGCATAGACCTTCAAGAGCACCTTTTAGCTAGAGAGCAATGAAAACTTTCTATCCACATATCCTGTGTTGCAATGAAAACTCTAATTAATTAAAACTCTTTTCAAATTAACTTACATATATAAATTTGTGTTTTAAGCTTATTTTTTTATTCATTTATAAATTACTAATGATTTTTATTCATGTATATAGATTCCAATGTATGATATTGATGAACTTCCACCACACCATTCAGAGTTGATAGTAAGACTTCATTTATCAAAAGCATTCATGATGAGGCTATGCAAAAGTGATCCGATAGAAAATGCAAGATTGAAAGAACTATATTCAAAAGAAGATAAAGTACAAGCTTGTTGCGATGAAGATGATGATGGCATCACAAATTTTATTGAGGATTGGTATCAAAATGATAGTGAAAGCATTGATATTTCTAAAAATGAGAAATATCTTCGAGAAGAAGGTCTAAAACATATATATGAAGGAAGTTGCTTGACATGAATAATTGCAAGCTTACTTATTCTCAATCTTCAAAATCCCTTTGCATGGAGTAATGTATTTTTTTCAGCACTATTAAGATATATTTTTTATTTTTCTATCTATTTATATGTATACACACATACACATATACATATAAATATATACATACAAACATAAACATACATATATACATGCATGCATACACATATACACAGACATAAACATACATACACATACGTACACATGCTATAAAAGTAAGACTAAACTTATAAAAGTTTATGTGAGAACAAGAACCTACATCAAATGAACACTTTCTATCCACCCATCTTGTATATGAAAATAGAGGATAAACCAACACGATTTTACATTGTCCAGAATAAAAAACCCCAACACACAAAAAATGAAAGGCACATTTAAGAATAGAATCTTCTTTGGCTCTTTGGCATTGAATCTTTTTACATATTTGATTTGGAAACCTTTAGAACCTTCCAAATAAATTTGCCTCTCTCATTTTCTAGACGAGCTAATACATATGATGCTAACTGCTTTGTGAACTTTGCAAACAATTGTGTAAGTCTTTGTTAACAAGGTAGGTATTAGGTTGTCTGGAGAATGGGGGAATAAAAATTATTTAGAAGATTCTAAAGGTTTTGGAATCTCCTAGATAAATTTGCTTTGCCCATTTTCCAGACGACCTAATACGTGCATTGCTAACTGAGACTTACACTTTGTAGACAAATGTGTAAGTCTCAGTTAGCAAGGTAGGTATTAAGTTGTGTATAAAATGGGAGAAATCCAAGCAATTTAGTAGCCCAGGTAGACAAGCAATAGCTTGCATGCCTCAATAAATGAAAAGAAAATTAGAAATGAAATGAAAAAATTTACTATTGTCACATCTATTTGCTGAATGCAATAATGTATCAAAAACACGCACAGATCTCACATGAACACCTTGGCCATACCACATCAACTAAGAATTACACATTTACAAAATATGAACATATTTTCATACACACAGGTTTTCTTTAGCACCAATAGGTGCTATGCTAATACCGTCACGCGCGCTCAGTTTTCTTTAGCACCATCTATTTCCATATTTATAATATTAAATAGATTATCTAGTTATTTTCTATCTATACTATAATATTTATTCTATTCTATATAGATTATACTATAAATTTTGAAAATTTCAATATGGGATGGAAGAAATCTATCAAACAAGTCTAATCGTTTCTATTTCTGTAAAGAAAATAGCCGCCTTCAAAAAAAAAAACTGGAATGAATAAACTAAACTTAGGCTTAGCTTCTTTCAAAGTAGCGAGGATGTCCCCACATTGAGCGGAGTTACTGTTCCCTACGTATCCGCCTAACGTTTAAGCGAACATAGTTAGGTAAACGTAAACGGTAAACGGGCTATGCTAATACGTTAGTAAAGGGTGAATCGATTTTGCAAGTGAATTTTGGCCTTGCCACTCCCGCCGGGTTCATCTGTAACGATCCTAACGGTTCGTTCTAGATCGTCCAGTTCTCTGCTTACGGCCTACCCGGTTCTATTAATGCCAAAATAAATTCATGAATTAATTCTGATAGATTCATTGTGCACAATTCTTAAATTTGAGTGTTTCAGTTGAATTTCATTGATATTGACTAGTCTCTCTTTCTTTTTATTTGACTTATTTCTAAATGAATTGACAAGATTTCTCCGACAAATCATATGCTTCAAGAAAGCTGTCCCTCTTTTGTGCATGTACTATGTTAGTGAATACCTTGACGGAGTTCATGAAGAAGCTCCACATGCATGTACTAATGTGTATTCTTCAAAATTGACATATGAGGTATTATCAGGTAAGGGAGCTCCATTTCAAATTAAGTTGCAAGAAAAAAGTGATATTTCAAATTTTATTGCATATAATAGCGAATGCGTGCAAGCATTCATTAATGATTATGAATAGGAACTTCAAAATCTCCAAAAGTAAAAACAGAGAAACAAAAGATATAGACATAATATCAATAGTAATGAGAATACATATATATCTTCTTTCACAAATTGGCTATTTACTTGTATGCAACGAGTCAATGAAAATAATGAATGAATCTCAGATGAGCAGAGGGAGTTAATGATGGGTTGTGAAAGAAAGGTAATTTTATTTCACTAATATTCTATTTTTGCACATATATGTATATTAGTTTCTCTTCTAATAATTTATTTTTTATTATGGGCCCAAATTTTCACTAATATGTGGGCTTATGGATAGCATATTAGAATCAAAGTTATTTATTATTTGCATAAAACAGAGGATTCTAGCATTGTTGCTTCCTTCAAGCAATTATCACATTGTTGTGAAGGGATCAGTTGGGTGGATCATGCCAACTGCCAGTGTTCCAAATAGACGGTACATGCAGAGTGCTTTGAGAAACTTATGAGGTAGAGTTCAAATATAGACTCTCATAGATATACAGATGAAATCATGGAAATTAATTAGATAACTTGTACAATTCATCATGGTAAAAGAGAATAGAAAAGATAAGTGAGATAGGAGATGGAAATAAGAGAGATGTGTGAAAACTGGATAGAAATTCATCATCATGTGAAAGATGGAGATAGGAGATAACAGATTCATCATGGATCATGTGAGAATGGGAAAAGAAAAACAAGTAAGTTGGAGATAGATGTGATTAATGGAAATCAATAGAGATAATTGTGATAGGACTTGGAAGAAAAGAGGTAGGAGAACATTGGATATTGATTCATAATAAGTGCTCATACAATTGTAATGAAAATAATGGAAAATTACATGTTACCAATTCATGACTGGTCATAATGTTGATTCATAATGTCCATCAATCATCAAAATCCTCCACTAAGCATGTGTGTAGTTTTGGTGCAAATTACAAGCCTACACATTTGGCTAGAAGATTCATGAACAATTGAAGCTTCATGGAAACCATTGCTAGGAGAATTTTATCCTTTTACATTTGTAAAAGTTATTTTAACTTCGAAGAATCTTTGTAACTCTCAACAAACTCGTGGAGTTTATTAGCTCAGAAGTCACAACTTTATGTTAGAGAATTATCTCCTAGATTGGTGGATTACTTTTAGAGAGAGAGCCAAAAGTTGAATTCAAATTCAAATTTGAATGTATCACTTATAAAAGCTGACTTGAAAAAGTCGCATTTAGAAGTCTCAATCCCGAGTTCTCCATTGCCATTTTGTAAGAGTGTGAGGTCTACATTGTAGCCTACACTACTCACCATCATTAGTCTATGATTGTCAAGCCTATGATCTTGTACAACATTGTTCATTAATACAATAGATCTACATTGTTCATCTATGATCTCTCTGTTATAGTCATTTATAACTGTCAACTTGTACTGCTCATATCTCAGTCATTTCTCCACCATTTGCAATGATCTATAGCTTCTCGGAATCAGCTCCAAGCTATATACATGCTCACAAATTTTGAAGGAAATCCATTTAGCCAATTTGGAGAAAAGTGCATCAAAGCACTCAATGGTCAAACTCTGCAGAGGTCCTAAAAAATCGGGGGTAATGATTCAATTGCTAAATTGATTGCTTTGTGTATAGTGCATAATTTCAAGTGATTCCACTTGGAATCATTAGATTACTAAGATAAAAGTAGTACATACAGATGTTTTGGGTCCAACAAAGACCACATCTATGGGCGGTTGCATGTTTTATGTTACTTTCATTGATGACCATAACACAAAGTATGGGTATATTTCATGAAAGAGAAGAGCGAGGTGTTCACTCACTTCGAGAATTTTAAAGCTATGGTGGAAAAGCAGACAGGGAAGTACATTCAGACATTAAGATCTGATGGAGGAGGTGAATACATGTCAAATGAGTTCAGCAGTTTTCTAAAAAATCATGGAATTCGGTGTCAGTTTTCATGTAGGTACACACCACAACAGAATGGCATTGCTGAATGCAAAAATAGACATATTGCAGAAATAGCAAGAGCCTTGATGACTAAGAAGAATATGCCTCATTATCATTGGGCAGAAGCTATTCATACTGTTGTATACATCATGAACAAAACTCCGACTGTTGCTGTACATAAAGTTACACCTGAAGAGAAGTTTACAGGTAAAAAGCCAAACTTATCACATCTGAAAGTTTTTGGCTGTATTGCATATGTACATGTCCCAGATGAATTGAGGATGAAGCTTGATCCAAAAGCAGAAAAGTGTGTCTTCATTGGATACTCCCTTGAGCAAAAGGGATATAAATGTTATAACCCACTCACACGACATGTAAAGGTGAGCAGAGATGTAGTATTTGATGAAATGTCAAGCTTCTATGCAGATGCCAAAGAAGGACTGAGTCTTGAACCAAATGACAAAGAAAATGCTGAAAAATCAAGTGCAAAATCTCAGGTTTTGAGTGGACCGGATGCATCACCAAGCAATAGTTCCAACTCAAATCCATGGAGTGGAAGATTACCTAGAAATTTCAGTCTAGAAAATTCATCAAATACATCCAAGAAAGGTAAAGAAAAGCCTTCTGTTGGTCATAAAACATGTGCAGGTTTTGAAGACGTTGATGGAGATTCAAGCGGTTCAGAAAAGAGTCTTGATGAGGAACTTGGATTGCCCTCTGTGAAGACTCCAAGAGTAAGAAGGGCACATGCAAATGATACAAGGAGAAGTGACCCAGGACCAAGAAGATCTGGGAGGATGCGGAATTCAGTGCAACGATTGACATATGATAGTTACATGGCTCATCATTGTGCCTACATGACAAAGGTAATACAAGATGCTGAACCTTCTTGCTTTGAAGATGCAATTGGAATTGCAGATTGGGAAAAAGCTATGGATGAGGAGATGGCTGCACTTTATGGAAATGATACATGGAAGCTGGTTCCATTGCCGCAAGGAAAGAAACCCATAGGCTACAAATGGGTTTACAAGGTAAAGCATAATGTTGATGGTAGCATAAGCAGGTATAAAGCACGATTGGTAGCTAAAGGATATGCACAAACATATGGCATTTAT
Source organism: Ceratopteris richardii (assembly GCA_020310875.1). Classification (NCBI taxonomy): domain Eukaryota; kingdom Viridiplantae; phylum Streptophyta; class Polypodiopsida; order Polypodiales; family Pteridaceae; genus Ceratopteris; species Ceratopteris richardii. The sequence continues at coordinate 24,752,632 of CM035414.1, read as the reverse complement.
TATGAGGAAACATTCAGCCCTGTAGCTAAAATGTCTGCTGTCAGGACACTTGTTGCATTAGCTATAGCTAAAGGATGGACTTTGCATCAGATGGATGTGAAGAATGCTTTCCTACATGGTGAGTTACAAGAAGAAGTATATATGGACCAACCATAAGGATATGAAGATTCAAAGCATCCAGAATATGTTTGCAGGTTGCAAAAGTCTTTGTATGGGCTGACGCAAGCCCCTCGTGCATGGCATGCAAGGATTGCTGATTACTTAACCAGCATTGAGTTTTGTATGTGTGATGCAGATCACTCACTATATGCAAGGAAGGTTGATGATGGCATCACTATTGTGGCTATTTATGTTGATGAACTGATTGTAGGTGGTGATAATGTAGGAAACATCAAAGAGGTAAAGCAACTTCTTATGTAGGAATTTGACATGAAAGATCTCGGTGTGCTGCACTATTTCTTGGGCATTGAGTTTATACATACAAAAACAGGTATATGGATGTTGCAAAGGCAATATGCCTTGAATATGTTGGAAAAGTATGGTATGGCTGATTGTAAGCCAATTTCCATGCCATTAGATGAGAATTTGAAGTTGGATACTACATCAGGTGAAGCATTTTCCAGGTGGAGCATTGGAAAATGCTACTATGTACAGGAAAATTGTGGGAAGTCTTATATATCTCACAATTACAAGGCCTGATCTAAGTTATACTGTTGGACTTGAAAGTCAGTTTATGCAGGTTCTTAGGAAGCCAAACTTGGATTCTCTGAGGTGCATTCTATGTTATGTGAGTGCTACTTTAGATTATGCATTATTTTATGAGGCTGGCATAGATTTGCAGGTTTATGGATACACCGATGCAGATTGGGCTGGTAGCATTCCATATAGAAGATCTATTAGTGGTTTTCTATTCTCACTTGGGAGTGTAGCTGTTACATGGAGCAACAAGGAGCAACAAGGAGCAAACCATTGATGCTTTATCAAGTATAGAGGCTGACTATAGAGGTGTTGCAATGGCAGCATGTGAGGCATCATGGCTAGAAATGCTACTTGCAGATTTAGGTGTGGAAGTGGGAAAGCCTATCACCATCTATTGTGATAATCTTAGTAGCATATAGTTAGCATGGAACCTTGTTTTCCATGCTAGAACAAAGCAATATATCGAGGTACATTATCACTTCATTAGAGAGAAGGTATTAGCAGGTGATATTGATCTTGTTTATGTGAGAACAGATGAGGAGGTTGCTGATATTTTTACCAAAGCACTTGGAGCTGATAAGTTGAAGAAGTTTCGGGAGATGCTTGGATTACAGGATATGGCATTGAGATTGAGGGGGAGTGTTGAGATATCGAGCGCAACATGTGATGATCCAAGATGACACGTACCAGTTTTTAGTTTCTCTGACATGTATAGTGGTCACGTTGGTATATGTCAGAGATACTTCATTGAGCTTTATTAGATTTATCTACCGAGAGTGATGGCACATTTGTTCCTTGCCAGCTCACTCATTCGTGGGCATTAGGTTTTTCCTTATGTATGATCTTTATATATTGAACTTGTTGTATTCTTGTTTTTAGGTCATTCTTGTACATTCCTTTTTATGTAATAGAAGAAGAAGAAAAAGAAGAAGATCATATTGCCTTGCCTGAATCTGTGTGTGTGCTTCTCCTTGAGAGTGAGAGTGTGTGTGTGAGCTCTCTTTCTTATCTCCTTCCTTGTGACAACCATGCCGACAATCCAAGAGACTAGCAATGTAACAAGGGAATAGAAACAATATTCTATCATGAATATGATCATACTTGCATATCCATATGCATAAATCACATCACAAATATCTCAGTGGAGAAGAATACACACCAAAGCTAAGATCTCTTCGAGCAAAACTAGAACAACAAATGATAGGTTGATTCTTCACTTTGGATGAAGAAAACACAATCCATTCTTTGTATAGAGTAAGAGAGCATAAACACACACACACACACATACACACACATGCACACACACACACACACACACACACACACACACACACATATATATATATATATATATATATATATATATATATATATATATTATACTTGGAGTTATGGGCAGCTATGATTGTAGGAGATAGGGAAAAAATAGAATAATCCCATATGTGATGTCAAAATACTGGTTAGAATTCTATAAGAGAGGCACAAGAGGATGCACTCTTTTCAACTTCAAGAAGGAGGTCCAAGGAGGCTTCCACAAAGCTCCAGGTCATCCATGGGCTTGGCCTCTATTGGATGCACATGGTTATCTCCTATGTGAATCCGTCCTATCATGGGCACTTGACCCGAGCTCCTTTTTAAGGGGTTCCCACCATTTGAGGGGATCCAAAATGGCCATGCAAGTGGAAAAACTCTACCTCCTTCCTCAAGTTTACATCCATTGCACCATGATAGACATGATATCAATGTGAAGCTCTACCTTGAATCATGAGAAACAACATACAACTCAACCATCTATTCTATAGCCTCTAGGATTGTGAGAGGTCACTTGAATTAACTTGAACCTATTTTTGCATGTGTGATCTACACCACTAATTTATTAAATACAACTAGACTTTAACTAGAAAATCATTTAGTTAACAAGAATGATGTTTCCTAGTCCACTAGAATCAACTTTAGAGGAGTCGAGATAGCTCAAGCTAAATTGAGTCTAGATCTCTAGAGTGGCTTGGCAAAAATACTCCCCCATATGCACCTATGAGGACTGAACCAAGACGTTCTCCATCCCACTGTTAGTACTTAACCACTAGGCTAAGCACATACCTTGGATAATACTTCAAGGGACCATAATGTTATCTTGATTTTCACCTTGGTCAAGTGAATTTATAACAAATGCCATTGACATACATTCGAGGTTATGTTATGAGAGACAACAAGATAAAGATGGAACGGATCTCTAATCATGGTTTGGAAGGTTGTTTGTGTATTTTCTCCCTTATTTTCTCAAATATTTTTATCTAATAAAATCCAATTTAAATATCAAAATAATCAAATGGACATTTTCTCGTATAAGCAACCTTTGATAATGTTGAAGTTTGAGGGGTCACGAATACATAGGAACAATAGAAAGAAGAATAAGAAGCTTTCAATCACAAGGCATTGTGATATTAATGTATAAAGATAAGTACCCAAATAGGGTTATGGGCATATATACAAGCTATGGGAAAATCCCTCCTAAAATAGGAAAATTTTCCCCCCACATACTTGAGTGTGTTTACATGCATCACTACCAAAATATACTAACAAAATACCCTTATGAGTGATGGCAAAGATTTGGCACTCATGTTTAAAAAAGTTCCATGTTATGTGAAGTATGATTAATCCACAAAATGGAGAAGCATTTCAAAAATTTCAAACTTATAGAGCCATTGAAAGAAGGTTTTCAATGTTATCTTGTGTGGGCACATAAGCCAAATCGATCTCTCCTATAGAGGATCTCTCTATGATATAAAGGTAGTTCATCTCAATTTTCTATGATATAAAAGCATGGAGCATGTTGTTCCTTTTACTTGCAAGTGTGTTCTGATTATTAATAAAGATGGTGGTGGAAAATGAAAATCCACCACCATAAATAACCATAATTTGAGACACACACTCAATAGAAGTTTTGAAAGGTTCCCTATAATCAACCTCACGAATGGAAATAGTCATACTTCTTCCTTAGCCAACATATGCATGAGCTACAAAACATGAAGTAAAATGGACTTTCAGAAATATGAGTGTCATAATTATTAGCCCAATGTAAGTAAGAAAAAAGCATGCAAATTGATGGTACTAATTCCACGGGTTAGAATAACACGTCTATTGGAGTTTGGGGTTCAAGAGTTCATAAAAATAGCATGAGGAAGAGTGTAGTACTAAGTTTAGAATGTTTAGAGATACATAGCTCCTCAGGGTTATGGACAACCATATAGCTAGAGGGGATCCTCCTAAAGAAGCGAGAAGTGCCCGAGTATTCCAAAGTGTGTTCACACACATCACTATCAAAATATACTAACAAATCCTAGTTGGAGTGATGCAATGAGAATGGGCTAACACTCATGTATAAGGAAGTTTCAACCAATGTGGACTAAGTTCAATTAGAAAATTAGAGTAAGCCCAAAGCTTTTCAAAAATCTTCAAACTTCTCATGAGGTAGATCCTTTATAAAAAGATTTTCCCCATTATTGTGTGCAGGTACATATGCCAATCTGATCTCTTCATTAGAGAGTCTATCCTTAACATGATGATAGTGCACCTCAATGTGCTTAGTTTGAGCACAAAACATTGGGTCCCTTGCTATTTCTCGTGCACTCTAACTATCAACAAATATGATGGTGGTGAAATCATGATAATGCCCAAGTCATCATAAGGCATCTAAGCCACACACACTCAATAGTAGTTATTAAATTTGCCCTATACTTAGCCTCACAATTAAAAAGGGTAATAATAGGTATCTTTTTACTCAACCAAAACATGCATGAACTACCAAGCATGAAAGTAAGTTAAAAGCATGCAAATTTGGACATATTGATACCCCCTTGAGATAAAATAACCCAAGTTCTAGATAAGTGGTAGAAGATATACCTAACTGCCTCCCAATGATTGATACCTAGTGTTGATATACTTTAGTAGTAATGTGTGTGAATACACTTAGGATTGTAGGGGAACCTTTGTCCCTCTTTAGGAGATTTTTTTTCCTTGGCTTGTATATACGCCTATAACCCCAATGGATCACTTGACTTTGTACATTCATTTGGTAATACATTGAATATTGTGTTGTTCCCCAATTCTCTTCTTCTTCCTTGTGATGTTTGTGTAGGCTTCCATAGACCTTGAGCTCCAAGAGTTGGTATCAAAAGAGGTCACCACTTCATCTAGGGCATCATCAACATCCCTTCGGCCATAGTATGATAATCACAAAAAAAAATGGTGAGCATACTTGGGGTGATTAGGAGTTCAAAATAGCTTTGCTATGTGGTGTATATATATATTTTTAAGAGGAAGTTTGACAATAGCCTACTCTCCCAAACTTTAATTAATAGAAAGAACAACTATACAATTGAACGGACCTAGCACCCATGGGATCCCTTGAATCCCAAAAAGCAAGGGTTGCTTAAAACTTGCTTGAAAACATTACAAAGAAGATTGATAACCCTTTCATCCCTCTGATGGGGGGTGCACTTGCTTTCAATCTTGTTGTTCTTGAGCAAAAACACTTTGTGATGTCTAAAGGGTGGGGGCTTCTTACAATCGGAAATTCTTCTACCTAAAAGGAAAAGAGATTTTTTGATCGACCATTATTTAGGAGGGCTACCAAAGTTGGAAACACACCTCTCTTTCTAGATCTTATAGAGGGTCTCACCTCTAATAACATTCCATAGCACTGAGGAACATCTGATCATGTCACCCAATAATGTTTGCTCTGAGTTGATTTGCCTCTATCGCAAAGTGATTTTCCCTAGGGCTCCCCACACTAACATTGACTTGGGGCATGAAAAGAAGAGGTTTCCCAAGTCCTCATTGCCATGAAGGCATCATCTGCACCACGAAAGGGATCCACAAATTTGGTTAGCTTTTACATTGGTCCAAATTCCCTCCTGGAGGATTTTCCACATAAGAACTAATTTTTTTAACTCAATGAGGAGACTTCAAAGGGATTGGAACTTAAAATCCCACCTAAAAATCGACCAATCCAAACACCATCCCTTATTTAGCATGAAATGAAAGTCCACAGTCTTCTTGAATCTCGAAATTTTATCAAGACTATTTCCGTTGTTCCATCTAAGAACCTCAAGGTGAAGGGAGTCTTGCCTTATAAGGAGGTGAGTCCTTGAGCACTCCCAAGCATTGAACCTACTCTCCAACAAGAACCATTCTTCATATTCCAATCTCCTAGCTGATTCAATGTCCTCAAATCTAATCCATTGGCATGTTTCTTGGTTCCAAAGGTGTTTCCACAAGCAAAAACCTTTGTTCCAAATCTTCCTATTTTTGGAGGTTCCAAAGCTCAATACCTATAATGCCCATGATAGTGAGATAGATCAGACCTATTTGTCTAATACCAGAAGCCCATTTCCAATCTTCATTGATCTTGACAAACTGTTTCACCTTGTTCCAACTCTTCCATAGGGAGAAAACTAAGCTCAAACCTTTAGGAGTCACTTGATAGGGGGAGAACAAAAGAGTGAGAAGATCAAAACTCTTCCACCTTGAAAGCCCACAAGCCTAAGGGCACCCTTAATTCTAAAAATCAATTTCATCCAAGAGGCATCTCTATTGCTCCATGCTTTAATTAACCATTTGGCCATTCCTTCAATGTCTAGAATGCCCAAACCAGGTTGATCATTTTGGCTTCTGCAAGTAGTCCATTTAATTTTCAAGACATCCCTTTTGTTAGGATCTCCTGTATAGAGAAAGTTTTGCAAATTCTTTCCAATTTGACAATCTCTTAGTCCTTCATTCTCTAGCTAGAGAGAAAGTAAATAATTAAAGAAATAAGGAACATGTTCACCACCATAGCTTGCCTTGCTAGATTGATATGCATTCCTTTCCAGTATGACAAATTATTATCAAGCTTAGAAAGAGCCCAATTCCATCATTGACTCATTGAAACATTGAATCCCATTAGAATACCTAGCATGCAGAGGATCTATCCCTTGGGGATCAATTGACAACCATGTTCAACCAAAACTTGAGGTGGATGCCCAATAACAACATTGAGAGCAATTTTAGAATGGTTTATTTTGGAACCCAATGCCTCATAGAACGTATTTAGGCAACACCAAAAGGTATCAATGTTGTTCGGATTGTTATGCACAAAAGCATTTGTGTCATTGGCAAAGAGTCTCATGACCATCTGGTCTTGATTGAGGGGAAGAAAGAGGTCTTGAATAAGACCTAAACTTACATGATGTTTAACAAGGTAGCTAAGACCATTAGCAATGATAACAAAGAGAAGAGGGGCCAAAGGGCATCCTTGTCTGATAGAACGTTTTAATCGAATAGCTTGAGAAAGTTGACCATTGATGTTTATCTACATTGATGCATTTCCCATCAATGTTGAGATCATCTTAATGAATTTCTGGTTGTAGCCCAAGTCTTTTAGAGATTGGAGAATGAAGTCCTTCGAATATCACTTTTACTGATGGCAATTCTTTGACATTAACAAATGCCTTATATTTGCCATAGATCAAGAAAAATATGTTATCAATTTTATCATTAGCCAATATTGGGTTGGTTGTCAAATTTTATTGATGGGAGATGTAGAGTTCATGATCTCTCAAATAGTGATGTTATTATTCCTTCAAGCATTTTATGTCATGGGTTGTATAAGCTCATAGATTATGTGAAATCTTTGAATGATTCAACATATGTAGTTCATGATTATCAAGCTATCTTTGATGCACAACTTTGGCATGCATTCTTTACTCATATGAATTTCTCTAGTATGCTTTGCTTATAGAAATATGAAATGGCATCCTCTTTGCCCAAACTTGAGGCACCTTCTAAAAATGTTTGTGAAGTTTTTATTTTGGGAAAAATGCAACGTTCCTTCTTCCCAAAAGATAGTTCAATTAGACGTGCTCATAAATTCTAGATAATTCATTAATGATGTCTTGATGCTGTGCACACACCTTCATTTGGGAATTATCTATACTTTGTGACTTTCATTGATGAATTTTCTAGGAATGCATGGTTTTATCCATTGAAATCAAAGTTCAAGGTGTTTATGTGCTCTAAACAGTTCTTGGGTATGGCTGAAAATTTGTCAACATGTACAATGGGCACCATCCAGTCTGATCGAGGGAGGGAATATATGTCTTATGAGTTAATTCATTTTTGGCTAAGTATAGGATAAAGCATCAGACCATAATGTCATATACACATCAACAAAATGAAGTTGCTATAAGGAAGAAAAATTCTCTCATAGAAACAGTGAGTTGTATGGTCAAGAGTCAAGCTTTACTACATAGCTTCTCGTTTGAGGTTGTTATGTGTGTAGCATATGTACTTAACAAGTGTCCTACCGAATCATTTTCATCTATCACTCCATATGAGGCTTGGCATGGTTGCAAGCCATCTATTTCTCAAGTACATGTTTTTTATTATCTGGCATATGCATTAGTGCCTAGAAAACAACACAAATAATTGGATGATAAAGCAGTGAAATGTATTTTTGTTGGGTACAGTTCTAGAAGGAAAGGTCATCCTCTATATCATCCATAGAATAATGCATTTTGGTTAGCTCTAATGTTGTTTTTTTGAAAGATGCAATTCAGCCCTTACTTTTATGTACCAAGGAGACATTGGTTAGCTCAAACCATGTGTATGACACTTTACTACCTCTTTTTATAGGTGGAATGTTGGCCCAATTGAGGCAATTTCTCAACCTTTCTAGGTTTCAAATGATGATGCAAATCATTCCATTTTTTATGCAAATTTACATGATGCACTTGTTAATGAGAGGGCTAACATAGAAGAGGAAAAAACTATGCCTAAATGGTTGGTGCAGACTTTGAGATATATCAAATTAGATGCACATTTTTCATATCATACTTGTTTAGGCTCTCATAGGGCTTCCTTTTCATTAGATTGTTATGCAATGACTACCTCTAGTTTTTGTGATCAAAATGAGCCTTTTTCTTTTGGTGAAGATTAGAATTAAAAAAATTGGATGGATGCTATACAATCAAAACATGATGCTATTATGAAGAATCATAGTTGTTCTTTATGTGATTTGCCTCTAAGCAAAAATGCCATTGGCATTAAATGTGTATACAAAATCTTTTTATTGATTATAACCTTTGGCTCCAATATAAACTTATAGCAATCAATACTACCATCAAGATTGTATTTCAACTTATGGATCCGCCCAGTGTGAATAACCTTCTTGCCAAGGGTCTTCACATAAATTCCAAGTACAATTCTCCATAATAACATCAAGTTTCGATTGCGTAGTAGCCATCCAACTTTTTTATTTTTTTGTTGCATCACAAGAAATAGGCTCATTCTCATCATAAAAGCTAGAAACAACCATTGCATAGTAATCTGATGCAAAAAAGCACTATGGAAGTCTAAAAATGTACAATAAGGCAAAGATGCATCTAACTTACTATCCATCAAATTTTTCACTAAACATTTTTGCATAGATTTTTCCACATCAATATTTTATCTCCATCAATGAGTGCATCATGAGTATCTGCAAAAATGGAAAATCTTTTATCCTAATTAAATGCATGGGTAGTCTCAAAAGTTGCTTCACTAAGAGATACATTTGGCTATGCACTCGTGAAAAGAGGAAATAAGGATTCATACACATACTTTGACCTCATAGACTTCTCTTTGGTACATGAAAGTAAAGGTTGCACTACCTTATCAACAAAAGTATCTGAGCTAACCAAAACATGCTTATTGAGTGGCATAGGTGATGGTTTTTGCACTTTAACTATGCCCAAAATATTACACTTCATAAGCTTATCATCTAATTTCCATATTGTTTCTTCGGCACTAATGCATATGCCAAACAATTGAAAACATGCAAATGAGCACTAAATGGATTGCAACTATGCCAAAACTCATGAGTGATATCTTGTAATGCCTTAGTTGGACACTGATTAAGTATATATGTAGCACACATTACAGTCTCAAACTAGAAAAATGTAAGATAATGCCTCACTTTTGACCATAAAACTTGCCATTTCCATGAGAAAACTATTTTTCCTCTCAACAATATTTTTGGTAGCTTTCTTTGCCTACAAAAATCTAAAATGGTGTCCTCTTTACTCAAACTTGATTTACATTTTAAGCATGTCTATGATGGTTGTATTTTGGGTAAAAGGTAGAATTCTCTTTACCCAAACTTGATGGTAGCATTTTGGGTAAAGTGGTGTTCTCTTTACTCAAACTTGATTTGCATTTTAAGCATGTCTATGATGGTTGTATTTTGGGTAAAAAGTAGTTTTTGTTCATCTATTCCAATAAGAGCTGAACGAAAACTACAGCTTGTTCACAATGATGTTTATGGCCCCATGCAAACACATTTCTTTGGCATTTACCTTTACTTTGTAACTTCCATAGATGATTTTTCTAGGCACACATGGGTGTATCCATTGAAAGTAAATATTTAAGTGTCTATGTGCTTCAAACAGTTTCTATTTTTGGATGAAAATTTATCAACATGTAAAATGGGCACCCTCCATTCTGATTGAGGGGGTGTATATGTCTTCTAAGTTTAATGTATTTTTGGTTGAGCATGGGATAAAACATCAGTGTACCATGTCATATACACCTCAACATAATGAAGTTGAGGGGAAAGACCTCTCTCATGGAAATGTCAATGTATGGCCAAAAGTTAAGATTTTCCACATAGCTTTTGGATTTGGGTTGTTATGTGTGTAGCATATGTACTTACGACATCAGCTAGCTCAATAGATGTGCATGAAACTATGTTGCCTTTGTTCATTGTTGGGAAATCAAGTGTGTCTTCCAATGAAGCTATTTCTCAACCTATGCAAGCTTTGAATGAGCATATAGATAATTCTATTTCTGATGTCGATATACATGATGCACTTGTTGATGAGATATTTGACATTGAAGAGGCTAGTGCTATGCCTAAATGGTTGGTGCAAAATTTGTGAGATAGCAAGTTAGATACATCTTTGCCATATCATACACATTCAAGCTCTCATAGTGCTTCTTTTTCATCAGGTTGTTATGCAATGCCTTTTTCTATTCTTTGTGATGAGAATGAGTATGTCTCTATTGATGAAGGACATAATTCAAAAACTTAGATGGCTGCCATTCAATCAAAATATAATGCTATTATATGAAGAATGGCACTTGGTCTTTATGTTATTTGCCTCTTAGCAAAAAGGCTATTGGCACTAAACATGTCTATAAGTTGAAACACAAATTTGATGGTAGCATTCATCGTTATAAGGCTATAATTGTAGCCAAAGGTTATGCTCAAGAGCAAGGCATTGATTTTGATGAGACCTTTTCCCCTATGTGTCATGTGACAACCATTTGTAGCATATGTGCACTTGCATTTCAAAATGGTTCTTTGAATGAAGACATGTATGTATTTAAACACCAAGGTTTTGTGTAGGATGTGCATGAAAACAAAGCTTGCATGTTAAATAAAGCATTTTATGGATTAAAGCAAGGACCACATGCTTGATATGAGAAGATATTTGCCTACTTATTAGGAAAAGGATCTCAAAATGGTCTAGTTGGAATCACCTTAAACGAGAAACTTAGATGTACTTCTTATCATTGTTTTTTATGTAGATGAGCATTTGCATCACTATTTATGCATTCCAATTATGCAACTTGATGGTGCCATCAAGTCGTGTCAAACTAAATATGTTGACACTTTATTGCAATGTTTTAGCCTTGAGGGTTGTAAACATATTGCCATTCCCATGAAAATAGTTTTATGATTGAGTTTTCATGATGTTGGAGATGCATTTGATCTTGTTCTCTATCAATAAGCTATTGGATGCCTCATTTATGTATGCATTACTTTCCCTTGATAGTGCACTTCAATGTGTTTTGTTCTTGCATGGTACATTGGATTAGATACGAGCTGTAATGAACTTACATTATCTCCAAAGAGTAGTGGACATGTTGTAGATAGATTCATATCTTCATAAAGCTTCAAATACCACATAATCTCACATGTTGCATTTGTAAGACTTCTATATTCAGCTTCTGTGCTTGAAAGTGCTACTACAGGCTATTTTTTAGAACTCCATGAAACCAAATTATTACTTGCAAATATCAGATATCCACCTGTACTCCTTCTATCATCCTTATTTCCAACCCAATCTGCATCACTGTATGCTTTCAAATCCAAACCTTAATGATATTTATAGCCCAAACCCTCATTTAATGTACCCTTCAAATATCTCAAGACCCTTTTTGATGCTTGCATGTGAACATCTGTGGGTTTGTTCATGAATTGAGACAATGTACTTACACTAAATGTAATATCTGGCCTTGTTAAAGCTCCATATATAAGAGAACCAATCAAAGACCTGTAGATAAGTGGATCTTCTAAAGGTTCATCTTCTTCAGCACTGTACTTCACATTGGGTTCCATCGGATTACTCATACTCTTGCAATGCTCCATGCCATATTTCTTTAACAAATCTGAAATATACTTTCTTTGTAGAAGATATACGCCATCTTCCTTCTTCATAACTTCGATTCCAAGGATGTATGTCAGTTCTCCTCACGGAGTTTTCTCATTGTAAATTGTACAAAAACCGATCTACTTATATAATACAAGTTGTAAGCTTCACAACACAACAAGAATCACTCAATTTGGACACCTACACTAAGAGAACCACTCTTTTTATTGAGAGGCTATCAAGAGAAGCGCCTTCCTTGTCTAAAAATAGACACCTCTCCTTTCCTTCTACTTTTATCTACTTTTATCTGCTTTTGCTCTAACTTTGGAGATGTGAACGCCTCCACGTGTTATTTTTCATAACTAGTAAGATCCACAAGCTTTCATATATCATTTTTAATAATTAATAAAATCCACAAGACTACTTTAGAGCTTGTTTTTATGTAATAGTTGTTCCCAAGCATTGTTTGATCCTTGCCCAAATGATTCAAAACACACTAGTACATAGACTTAGAAAAATGTGTGGGTTGTGACTTTTAAGACTTTGAGAACTTGCATCAAATCACTTGAATTTGGTTTGAAAATTGAGCTATTATTCAAGTGGACCAAAACATCTACTTAGATGTTTGTATCATTGTCCACTTGTAACCAACATATACACACATTTTTCCATGAATGGAGGACTCTGGTGTCCAACTGAGCTTTAAATTCCTAGGTAAAATGTAACGCTTACACTTTTGTCCAACCCTTACTTATGTTAGACCAAAACAAATTCTAAATGAAATTTTTTTGGACTGAGGACACTTTTCTCAATTACTTAACTCAAAAGCTTAACTTCTTTAGAGTTTCCAAATCTATGATCAAGTCCTTAATCTTTCTCTGCAAGAATGTTCTGAACTCATTTAGATAACTTGTAATTTAATTTATCCATAATAATTTTTCTACAAGCACTCTGTATGAAGCAAAATTAGATGAATGATTCATCCAATATCCAAAAAATATTTTTAAATTCAATAGGTTTGCACAAAGAATCTGTGTGTGATGTTTAATTCAATTACCTATTCCAACCAGCTAGACTTTACTTTTGCATAAATGAGCTAGATACTCTATCTGATTCAAGTCCAAAGGTTTGAGAAGTAGCACGGAAGAACCAAAATTTTACGTAATTGATTCAACCTTCTAAAATACTTAATATGGTGTGATTCAAGCACTATGGGACTCAAAATTTTAACTTTTCAAAGATCTATTACAACCAAGGTTCTCAAACATTTTACATATCTTTAAGAGAATTAAATTGGATTCTCAAAAAAAGATACTTAAAATAAAGGTAAAAAATCATCAACCCACTAAATATTAGTGTACTATAGAACATTGGCGTTTGAATCCATTGAGCTTCTATGGATGATGTTCACATATTTATTCAAAATACTAATGCTGTAACTATGAATAAGTTAGTCTTTCCTTTGCATAATCTCTTGATACTCCTTCTTTGGAACGCAATCTTGATGCATAATTTTTTAGTCGAAAGATTGATTTCAAAAGGTTGCATTATCAATACGTGCTTCAAAATCGGACTAATTTAGTGTAAGGTTGAAGAGATTTTTTTATAAAATTCTTTGACTTCAAAAATACATGCAATATTTTTTATATAGACAATTTACTTTGAAGTCTCAACACTCAACTAAGACCATGCATGTGTTGTTGATATATTTAGGTAGTGATGTGTGTGAACACACTAGGACCATCGGGACACTTTTTTCCCTCTTTAGGAGGTTTTTTCCCCTGGCTTGTATATATGCCTATTGCCCTAATGGGTCACTTATCTTTGTACATTCTAGTGGTAATACATTCAGTATTGTGTGTTGTGCTCCAAGCTTCTTCTTCTTCCATGTGTTGTTTGCGTGCTTCCACAGATCTCAAACTCCAACAATGGGTATCAGAACAGGTCGCCACTTCATCTAGGGCATCGTCAACACCTCTCCGATTGCAGTCTGAGAATCGCATGAAATTTGGTGAGCATACTCAGGGTGATTAGGAGATCAAAACAGTTCACTATGTGGTGCTGAAATCATGATCTTAGCTCATTTCGGCCTTCGAATGCACTATTGCAATTCTTGTGCAAGCTATTTTTTCTTTTTGTGCCAAAGATATATATAGGTTTCAGTTCGCCAATATAAGCATCTCAAAGTCTGCTAGAAGTTTAGCAAAACTCGTCAGGGTAGTTCTGATCAACTTTTTCAGATATAGTCATTTTTTTGGATCAAGATATTTTAGTCAGTGTCCATGGCTGAAAGCAGTGATGTATTTCATATGTTGGCCGTTGAGGATAAGTTGGATGGTATGAATTATCCATTGTGGGCTTATATGATGTGTCATGTATTGGTCACAAAAGGACTGTGGAATATTGTGCAGGGTGTTTAAAAACATTATCGGGAAGAATTTATTACGCTTAAAATATTATTAAAAATTAAAAGATTAATTGATTGAAATAAGTTTGGATAATTAATGAAAATTTTGACTAATGTTTGGTTTTAATCTTTTGCAGGACAAAAAGTTTGATGATTAATCAAAGATGTGAAGTATTTATCAAGGTGTTTTCTAATGAAGTTGTGGGTATATATTAAAAATCAAGGGTTAGTTAAGGGTTTATTTATGTTTTGAAAGTTTAAATCGAGGGTATTTAAGGATCAAATATAGGTTTTGATCATGTTTTATAGGGTTCAAGCTTAATTTCAAGGTTAATTAAGGGTTAATTAATAAATCTAGAGGGTTATGGAAGGGTAGAGGATTAGTTTATGGATTAGTTGGGGTTAAAAAACATGGGTTTAAGGGTAAACATATGGTTAAAAAGGTTAATTAAGTAGGTTTAGTCACTAAATGAGTTTATAAATAGGATAAAATATATTAAATAAAACCTTAACAAATATTTTAATTCTAAATGGTTAATTAAATATATTAATTACTAATTGTCATTTTTTAAACACCAAGGTTATGGATACAATTAAATTTATTGATGGGTTTAATTTAATTTATTCTAAAGGGTTGCATTTATTCTAAAGTGATCAAATAAATAAAAAGGAATTGAAGGGTTGTATTTATTAAAGTCTAAATGGAAGGCCAAGTGAATAATTAATTTGAGTGGTTGAGTGTATTTTCGGAAAATAAAAAAGGAGAAATTCCCACGCCTAATTTCTAGTTGAGATATGTTGAGTTGAAGAGGAGTAAATGTAGGCTGCAAATGTGGGCTATGGTGGGTTACTCTCATCTATATAAAAAGGGGAGTCATATTCACAAGCTCATGTGATTTTTTAGGTACTCTACTTTCTCTATGCTTTAGACTATAGTCACTTGTGCACTCATTTCCATGTCTATTCCTTTGACAGGAGGAGAGAGAAGACTATCTCTCTTGCTTCTGTCACTCATTTAATTTAAAGCAAATTTTTTTACTTTATAATTCTGAGGACGCAAAGATAAAGTAGTTAATGAGGAATTAATCTTACGATCCTATTTAGACGCAGTTGAAAGATATAGGAACGCTTTTTCTTACGGACCTTAGGAAAAAAACACTTGTTCTGCATAGTCACCGTGTGTGCGCTGTTAGCGAGACGATTGAATTGATCCACCAGTCATCAGAAATTGCTCCTAGAACGTGTTATTACAACTGCAAATACAGGTACTAAAGTTGATGCAAATTGCATCGAAGATGGTGATATTATGTAGACTCATGTTTGTGTTGCGGTTCCTGTTGCACCTACTATAGAGAAAATTCATCGGGATGGTTGAGATGCTCAAGCACATGCATTGATAGCCTTGTCTGTCAAATATGCCATTGTTCCTCACATTCGCTCTTGCATAATAGCTAAGGATGCTTAGAATACACTTACCACATTGTATCAGGCTAGGAATGAGACTCTTGTTGTTTACCCCTGAAAATAGTTGGAGAGTGAGCATATGAATGAAGGTGATTCTATGGATAGTTTTCTAACAAAGATCAAGGATTTGAAGGAAGAGTTGATTTCTGTTGATGAAGTCCTTCCTGAAAGTTCACTTGTATAGACTATTCTGAATGGTCTTCCCGACTCATATCAGAGTTTTTCTTCTACTCTTCGTTCGACGAAGAAAGGCAATCCAAATGCCTTAACATTTGAAGAGTTAGTTTGTGTTCTGCTTCAGGATCAAGATCAACTTTCTAGTCAGAATAGGTCTATTATGTGTGTTGCAGATGAAGCTTTCTTGGCTAGTTAGAAAGGCAAAGGTAAATGGAGCTCATCTACTAGTAAGCACAAATCTGCAAATGTTGTGCATTCGAAGAAGGAAGGCAACGATGCAAAGAAATCAAAAGAGTAGAAATTGTTTTACAAATATTGTAAAGAAAATGATCATGTCATTAAGCATTGTCCAAAACTAGTTGCTAAAGAGGCAAAGAAAAAAGAGGCCCGAGTGGTTGTTGTAGAGGCCTCTACACCGAAAACAGAGTCTTCTAATCTTGTGCAAAATGAAAAATGGACATTACAAAACTTTATTATATTCAAAGAGTAGGACCTAATATTGTACAATTCTATATTTGTATAACCTTGTTAGATGCAAAGTCTTAAATGAACAAAAAAATATTTCATATGTACTGCATGAATGATCTCTTGGTAAAAATGAGTGAGTAGAATGTGCAACAAATGAATAAAGGAATACCTAATATGTACATAAATGATCTCCCGTCATAAGAGTGAGTGAACAAACAAGTTGGAAGCTTTTCAATCACTACGTATATTCTGTCAAACAAACAATTTGGAACATATTGTAGAAGTCTGATCAACAGGAACGCCGTAGATGCTCGTTTGACAAGAGGCACATGCAGAAATCTCCAATGTACGTGTGTTGTAATCGATTGTATGCATCGTCTGCATCGTTATTAGCCCAGATCACTTGCCAGCAGCTGCAACAATGTGCAACATGTCCATTAAAAAACCTCATGAATACTATTGTTCCGAGCAAGGTCATCAAGTGTTATGAACACTAACCTCATCCTTCAAAGAATACAGCCTTTCAAGCTCATCTGCTTTACTCTGTAACTCCTTGATGAACATGATCGTATGATGTCTATATACAAAGTAAATATATAATCCATACATGTTTCTGAAACTATGTTCTGATACCTTTCCAATATTCGGGACAAGCTTCCTCAGGTCAGCAAAACATTCGCGTTGCCTCTTCCTTCGCCTCCGTTCCGTATACATATGGTTGATGGCAGCTAAATCGTTCATTTCTTTGTCCTGCTCATGATGATGGTCGCCGCTGCTATTTCCTGAACTTATGCAGTCTGCATCTAAGGATTCAACTTGTCGACGTTTGACTCCTCGCCTTCCAGCGCTACTCGCTACCAATTCGCCTTTTAGCGCAGTTACCAGATTTTGTTGCTGCAACTTCTCGCCGAGCTTTGGCAACTTGGTTCCCGATTCATACTGAGGGCTACACCTATCAAGGAGATATCTATTCTCCATGGGATCAGTTTGCATTAGTGACGTTGATAGCAAACCAGTGTGAGCTGAAGTTTCGACGGTAATGCCTGACCTATGCAACTTGCTATTTACAACAGATTCGGATACTGCATTCGCTGTGGTCTTCTGTGAGCCGGTTGATGTAAAAGCAGGAGTATGCTGAGATGGAACCACCACCTCACTTTCGATCGTGCGATGCACATTAACGCATTGATCTGCTCCAGCCATGGGATGTGAAAAGAAAGTGCTCGGTTGAAGGTCATCAGCTGAAAGCCTTGCTTGATGCAACAGATTTCCCGCTAGGGATACGACATCATCAGCCCCCGAGGAGCTGTGCAATGTCGGATATGTACTGTCACTCAAAGCCCCAGATGCAGAATTATTTCTCAGAAAAGTCTGTTTCCCATCGAGAAAGGGCTGTTGGGAATAGTAATCAAGGATGGAGGTATGGAAGGGAGCGTCATCGACTTTGAGTAAACCCGATCCGCTGAAGTACTCCGTTAATCTCCTATCAACAGAGAGAGGTAATGGGCAGCTAACGAGTATTGTCGTCGACGATCAGTGGTTGTTAATAGTGATAATTAACGTGACAATGAACCTCGCTTTGTCGATTAGAGCGTACAAGCACGATCGCTGGATGCGGGTATTTAATTGCGAAACAAGCGGTGATCTCAGAAAACTCGTGCGGAGAGATGATCTCTCCTCAAGGGGTGATCTCAGAACACTCTTGAGGAGAGCTGATCTCTCCGAGCTCCACTATGTCCTTCTTCCTGCTCAAGGAGGATCTCTCTGCGCATTTAACTGTTTGTACTTACGTGGGGATATGTTTCCTTGATGACGAGCGCCTTGCCACAGCAGATCCTCCAAGCCGGATTGACCTTTCTCCTCGTGGCGAGGCCCTCTTATCAGAGATGACGTCTAGACTCCAGACTCCAGAGATGACGTCTTATCAGAGATGATCTCTCCTCAAGGGGTGATCTCAGAACACTCTTGAGGAGAGCTGATCTCTCCGAGCTCCACTATGTCCTTCTTCCTGCTCAAGGAGGATCTCTCTGCGCATTTAACTGTTTGTACTTACGTGGGGATATGTTTCCTTGATGACGAGCGCCTTGCCACAGCAGATCCTCCAAGCCGGATTGACCTTTCTCCTCGTGGCGAGGCCCTCTTATCAGAGATGACGTCTAGACTCCACACTCCGGATCCTCCAAGTCGGATTGACCTTTTCCTTCGTGGCGAGGCCCTCCTATCAGAGATGACGTCTAGACTCCAGACTCCAGAGTCCAGATCCTCCAAGTCAGGTTGACCTTTTTCTTCGTGGGGAGACTCCATATTGGAAATCAAAAAGCAATAACGCGCATCCATGACTCACATATAGTGTCATCGAATCATACATCATATTGCGGACACCAAAAAGCCATTACCATGCGAGCTCTTTGACGCATTCCTTGAAGAAAACATGCTGTTTGTCTACGTCATCAACGATTCGGAATTGTGACTCCTCGGTCGGGACTTGGGAGGGGACGACTCGAGAGTCTCAGCCAGGAGTCTGAGGGCCTAAATTTCACGGCCAAGATAAAATGTCATATCACAAGCAAAATTTTGCTTCTACCTTTCATAATGGAAATTTTGACATATTTAATATACAAGGCATATATAATATAATATATGTACAGATCTATGAAAAATGAGAGGCAAATTACCAATGTGAGCTTGTCATTTGACAGGAAGTTTTAAAAAACACCTGTTTTGACAAGCAAAATGGCCAATGACAGGCAAAATGCCTGTCAATTTCAGGCCACTCGAGAGGCGACAGTGAGAAGTTAGAATCCAGCGATCCCCTCGTAATCGATGATTCATGAAGACAAGGTTCGATCGCTAGCGGCTGAAGGACCAAATTCTGAAGTTCCTCTAGACTATCTTGGCCTAAAATTCATGGGCAACACAACCTTACAAATGACACAGAAAAGATCTTTGTGGTTGTCATATGACATATTTTTTTTCCAAACTCTCCATGCCAAATGCCAGATAGTGTGGATTCTTCAATCCACAATAGGCAGCGACAACAAGGAATTCTCAACTTACTTCCATATGGTAGATGCTCATTTGTCAAATTCAAGGCAAATATGTTCTGGACCCACAACATTCTAAGGTGGCCCGCTTGTTGATATATTTAGGTAGTGATGTGTCTGAACGCATTAGGACCACGGGGGCACTTTTTTCCCTCTTTAGGAGTTTTTTTCCCCCGCCTTGTATATACGCCTATTGCCCTTACGAGTTACTTATCTTTGTACATTCTAGTGGTAATACATTCAGTATTGTGTGTTGTGCTCCAAGCTTCTTCTTCTTTCTTGTGTTGTTCGCGTGCTTCCACAGACGTCTAACTCCAACAATTGGTATCAGAGAAGGCTGCCGCTTCATCTAGGACATCGTTGACACTCTGCCGGTCATAGTCTCAGAATCGCACGAAATTTGGTGTGCATACTCAGAGTGATTACGAGATCAAAACACCTTCGTTGTGTGGTGCTGAAATCATGATTTGAGACCGTTTCAACCTCTGAATGCACTATCATAGTGCTTATGTAGGCTATTTTGTCTTTTTGTGCGAAAGATATATACATGTTTTGGTTCGCAAGTATAAGCATCTTGAAGTCTACTACATGTCTAGCAGAACTCATTTGGGTAGTTTTGTTAAACTTTTTTAAATATAATCATTTTTCTGCATCAAGGTATTTTAGTTAGTGCCACATGGCAGAAAGTAGTGATGTATTCCATATGTTGGTTGTTGAGGAGAAGTTGGATGGTACCAATTATCCACTGTGGGCTTATATGATGCATCATGTATTGGTCATAAAAGGACTATGGAATGATGTGCATGGTGTTGAAAAATGTCTGATTACACCTACAAACACATGTACTACAGGTATTGAAGCTGATGCAGCTGGTGTCGAAGATGGTGATATTTTGGAGATTCCTGTTCGTGCTGTTGTTTTTATTGCACCTACTGCATAGCAAATTAGTTGGGATGATAGGGATGCTCAAGCACATGCATTGATAGCTTTATCTGTCAAACGTGCCATTATTCCTCACATTTGCACTTGTAGAACAACTAAGGATGCTTGGGATACACTTACCACATTGTACCAAGCTAGGAATGAGGTTCATGTTGCTTACCTCCGAAAACAGTTGGAGAGTGAGCACATGAATGAAGGTGATTCTATGGACAATTTTTTGACAAAGATCAAGGATTTGAAGGAACAATTGATTTTTGCTAATGAAGTCCTTCCTGACAGTTCACTTGTGCAGACTGTTCTAAATGGTCTTCTTGACTTATATCAGAGTTTTGCTTCTACTCTTTGTTTGATGATGAAAGGCAATCCAAATGCCTTAACATTTGAAGAGTTAGTTTCTATTTTGTTGCTGGAATATCAATCTAGGTAGAACAAGTCTATTATTTGTGTTGCAGATCAAGCTTTCCTGGCTAGTCAAAAGGGCAAAGGAAAATGGAGCTCTTCTACTAGTAAGCAAAAATCTGCTAATTCTGCACAATCAAAGAAGGAAGACAAAGATGAGAAGAAATCAGAAAAGCTGAAATTGTTTCTCAAATACTCTAAAGCAAATGATCATGTCATTAAGAGCTGTTCAAAACTGGCTGCTAAAGAGGCAAACAAGAAAGAGGCCGGAATGGTTGTTGCGGAGGCCTCTACACCGAAACAAAGTCTGCTAATCTTGTGTAGGATGAAGAATGGGTGTTTACAACGTGCACACTTTGTTTCCATGCCCTTTTTGCACAAAACCACAAGGCTTCAAAACATACACTTCTTCATGCAAGTCACCATTCAGAAATGCAATTTTAATGTCCAACTAATGTATGTTCCAACCATGATGAGCTCTAAGTGCATAGATGCTACAAACAATAGTCATTCAGCATGTAGGTGCAAAGGTCTCATCAAAATCAATGCCTCTTTCTTCAGCATAACCTTTTGCAACAAGCCTAGCCTTATATGTAAGCAAAGACTTGAATCATGTGTGTGTGTGTGTGACTCTCCTCCCATCCACATATACCCTCTTGTATTCTAAAAATAGCAATGATCTAGAATAGTCTACTACCACCATGTGTACATCATTGAATACATATTCCCATTATTACTAAATACCTTAGGGTATCCCCCGAGCTTGGGACCTTGGCTAGCTAGCCCTTGTCCCTCACACATATGGAATGATCCCTATGTACCAATGTCATGATCCATATGGATCAATGTCTGACACTCTCTCCCCCTTCTAAAGATCATTATTCTCAATGATCAATGAGGGAAAGTACTTGCAAACTAGAGCTTTTGATTCCCAAGTAGATTCAGTAAGTGGTAATCCTCTGTAGGCTACTAGATACTCTTGGATGACACGATTCCTCAACCATTTTTGTCTCTGATCTAGTATCTTGTATGGAGAATGATCTGTGTTATCACTTTCCTACAAAGAAACAATACCCTCTATCAGATTATCCTCCCTATAAATATACTTTTGAAGTTTACTAACATGAAACACTAGATGGACTCTGAAATCTAGAGGAAGATCTAATCGGTATGCAACTTCATTTAGATTTTTAACTATCTTCCAAGATCCACAAAACCTTGGTGACATCTTAGTACACTTCCCTATGGATGGTGAAGTAGATCTCGCTGGTACTTGAAGCAAAACTCTATCTCCCTCCTCAAAGGATCTAGGAGATCTCTTCCTATCAACATACTCCTTAGCCCTATCAGCATCTTGTTGCATCTTGGATTTAGCTATTTCTAAATTTGCTTGGAGGCTCGATAAGAACTCCAAAGCACTAGGACATTTTTGTGGCATTCCTATGGTACTAGGATCATTGGGATTCATGCCATAGTTCATCTCAAAAGGAGACATTCCTCTCACCTTGTTAGGCCTATTCTTATAAGAAAACTCAACTAGCAGCAAGTAACTATTCCAATATGTCTGCCTCTCAGACACATATGCCCTCAACATGTCCTCAAGTATCTGGTTGACCCTCTCGGTCTGACCATCTGTCTGAGGATGATCACCACTACTCATCTTTAATGACACTTTTAGTTTGTCGAATACAAACTTCCAAAAGTGTCCTGCGAATCTAACATCCCTATCTAAAACTATGGATGTCGATAACCCATGCAATCTGAAGACATGTTGGAGAAACAGCTCCGTTACTTGTGGAGCTCCTATCATCTCCTACGTGTGTATGAAATGAGCCACCTTGCTCAATCTGTCGATTGGAACCAGGATAGTATCCTGCTTCCTTTGGGTCCATGGTAACCTGACTATGAAGTCCATGGATACACTGTCCTAGTTATGATCTGGAATCTGTAAAGGATGCAGAAGACCTGGTGTCTTCACCCTTTCTACTTTGTTGACTTGACAGATAAAGCATTGTTGAACATAAGTGTGGATGTCTCTAGCTAATATAGGCCACCAAAATGTTCTTCTAATACTTTGTATTGTCTTATCAACACCAAGATGTCCTACGCAAGGCACATCATGGTTATCATGCATGACTTTTCTTCTCAAATCTCGGGTATCTGGTACGCAAACCTTTCTTTTCCGTTTGACTATTCCATTCTCCTGTGAGAAATTGGAATACGGACTGGACTTGTTCGCTCTGCTAGGTGAAGAAACAGCTGGAACTACCCCATCTCCTATGATAGAGTGATCACTGATGGCTCTAATAATCTCTAACAAATGTGTATCTTTCACCTATGCTTCCTTTATCTCTTGAAGCAATGAGCTTTCTAGAACTCTAAAGCTCATTTGATACATTATCCGTGATAATGCATCAACAACTATATTCTCTTTGCCTCTTCTATGCATGGTTTCCATATGAAACTCCTACATGAGCCCAACGAGCCTATCTACCTCAAAGATCTGGCTGACTATGAAAATACTTAAGTGTATCGTGATCTATGTATACCTTAAAGTCTACACAATAAAGATAGTGTCTCTAGACTTTAAGTGCATGCACCACTGCATACAACTCATGTTCATGCACTGGCCAATTGTGTTGTGCACTACTAATTTTTTTGCTTTCAAAAGCTATTGGCCTGCCATCTTGGCTCATAGCAATGGTGTTATCGGGACTATGGCTCTATTCAGATTTTCTTCTGCAGATGCATATTTCATTAGAATCACATTGGGAGGAGCAGGGGGTTGCTGCGCTAGAACTGTTGAGGTCTCTGCTGCCCTTGATAAGGTGGTTGGTAGGGTTGTTGGGGCCTACCATACTTATGTGGTGGGTACTAGGTCTGGAATCTACCCTGTTGTGGATATGGCTGAGGGTAATTTTGTCTGACAGTTTGGTCTCCACCACAAGTATAGCATCGTTTCCCCGGAGCAAATCTTGGAATTTGTTTGCTAGAGACACCTAGTTTTTGAGCTACCTTCTCTGCTAGTTCCTCAATAGATGTGGATTGACTGGAAGTGAGGCTGTTAGAACTATCTGAATCCTTGTAGATTTTTGAAAGCTCCAACTCCTCTCCTAGATTATCCTCAATGTCTATGCACATGCGTACACATTCTTCTATGGTTCTGGGGTCCTTCAAATACACATATGATCTGAGCTTGGTGCTCAACAATCCATCTAAGAACAAAGCCACCTGCTTGGCTAGTGTGGGTAACTCAGGCACATGACACCTCTCTAGGTATTGCCTAAACCATCTTCTTGCCAGTCTCACCGTTTCTTGAGGTGTTTGCTTGAAGTTATGAATCAGTGAGGAAGTATTATGCCGTATACCACTCTTAGAAAACTCAATGACGAAAGCTTCCAAAAGTTGGTCTATGCTCCTAAACTGCCTCTCATGTAGTGGTTGGAACCATGTAAGGGCTGTGTTTCTAAGGGTTAGACCAAAAGCATTGTACTGCGTGAATAGATCCTCGACTTGTTCCGCTCTCAAGACTTGCCTAAATTTTGCCACATGGTCGTAAGGGTCTCCAGTGCCATCGAAGTAATTCTTCATGGACTTAACCAGCTGGGTTGGCCTCAGGGTCCTAGTGTGTTCTTTAGGCCTTGGCAAAGGGAAGTCATCAACATTTCTTTGGTTTCTTCGAGCTTTAGGTCTCTTGGTTTCTTCCCTATCCGTTTTTGTTCTCATCCTTTCTCTGCCTAGGGGGTTGGCGAAACTTACTTCTGGCTTGTCTCTACTCCTGTCCCTATGAGCTCCATGAGCTTGGGAGGTCCCAGCTCCTTGGTGACTATAGGAGACATTAGATCTTGGTTGGGGAAAAATAAATTCACCCTTCCAAGTGTAGGCATGTCTACCATGCACTGTGACCACAAAGATCCTCTCTGAAGCATCATCTAAATAGGTCACTTTGCTTGGGCTATCGGGATCTTTGAAATCATAGATGGTAAGTGCTCCCACTTCGTTAGGCTTCTCAGGCTTATACCTCCAAAAAACCACATCCGTCTCTCAACTCACGAGTAATTCTATGCTGGGGAATCCACTCTGGAGTGATTATTCTCGTCAGGACCGACTTGCTTCGAGGGGTTTTTGGCTCTTTTCCTAAGTTTCCTTGCTCTATGTTGCCCATGTCAGCCTCTGTGATCACATTGCCTGGGGAATCCACTCTGGAGTGATTATTCTCGTCAGGACCGACTTGCTTCGAGGGGTTTTTGGCTCTTTTCCTAAGTTTCCTTGCTCTATGTTGCCCATGTCAGCCTCTGTGATCACATTGCCGAACTCGTCTGTCCTATTTGGAAGGGTAGTGACCACATAAATCATTCGTTCTTTATCTAGATATGCTCCATTTTCGAACTTGACTACATGATGTTCTAGTCCATGGGGTTGATCTGGGTTTTTAATCTGGTCCAGAGATCTTCTCAGGCCGTCTTCATAGATGCGAGCACGTAGATGATTGGTCCTGATATATTCCAATTGAGTCTTGTAAGGTCCTTCTGGCTTTTCTAGGTACGCCACTCCTGAATTACCTACTGGTCTCTCCATGTTATAGGACATTTCAGAATTGCTTGTTTCTGAACTTAGAGTGTATGGATAATCACTCAACTGCTAGGCCCAAGACCTAGCAGTATGATTGACACTAGCTTCAGAAGACCTGAGGCTTTGTCTATCTTGCCCTAAGTGTCTCCCTGACCTTAGGTTCATATGCCTGGGTTTTCTACCCTCTAGTCCCAAGTACAATCTCATTGCAGGTTAGCTCGTATCAATCACTTTGTTCTTTTTAGTTGATTATTGTGTTAAGTTCTTGTTTGAAATCACATCGTCAGGAATACTTAAGTGAATTTCGCACTTGATAATTGATCAATTCAAGTTTACTTTTGTCCCTTAGGGTTTTCGCACTTAAGACCTACTTAATGCTTTCACTTAGTTGATTAGTTCTCTTGGACTTGATTCGTGCCTAGCGTCGCTCTAATTACTCACCACACCTAGGTCGCGCTGAGCCTAAGCTAGGAATTGACAAAGGGGGTTGAGAGAACTTCCAACCTCCAATCACTTGTTGCTCCGGTCACTACACAAGCCTAGTAAGCCTTCTCCCAAGCTTGATTCGTCCTTGCTAGCTTGCTTTGGATGCCTTGATTGCTCACTATGTTCCTGCAAAGGTTCACAAGTTAATATTGCTCTTCATCACAATGGATTGAAAGACACACATCAAAAAGTATAGGCCCCCCTTAGAACAACTCTCTGCACCCCCTGAATCCTAAGACCACCTAATCCCACCTAATGGCCATTCAGGCACTTGGGGGTCAAGACAGGTTCTTAGGGTTCAGGAATTTATCTAAGGTTTTCTAGTTGTTTTGCCCACATATAAGGCTCTAAGGTAGCCCCTATTTGTCAGACATCAAGACCAAAATTACCATAATCACACAATTAATTATTAAAAACACCCCCTAAAAATTTATGCGTAAAGCCGGTGTATCACGATAGCTCAGGTCGGTGTGTCACGATAGATGGATGTGTCACGATAGATGGGTGTGTCGCGATAGATGGAAGTGTCATGATAGATGGAAATGTCGCGATAGATGCGTGTCTCGCGATAGGTTGGTGTGTCACGATAGATGGGTGTGTCATGATAGGTCAGTGTGTCGCGATAGATGGGTGTGTTGCGATAGATGGGTGTGTCGCGATACCTCGGTGTGTCGCGATACCTTGGTGTGTCATGATAGATGGGTGTGTTGCGATACCTCAGTGTGTCGCAATAGATGGGTGTGTCGTGATACCTTGGTGTGTCGTGATACCTCGGTGTGTCGCGATACCTCGATGTGTCACGATACCTCGGTGTGTCACGATAGACCGGAATATGGTGAATTCTACTGATCAACCTAGTGATCCTGGGAGCTCTCAGGCTGCACTGTGTCGTGGTGCACTCAGATACATAGATAGATAGATAGATAGATAGATATATAGATAGATAGATAGATAGATAGATAGATAGATAGATAGATAGATAGATAGATAGATAGATAGATAGATAGATAGATAGATAGATAGATAGATAGATAGATAGATAGATAGATAGATAGATGGATGGATAGATAAATAGACAGATAGAGAGATAGATAGATAGATAGATAGAGAGAGAGATTCTCAATAGGGTCAAGTTTTTGGTGTGTCACGATAGCTCAAGGTCGATGACTCGAGGTTTGCGCAGATGAATTCCGTACCTGCAGAGCTTGCTGGGGATGGTCATGCTGCTCACACCTGCAAGAAACATGCAAAAAACACACAAAACAACAATGCACTCTCGCTCTCTCTCAAACTCTCACTATGCAAATGAGGTGAATGGAATGGGAGTGGGAATATGAAAGGAAGATGGAGATGGTGTGGAGAGGAGATGGAGATGGAAATGGAGATGAAGATGGAAAAAAAATTAGTAAAAAATCAGAAATAACCTACTACTTACCTTTCCAACACGTCCTCTCTACGTCTTACCATCACACACTCATCCTCAAAGCTTGGATCCCTGGCAATGGTGCTAAAATTTGGTGTAGCTCAGCAATGAGTAGCACCTCCTTTAATGTCAATCCGGGAAGACATAAGGATGGTATGAAGAACTCGAGCAATTGATGGCACAAATGTGTGAGTGAGAAGCACACAAACATGCACACACATACACACACACGCGCACACAAGGCAAGAACAAAAAGAGACAGAATGGAATAACTTCTATTGCAAAAGAGTTCTCATACAAGTTCAATTCTACAACAAGCTAACCCAAAATGAGCTCTCTAGCTCTATTTGTAGTTTTTGAATAGCTTTGGTCCTGTTCAGACCTAGTGTCTGGCTTAGTTAAAAATTAGGTCCCTAAGCTAGTTTGGAGGCTCAAACGAGCTCTAAAAATTATGAAATTTGGTAGGCAATTACTTCTAAATCTCCTCAAGCTTGAGGACTCCTCGGGTTGTACAAAATGGAGCTACAAAAAGGTGAAACGATATTCACAATGGTTTTCAGTGATGAGAATCACTTTTAAAATAATGTAAGGATTGGAACAAAAATTGGATCGGTTGCCTCAGGGCTAGATCTACATGTATGCCCGTACTTGCTTCTTCCTGTATGATGCCAACACATCTCGATGATGATCAATTGTATCAACCACTTATGACAAGAATAGACATCACTAGCAAAATGCAACATACTGCAATAGGAACAATCAACCCAACTACAAGAAAGGATCCCCACATTGATTGTTAAAAATGACATGATGCAATCACAATATAATACTCTCAAGTAGACATGCACATAGCTAGAGGTGCAAGTATAGGAACAGAATACACAAGCAGTCAAGGAATTGGAAGAGCAATTACATGGACATATGGAGAGAAATGCCAAGCTCAACTAATGGCTTTGCTAAGGAGGCATTTAGCAGTAGCAAAAGACAAAAACCAAAGGTTATAGCAATAGAATATAGAGAACCTAGAGATTAGCATTGAAAACATACATGGTGCCCCTATTAGCACATCAAACTTCTAAGCAATTCCTCTAGAGAGAATAAGGATTATTTTGGAAGATTAGGCTAACTTACTAGAAGTACATGATAAGCTAACAAACGAAGTTAACCAACTATAAAGGAAACCATCTGTAGAACTATTAGAGGTTCCAATGGTAGTCCCTGAGCTAACCATGATAACTTCAAAATATGTTGACATTGTCAACCTTCAAAGCCAAATAATTGAGTTGCAAGCTAGGCTCCAACAATATGAGAGCCTCTATCACCACCTGAGGCCCTAGAAGCAAAATGGACAGTCAAAATCCCAATACAACAAACATTCAAAGAAGAGTACAAATCTAAATTGACACTACGAGGAAGGGTCAGAGAAGAAGGACAAGACACATTCGAGTTATCCAAGCCAACATGGATGAGACAGGCAAAAGAAATTTACCAAACTCAAGGAGAGGGCATGAAGTTCCAAATTTTGGAAATCGCCATTGAAGCGGTACTCTCATCAGTGTTTTTCCAGAACTTAGCCCATCGTAGGGTCATCACAACTTCAAAAAAATAGTACCAACCATAATTCATCATCCTCATAGATTATAATGGTCCATTGAACATTCTTTACTACTTGAAGATACAAGGCATCTGCAACTAACCAAGCCTAAATTGTTTTGGACAAGATATCACAAACCCTCTAATTTGATTACTTTCCTTACCAAACAAGTGAACGTACCACAAGCATCTAGAAGTATGAATCGCAAGGTTCCCTCCATGGGAGAATGAACATTTGAGTTTTCAAATTTGATGCCTTAACAAAAGGACAATACTAAACATGAAGGACGTGTTATGGATGTTTAAGATGATGTTGTTAAGTACTACTCTAAGAGGAAGAACATTTTAATCACAATGGTGTTGGAGCAAAAACAATAAGATATAGTATCTTCATCTCCTTATGACATATTAGAATTAGATATTGAATGACAACAAAAGCCACCAATTCATCACCCAATTTTAAACACGACTGATATTAGGAAAGTAACTATGGAACTATATCATATTTTGTTTCTAGTAGCATAGAAAGGCTAATATTTCTTAGAAATCAAGTTTGTGGTCATGATGGGAGAGGTTATCAGACTTCTTGTTATAGTGATCTTTTGATACAGGGTCAACACACAATGCTATCAATTTCTTTTTTGTTAAAACACTAAATATGAATATAGGTTCATCTAGCTATGTTTATAGAATGGAATCAACAAATAGAGTTCTCAGACTTTTTATTAACAAGTGATCAGATTGCCAATCTTGATCCAAACATATAATGATGAATTAGACTTAGAGATATCTTTATTATCAAGGTTTGATTTAGCATTAGGCAAGTAGTAGCACACAAATAAGAAGTCAATTATAAACTTTGGTACTCATTTTTTCTAGTTTTATAACAAGGGAAACCAAACTACATTCAAAGATAAATCAGGTCTCTAGAACACACAAAAAGTTTCAACATTCAATGAAAGAAGAATGTAAGTATCTTTGCATCTTGTATTTTGAGCATGCTGATATTTTGTGCTTCCAAGTTCAGGCCATTTAGGATGCTTTGCTTTCATTCAAGATTGAAATAGAATTTCAAAATCTTTTTTTAAAGTAGCTACCATCTCATCCTCTAGCTTGCAAAAATGTTTTGAAAAAGGAATCATGTTGTAGACCACAAACATAAAGATTATCGGCTTCAAATGATGGGGGTCATCTTCAATTGTCATTCCAAGTACCTTATCCCAATCAAGTTTATGGACAAATGTCTACATGGATGTGAGAAGTCATAACCAAGCCCTAAAAATATAAGAAAACCACATGCATAAGAAAAATAAAGAGCAACAAGCATGAAAAGCATGCAAAAAAAATCCTAGAGGGTGAACATAGCCATGTGACACCTCAAAAACAGCATGGAAGCTAAAACTGAAAATAATTAGAACGTAGGATTTAGTCTTTTTACTCAAGAGATTGACCCTATTCACACTTATTTGACTTTAAAACTTAAGAAATATTCAACTTGGCTCATTTGATATTTGAATTGAGATCTAAAAATTGTTAATAAGTTCCAAGAGGCTAGGCTATTGCTATAGAGGTTCAAGCACTCCTTGGACTTTACAAAATTGGATCATAAAATCATACTATAAAAAATGAGCTAAATTTCACAAAAATAGGCAAGTTTGAGATATATGATTATTGTGATGCATGGAACTCCTTCCATTGAGTCTTCTTATTGCTTATCTTGACTTCCAAGAGCTTTTGCATTCATATCACAACCAAAAGAATTGGTAAGGTACTCCCTTTTTACTTCAAATATATTCACTTTTCCAACATTTATCCCCTCCCTTGGATTTGGTATCCTTGACACAAATTATGGTAGGCCAGTCAAGGATCACAATCATACAATAGCCTCCTTGGATGTTGCATCACATGCTCAATGTTTCTTTGCTAAAGAGATCGTGATCTTATTCTATTTGATAGTTCACGTTGTAGTATTAGTAGATAGTAATGCAGGATCACAATCATACAATAGCCTCCTTGGATGTTGCATCACATGCTCAATGTTTCTTTGCTAAAGAGATCGTGATCTTATTCTATTTGATAGTTCACGTTGTAGTATTAGTAGATAGTAATGCCATTTTGTGCATGCTAATCCTCATGGCAATTAGATAGCCTGTAAGAGATCAAGATACTTTACCAAAAAATTTAGAATGGCATTCCCATAAACCTATGAAGAAGGCCCCCTCAAAGGTTCATAAGTAGTTTCTTGGTAAGTATTGGAGATGGTTGAACTACAAGATCATAGTGTTATGCCCAAGAGTTTGTTTGAGATGAAAGTGTAATATGTTCTTCCATAACTATACCAAATGTCATTAAAAAATACTTTGATCACCTCATAAATCGTTTTGGGCATTTGGCATATAGAATTGGGGATGCCCTTTATTTTTCTTTTGATATGGTATGGTATTTAGCATGTAGACTACACTGAGCTCATTTTCTAAGGGAGTTTCTATCAATGGGTAATTCAACCAATACTTCTTAGTAGGTGAGTATGCATGCATAATGTTGTAAGCAAGCCATGTATAACAATGGGAAATGGGTCAATATACAAGGTTATACTTTACATATTTTGGTGACATTTACCATATGCTATCTGCCTACTTCAATTTGGATTAGCTTCTTCTACTTATAGTAATGTGATATCTTTTGCATGATCTTGTGTAATATTATAGGTGTCATCTACTTTTATCTTGATATTGTCTTGAATATATTGTAACGCTTTGATTCCGATATGGTTGTAAGATGATTGATATTGGTAAAAGAGACCCTTTTTAGTTTAGCTAGCCTCTTGATGACTTCAACACGATTGACATCATTCTCAAACACATGGTATGTCTTGGATACTCTTAAATTTTCACTCTTGTTGACTATCTACCATAGGTCAATCCGGTCTCCATGTTGATTGTTCTTCTCCAATATTACTTGGTGACCCTTGATCCTCTGCTTCCTCTGCAATTGTAGCCTTACATATCTCCAAGGCCAAACTAGTTTTTTAAAAGTTCATATACAAGTGGTAATCTAGGAGATGGTGACTAGGGTTTGTGCTCAAGTCTAGATATGGTGAGAGATATGCTCTAAGTCCTTCTATGATAGCTTGTTGTTCTTGCTTGGATGGCCTTGTTCTCTACCTCACATTTTAGAGTCATATCGATGCTCAAGTCCCCTTCTGTGAGCACCAATGGCATGTCATCTACCAAGCGGGCTTGCTTTAGTTGATCTTTGTCTTATGTGGCCTTCTTGGAGTGTACTTGAGCTTTGATAATCTCATCTCTTAGTAACTAAAGCTTTCTATATTCAAATCACAATTTACTTAATCAAAGCATTCCTTCCATGATAGAGATATTCTGTGAGACATTTACTTGCCACTTTGTGTACCTTATATTCCTCAACCATGGTTGAGAATGTGTTTGCTCACTCTTAAACGTCCTTTATATGCTCATGCATGTGTTCTTTCATCATTTGGCGCTCTCTATGTTGAGATATCATAGCTTTTAATAATTTATTTATAGCCATAAGATTGTCAAACCATCCTTAAAACTCTAGTTCTAAATCATACTCATGTCTTTCTTTGGTATGTGGCCCATCAAATCCTTATCCTAAGTGGTACATGACCACTTCACATACTCTTCAATATTCTCGTGTTCCTCATCTTGTACCACTTCATATGATGGTGATTTCTATTTTTTCATTGTTCCAATGGGTTTCTTGCTTGATTCTTGATCTTCCTTGATTATATGTCAGATTTCTCACGCACAACACACTCAAATGAGGTAGATACCATGATATTTGATGAGATTGAGGTGATGAAGCATGAGGGTATGAAAAATAGGTAGAATCATGATGATGCTCTTTATATTGTTCCCACTCAATCATGATGATGCTCTTTATATTGTTCCCACTCAATCATGATGATGAGTAATGGAGTGGTAATTGATGAAATAATGAAGGATGAGGATGAGAACGGAGGTGAAACTATGGTGCAAGATTTAATAAAATGAAAAATTAAAGATGAGGTGGGTGATGGTCATGATGATGATGAAGCAGATAATGAAAGTGATGAAGTGAGAATGTTGGATGTGTTTGAAATGTGTG
This sequence comes from Ceratopteris richardii, assembly GCA_020310875.1. NCBI lineage: Eukaryota > Viridiplantae > Streptophyta > Polypodiopsida > Polypodiales > Pteridaceae > Ceratopteris > Ceratopteris richardii. The sequence continues at coordinate 24,719,377 of CM035414.1, read as the reverse complement.
TGGCTAGAGATGATGTTGATACAGTGATGGGGTGGAATGAGAAGGTGAGTGTGTGAGGGCCCATTAGTGTGTGCAATGGCGTGAGAGCATTGTTTGATACAATGGATGTGGATGCTTTCACAAATAGATCTATTAAAATTTTGGCCGAAGATGCGTGTGTGGAGTAGGTAGGGGTTGAATCGGGTAAAATGGAAAGGTGGGGTTCCCTTTCAAGTGCCATCATAATGTGCATGGTGGATGTCTCAATAGAAGAAATGGTGGAGTCAACAGTTGGAAGTGAGGTGACCAGTGGATGTGTCATGATGGGAACTATGGGGGAATGATTGTGGAGGCGTATCTAGGTGGTGGTTTATGGGATTGGAAATCTACCATTAGAGTGTTTTCTTGTGAAAGCTTTATCTCATTAGTCTCCAAAAATGTAATCATGAGTGGCATGATGAGATCAAGCCATAAGTAAGGGTGTGTTTTCTTTTTTCACACTAATAGCTGCTCATTAGTTTTTGTCTTAGAGTCTTCTAAATTAGTTTGAACTACTATTGGGGTAGTGGTCCTAGATGATTCCTTCCCAAACCTCTTTTTTGTGCATGTAGCATTAACTCAATTACTCTTTCTTGTAATAATATGGATTCAACATTGAGTATTGCATTACATGCTTCTAGGTTATGATATTCGTGTCTTAATTTTTGATATTCCTATCTCAATTGACTAGCACACTGAATCATTGTGTTAAAAGCATTTTCTATATGCTTAGATGTTGTTTGTACAAGTGGGAATGCAAGGGTAGGGGGGCTGGGAATGGAATTAGAGGATGTCATGCATATTGGAGTTGTGGGTGCAAGTGATGTTGGTGGAGGGGGAATAGGAAAAGGTGGGTGGACGAGTTACAATGGGTGGTGATATGTCCATAGGATTGGACATGGATGTGCATGATGGTTCTACCATAAATACAGGTATGATAATTATGGTGATGGTGGTGTTAGTGAAAATATAAGAAGATACAAACTAATAAGGACCTTGGGAAATTTCATTTAACCATAAAGTACGTGGAGGGGGTGGTCAAAACATGGTTTCAAAGAAGGATGCCCAAGGTGATATTGTGGTTGACAGTAGTTGGGGTTGGAAGATGAAAGAAATTATGGATGAATAGGTTGTCAAGAGAAAATCCGTTTGGGTAGGTTGTGATGCTTGGGTGCGTAACAATGTAACAGTTGGGACTAGGTGACCCATGACAAGGTGTTAGAGTTGGTGACCAAGGGCATGTCCGTCTGTGGATGAGGAGGTAGTGTATAATGGATTGGTAATTGAGGAAAATAATTTACAATGGGATATGGGGGCATGGAACTTAAAAGAGGGAGTTGTGGTTGTTACTTCAGTTGTACTTATAATGTCTTTGGTGTGCGGGGGTGAATGGGATGGGGTTTGGAATATTGGTTCTTTCGATAGGGTTACTGTTGCAATGGTGGTTGTGGTTTGGGTTTCTTGAGTTGTGGGTGGGGATGGATGGTGAGGAGGTGTGATCGGTACAAAGGTCTCAACCATGCGATCAATGGTGGTTGTCAACGTTGCCTCTTGAGTTGTAGCAGCCTCAACTTGCGAGATAGGGATTTGTATATTTTTTCCTTGTCTTGGCATGATGTTGATGCATCTTTCATCATATTGGGGGCGAGGTCTCTACACCATAGTGTTGATGGCTTCGATAGTTCCTCAAGTATATGATAATATTCAAAGGGACCCAATGAACTATGGATCAACTCCTTCTTCTTCCAATATCTGGTTCATCAACAATTGGTTACTATGCAATGAGAGTCTACCTCTGGCTTGTACACAGTTCATGGTGTTGCATAATCTACAGAGCTATATTGTATATGCAGGGGCTCTCTTCCTCTTCTTTGTCTTCTCCTTCTTCTTCTTATTCTTGCTATTGTTCTTTGTCACTCTTCTTCCTGTTGGTGTTGTTAATATTCACCTTCTTCTTCATCTTCTAAATCGAGGTCTACCTCCTTAAGAATCTATTTGAAATCTACATTGCCTAAGTCCTCAAGGCCAATGGGCCCTAGAAACTCCAAATCAGTGGGTAGAGGTGATACAAATTGTTAAGATCTAGATTCTCATATGTGCTTCTCCTTGGTGGTCAGATTGTAAAGGGGCATAGAATTCATTCCCCTACTTCTGAGATGTTTTACAACATCTTATTGAAACCACCCTCAGGTTCATCTACTCGAGACTCCTAAATCTTGAGCCACTTTTTTCAGCTAATTCATCAATTAATGTTGAGGGCTTGGCTGTGAAACTAGTAGAACAATTTGAATCTTTGTAGGTATTTGAAAGTTATGGCTCGTCTCCCAAGTTATCTTCTATGTCAATGCACATCTGTATGCATTGCTCTTTTGACCTAGGTTCCTTTAGGTACACATATGATATTAACTTTGCACTTAATAAGAAATCCAAAAATAAGGAAACTTGCTTTGAATGAGTAGGTAGCTCTAGGATAGGACATATCTCAATGTATAGCCTAAATCTACATCCTACTAGCCTCATCATTTTCTAAGGTGTCTACTTAAAGATATGGAGCAAGGATGAAGTGTTATGCTTGATGCAAGTCTTAGACAATTATATGATGAATACCTCTAAATACTGGTTCATATCCTAGAATCCACCTCAATGTAAAGGTTGGAACTATGTCAAGGCTATATTCTTTAAGGTTAGACCAAAAGCATTATATTGAGTGAACAAATTGTCAATCTATTCAGCTCTTAACACTTCTTTGAGCTTGGCAACATGGTTATAAGAATCTCTAGTGCAATCAAAGTAGTTCTTCATTGACTTTACTAGTTGAGTGGATCTCAATATTCTAGGGTGTTCTCTAGGTCTAGGTAAGGGAAACTCATCCATGCCTCTCTGATGCCTATGTCCTCTTGGTCTCTCTTGATAGTCTATGTCAATCTCTAACCTTGATCTTTCTCTTCTATAAGGGTTTGCGAAACTCACTTCTTGTCTCTCTCTAGTTTTCTATTTATGTTTACCTTGAATATTGTTGGAGTTAGACATCTGTGGAAGCACCCGAAGAGCACAAGGAAGAAGAAGAAGCTTGGGGCACAACACACAATGTTGAATGTATTACCACTAGAATGTACAAAGTTAAGTAGCCCATTAGGGCAATAAGTATATATACAAGCCAAGGGAAAGAAACCTCCTAAAGAGGTAAAACAAGTGCCCTGAAAGTCCTAGAGTGTTCACATACATCACTACCTAAATATATCAACAAATCCCCCCTAGGAGTGATGCAGTGAACAAGGAGGTGGCACTCATGTATAAGGAAGTGCCAAGCAATGTGGAATCAATCCACAAAAGGAAGTAGGCCCAAAGCTTTGCGGAAAGCTTCAAACGTCTCCCTAGGCAGAGCCTTTGTAAAAAGATCTGCAATGTTCTCCTGCATGGGCACATATGCCAAGCTGATCTCCCCAGAAGACAACCTCTCCCTGACAAAATGATAATGCACCTCAATGTGCTTAGTGCGAGCATGGAACATTGGGTTCCTTGCAAGTGCCAATGCACTATGACTGCCAATGAAGATGGTGATGGCAGAAGACTGACCAACACCCAAATTAGCCATAAGGCATTTGAGCCACACACACTCAATAGTCGATGTGAAAGCTTCCCTATACTCCACCTCACAACTGGAAGTGGCCACAGTAGACTGATTCTTGCTCAACCAAGATATACATGAGCTACCAAGCATGAAGCAAAACCACAGGTGGACACATGAGTTTCAGAGCAACCATCCTAATCACTGTAAAAAAAAACATGCAAATCTAGCTGTAGTGATTCCTAATTGGGATAAAACAATCCAAGTAGTCGGGTACCACTCAAGTAGCAAAAGATACGCTTAACTGCCTACCAATGCTTAACACCTAGAAATGCATAAACCTACTCATCTGTGAGACAATAAACTGAATATCTGGCCGAGTAATGCATAAGTAAATCAAGCATCCAACATCATGTTGATAGAGAACAACATCATATGCATCTCTAGCATCATGAAGACTCAATCCTAAACCTGTCTCCATAGGAGTGGCAATAGGCTTACAGTCTTCAAGGCCAAAATGCTGCAATAATGTGTCAATATATTTCGCTAGACACAAATCGATTCCACCATCAACTTGCATAAACCAAATGCCCAAATAGTGATGCAAATGCCCCAATCCAGGCATGCAAATAAGCAATATGCATGTCATGAGGACCAGTGAGCAGCATGTCATCAACATATACCACAATGATCAGAAGCACATCATTAGCATGCTTAACATATAAGGTGCTTTCAGTTGGACTGTTCTCAAAACCATGTGCAATCATTTTTTTCATACCAAGCACATGGTGCTTGCTTTAAACCATATAATGCCTTCTTTAACCTGCACACCTGGTTTTCATGCCCTTTCTGCACAAAGCCACGGGGCTAAAAAACATACACTTCTTCATGCAAGTGACCATTCAAAAATGCTATTTTAATGTCCAATTGATGTACATTCCAACCATGATGAGCTGCAAGTGTGCAGATGCTATGAAAAGTAGTCATTTGGCAAGTAGTAGCAAAGGTTTCATCAAAATCAATGCCTCTTTCCTGCACATAACCCTTTGCAACAAGCCTAGCCTTATACCTGTCAATTTTTCCATCAGGTTTACGCTTCAGCTTGTATACCCACTTAGTGCTAATGGCCTTCTTTCTAGGAGACAAGTCACATAAAGAACATGTACCATTTTTCATGATATCATCATATTTAGATTGCATTGCAGCCATCCAATGTTCTAAATTTTGTGCTTCATCAAATGAAATAGGTTCAGTCTCATCACAAAGACTAGAGGAAGCCATAGCATAACAATCTGATAAAAAAAAAAAGAGGCACTATGAGAGCCTGATCGAGTACAATATGACAGAGGTGCATCTAATTTGCTGTCATGCAAGGTCTGCATTAGTCATTTTGGCATAGTTTTTGCTTGCTCAATATCAGCTCTCTCTCATCAACAAGTGCATCATGTAAATCTGCATTAGAAATGGAATGATCTGCATCATCACATGAAACCTGCAAAGGCTGAGAAGTTGCCTCATTAGGACCAGCACTAGACTATCCACCTGTAAAAAGAGGCAGCAAAGTATCATACATGTCGTTGGAGCTAACATATGTCTCCTTAGTACATGAAAGTAAGGGTTGAAAGCATCTTTCACAAAAACAACATCACCGCTAACCAGAATGCATTTAGTCTGTGGATGATATAGATGATAGCCTTTGCTTTCCAAACTGTAAGCAACAAAAATACATTTTATTGCTTTATCATCCAATTTTCTGCGATGTTGTCCAGGCACTAATGCATATGCAAGACAACCAAAAACACGCAGATGAGCAACATATGTCTTGCAACCATACCAAGCCTTGTATGGAGTGATAGATTGCAGCACTTTAGGGACACCTGTTTAGTACATATGTTGCACACATAACAGCCTCAAGCCAGAAATTATGTGGTAGAGCCTGAGCCTTGACCATACAACTCACCATCTGCATGAGTGATCTGTTCTTTTGTTCAACAACCCCATTCTATTGAGGTGTATACGGCACTGTACATTGATGTTTTATCCACGTTAAGCCAAAAATGCATTAAAGTCAGAAGATATATATTCCCCCCCTCGATCAGAATGGAGGGCGCCCATTTTACATGCTGACAAATTTTCAACCAAAACCAGAAATTGTTTGAAGCACATAAACACCTCGGACTTTGGCTTCAATGGATATACCCATGCATGCCTAGAAAAATCATCGATGAAAGTCACGAAGTAAAGATAGTTCCCAAAAGAAGGTGTCTGCATAGGACCAGAGACATCACTATGTACAAGCTGCAATTTCTAAGTAGCTCGAATTGAAACATCTTTTGGAAAGGAGAAACGTTGCATTTTGCTCAAAATACAGCCTTTGCAAACATGTTTTTTGGGTGCCTCAAGTTTGGGCAAAGAGGACACCATTTCAGATTTTTGTAGGCATAGCAAACTAACAAAATTCAGATGACCAAAGCCTGCATGCCAATGCTTTACATCTGACATAGCCTGAGAATCATGTACTACACATACCAAATCATTTACACATCTTTCATAGTCTATGATCTTATACAACCCACGACATAAAATGCCAAAAGCATAAATGAAATCACCATTTGACAGATCATGAATTGTACATCTATCATCAACAAATTTCACAACCAAGCCAATCTTGGCTAATGCAGAAATTGATAACAAATTTTTCTCGATCCCTGGCACAAACAAAGCATCTAACAAAGTGAAAAAACTACCATCAGCAGTAGTCAAAATGATCTTACCAACTCCCATAATAGGATAGGAGGAGTTATTGGTGGATGTAACAATATTTCTTATAGGTGGAGGCTAGAGTGAAGAGAAGAAACTGCACTGCAAGGTAATATGTTTGGTCGCCCCACTATCAAACTACCAAACATCTGAGTCTACTGTACACATGCACTCCTCATGAGAAGATGGGTCAAAAGTGCAAACAGTAGTAAACACCTATTCTTCTTGCTACACAAGATTAGCAGACTCTGTTTTTGATGTAGAGGCCTCTGCAACAACCATTCTGGCCTCTTTCTTCTTTGCCTCTTTAGCAGCTAGTTTTGGATAGCTCTTGATGACATGATCATTTGCTTTACAATATTTGCAAAACAATTTCTTCTTTTTTTTATTTGTTCTAATCTTTGTCTTCCTTCTTTGAATGTACAACATTTGCAGATTTCTACTTACTAATAGAAGAACTCCATTTACCTTTGCCCTTCTGACTAGCTAGGAAAGCTTGATCTCCAACATGCATAATAGACATGTTCTACCTAGACTAGTCTTCCTATAGTCGAACAGAGACTAACTCCTCAACTGACAAGGCATTTGGATTGCCTTTCATCATCAAACGAAGAGTAGAAGCAAAACTCTGATATGAGTCAGGAAGACCATTCAGAATGGTCTACACAAGTAAGCTATCTGGTAGAACTTCATCAACAGAAATTAAGTGTTCTTTCAAATCATTGATTCTGTGGGAAAATTGTCCATAGAATCACCTTCATTCATGTGTTCACTTTCTAATTGTTTTCGGAGGTAAGCAACATGAGCCTCATTCCTAGCCAGGTACAATGTGGTAAGTGTATCCCAAGCATCCTTAGCTGCTCTACAAGAGCAAATGTGAGGAATAATGGCACGTTTCACAGAAAAAGTTATCAATGCATGTGCGTGAGCATCTCTTCCATCCTATCAAATTTGCTCTGCAGTAGGTGCAACACAAACATGAGCACGAACAAGAATCTATAGAATATCAACATCTTCGACACCATCTCCATCAGCTTCAGCACCTGTATTTACAATACCTGTATTCACAGGTGTAACAAGACATCTTTCAATTCCGTGAACAATATTCCATAGTCCTTTTGCGACCAATACATGACGCATCATATAAGCCCATAATGGGTAGTTGGTACCATCCAACTTATCCTCAACAACCAACATACAGAATACATCACTACTTTCAGCCATATCCTGTGACTAAAATACCTTGATGTAGAAAATTGATTGTATCTCAAAAATTTGAACAGAACTACCCAAACAAATTCTACTACACGTGTATAGACTTTGAGACGCTTATACTGGTGAACCAAAACTGGTATATACCTTTGGCATAAGAAGATGAAATAGCCTGCATAAGCACAGTGATAGTGCGTTCGGAGGTCGAAACAAGCTCAGATCGCGATTTCAACACCACATAGCGAAGCTGTTTTGATCTCTGAAACACCCTCAGTATGCTTACCAAATTTTGTGTGATTCTGAGACTACAACCGGAGAGGTGTAGACAACACCCTAGATGAAGTGGCAACCTGCTTTGATAACAATTGTTGGAGTTAGACGTCTGTGGAAGCACGTGAAGAGCACAAGGAAGAAGAAGAATCTTGGAGCACAACACACAATTTTGAATGTATTACCACTAGAATGTACAAAGATAAGTAGTCCGTTATGGAAATGGGCATATATACAAGCCGCGAGAAAGAAACCTCCTAAAGAGGGAAAAAGGTACCCTGACAGTCATAGAGTGTTCACACACATCACTACCTAAATATATCAACAAATATGAGAGGATTGAGCTTTGTGCTGACTATGAGACTCATGAAATCTTTCTGGAGGGAAAATAGGGTCACCCGTCTAAGTGTAAGTGTGTCTACCATGTTCCATTACCATAAATATGTTGATATATTTAGGTAGTGATGTGTGTGAACACTCCAAGATTGTCGGGGCACTTTTTTCCCTCTTTAGGAGGTTTTTTCCCCCCGGCTTGTATATATGCCTATTTCCCTAATGGGCTACTTATCTTTGTACATTGTAGTGGTAATACATTCAGTATTGTGTGTTGTGCTCCAAGCTTCTTCTTTTTCCTTGTGTTGTTCACGTGCTTCCATAGACATCTAACTCCAACAATTGGTATGAGAGTAAGTCGCTGCTTCAATCGCATGAATTTCGGTGAGCATACTCAACATGTTTCCGAGATCAAAATATTTTGCTATGTGGTGCTGAAATCACGATCTGAGCTTGTTTCAGCCTCCGAATGCATTATCATAGTGCTTGTGTAGGCTATTTCATCTTTTTGTGCCAAAGGTATATACGAGTTTCAATTCGCCAGTATAAGCGTCTCGAAGTCTGTTATAGGTCTAGCAGAAGTCATCTAAGCAGTTCTATTCAACTTTTTGAGATACAGTCGATTTTTTGCATCAAGGTATTTTAGTCATCGACCATGGCTGAAAGCAGTGACCTATTTTGTATGTTGGCTGTTGAGGATAAGTTGGATGGTACCAACTACCCATTATGGGCTTATATGATGCGACATGTATTGGTTGTAAAAGGAGTATGGAACATTGTGTAGGGTGTTGAAAAACATCCTATCACACCTACAACTGTTACAACTGTAGGTACTAAAGCTGATGCAGAAGGTGTTGAAGATTCTGATATTCTGCATATTCTTGTTCGTGTTGTGGTTTCTGCTGCACTTACTGCACAACAAATTTGTTGGGATGGCAGAGATGCCCATGCACATGCATTGATAGCTTTGTCTATCAAACGTGCCATTATTCCTCACATTCCTTCTTTCAAAACAACTAAGGATGCTTGGGATACACTTACCACATTGTACCAAGCTAGGAATGAGGCTCGTGTTACTTAGCTCCGAAAACAGTTGGAGAGTGAGCACATGAATGAAGGTGATTCTATGGACAATTTTCTAACAAAGATCAAAGACTTGAAGGAACAGTTGATTTCTGTTAATGAGGTTATACCAGATAGCTCACTTGTGCAGACCATTCCGAATGGTCTTCCTGATTCATATCAAAGTTTTGCTTCTACTCTTCCATTGATGATGAAAGGCAATCCAAATGCCTTCTCATTTGAGGAGTTAGTCTCTGTTTTGTTGTAGGAAGATCAATCCAAGCAGAACAAGTCCATTATGCATGTTGCAGATCAAGCTTTCCTGGCTAGTAAGAAGGGCAAAGGAAAAAATATGCGAATTCTAGACAATCGAAGAGGGAAGACAAAGATGAAAAGAAATCAGAAAAGCAAACATTGTTTTGCAAGTACTGTAAAGGAAATGATCATATCATAAAGAACTATCCAAAACTGGCTGCTAAAGAGGCAAAGAAGAAAGAGGCTAGAATGGTTGTTGCAGAGGCCTCTACACCAAAAACAGAGTCTACTAATCTTGCGCAGTAAGAAGAATGGGTGTTTCCTACTGTTTGCAATTTTGACCCATCTTCTCATGAGCAATGCATGTCTGCAGTAGACTCAGATGTTTGGTACTTTGATAGTGGGGCGACCAAACATATTACCTCACAGCGGAGTTTCTTCTCTTCACTCGAGTCTGCACCTATAGGGAATACTATTACATGCACCAACAACTCCTCTTATTCTGTTATGGGAGTTGGTAAGATCATTTTGACTACTGCTGATGGTAGTTCTTTCACTTTTCTAGATGCTTTGTTTATGCTAGGGATCAAGAAAAATTGGTTATCAGTTTCTGCATTAGCCAAGATTGGCTTGGTTGTGAAATTTGTTGATGATAGATGTATAGTTCATGATCTGTAAAATGGCGATGTGATTATTGCTTCTGGCATTTTATTTCGTGGGTTGTATAAGCTCATAGACTATGAAAGATCTATAAATGATTTGGCATGTGCAGTACATGATTCTTAGGCTATGTCAGATGCAAATCTTTGGCATGCACGCTTTGGTCATCTGAATTTTGCTAGTTTGCTACGCCTGCAAAAATTTGAAATGGTGTCCTCTTTGCCCAAACTTGAGGCACCTGGAAAACATGTTTGTGAAGGCTGTATTTTGGGCAAAATGCAATGTTCTTCCTTTCCAAAAGATGGTTCAGTTTGGGCTACTCAGAAATTGCAGCTTGTACATAGTGATGTCTGTGCTCCTATGGAGACACCTTCTTTTGGAAATTATCTTTACTTTGTGACTTTCATAAATGATTTTTTCCAAGCATGCATGGATATATCCTTTGAAGGAAAAGTCCGAAGTGTTCATGTGCTTCAAATAGTTTTTGGTTTTCGCTCAAAATCTACCAGCATGTAAAATGGGCACCCTACTTTCTGATCGAGGGGGGGAATACATGTCTTCTGATTTTAATGCATTTCTGGCTGAACTTGGGATAAAACACCAGTGTATAGTGCCAAATACACCTCAATAGAATGGAATTGCTGAAAGAAAGAACAGGTCACTCATGGAGATGGTGAGGTGTATGGTCAAGAGTCAGGCTTTACCACATAGTTTCTGGCTTGAGGTTGTCAAGTGTGCAGCATATGTGCTTAATAGTTGTCCCACTAAAGCGCTGCACTCTATCACTCCATATGAGGCTTGGCATGATCGCAAGCCATCTGTTGCTCATCTGCGTGTTTTTTATTGTTTGGCATGTGCATTAGTGCCTGAACAACATCATAGAAAATTGGATGATAAAGTAGTAACATGTAATTTTGTTGGGTAGAATTATGAAACTAAAGGCTATCATCTATATCATCCACAGACTAAACATATTCTGGTTAGTCGTAATGTTCTTTTTGTGCAAGTTGCTATTCAGCCATTGCTTTCATGTACTAAGGAGACATTTGTTAGCTCCAAAGACATGTATGATACTTTGCTTCGTCTTTCTACAGGTGGACAGTCTAGTGTTGTTCCTAATGATGCAACTTCTCAGCCTTTGCAAGTTTCATATGATGATATAGATCATCCCATTTCTGCTACAGATTTACATGATGCACTTGTTGACGAAAGAGCTGACATTGAGGAGGCGAAAACTATGCCAAAATGGTTGGTGTAGACTTTGTGTGACAACAAATTAGATGCACCTCTATCATATTATACTCGATCAGGCTCTTATAGTGCCTCTTTTGCATCAGATTGCTATGCTATGGCTACATCTAGTCTCTGTGATGAGAATGATCCTATTTCATTTGATGAAGCACAAAATTCAAAAACTTGGATGGTTGCTATGCAATTTGAATATGATGCTATAATGAAGAATAGTACTTGATCTTTATGTGACTTGCCCCCTGGCAAGAAGGCCATTGGCACTAAGTGGGTTCACAAGCTAAACCGTAAGCCTGATGGAACAGTTGATAGGTATAAGGCTAGGCTTGTTGCAAAGGGTTATGCATAGGAAAGAGGCATTGATTTTGATGAGATCTTTGCATCTACATGCCATATGAATACTTTTCGGAGCATCTGTGCACTTGCAGCCCATCATGGTTGGAATGTACATCAGTTGGACATTAAAACTGCATTTATGAATGGTGACTTGCATGAAGAAGTGTATATTTTTCAGCCCCGTGGCTTTGTGCAAAAAGGGCATGAAAACTAGGCGTGCAGGTTAAACAAGGCATTATATGGTTTAAAGCAAGCACCACGTGCTTGGTATGAGAAGATACATGCCTATTTGATTGCACATGGTTTTGAGAACAGTCCAACTGAGAGCATCTTATATGTTAAGCATGCTTATGATGTGCTTCTAATCATTGTTGTCTATGTTGATGACATGCTGCTCACTGGTCCTATTCAGAAGCATATTTCTTATTTTAAGGCTGATTTGCATGCCTCATTTGAGATGTCTGATTTGGGGCATTTGCGTCACTATTTGGGCATTCAATTTATGTAAGTTGATGGTGGAATGGCTTTGTGTCAAACGGAATATATTGACACATTATTGCAGTGTTTTGGCCTTGAAGACTGTAATCCTATTGCCACTCCTATGGAGACAGGTTTATGATTGAGTCTTCATGATGCTAGAGATGCATTTGATGCTATCCTCTATCAGCAGGCTGTTGGATGCCTGATTTACTTATGCATTACTTGGCTAGATATTCAATTTGTTGTCTCACAGATGAGCAGGTTTATGCATGGCCCAGGTGTCAAGCATTGGCAGGTGGTTAAGTGCATCTTTGGCTACTTGAGTGGTACTCGGCTACTTGGTTTGTTTTATCCCAAGGTGGGATGACCACCACCTGATTTGCATGCTTTTTCTTACTCACACTGGGCTGGTTGCTATGACACTCATGTGTCAACTAGTGGATTTTGCTTCATGCTTGGTAGCTCATGTATATCTTGGTTGAGCAAGAAGCAGCCTACTGTGGCCACTTCCAGTTGTGAGGCTGAGTATAGGGCAACTTTCACAGCAATTCTTGAGTGTGTGTGGCTCAGATGCCTTATGGCTGATTTGGGTGTTGGTTAGTCTTTTGCCACCACCATCTTCACTGACAATCAGAGCACATTGGCAGTTGTCAGGAACCCTGTGTTCCATGCTCGCATTAAGCACATTGAGGTGCATTATCATTATGTTAGGGAGAGGTTCTCTACTGGGGAGATCAGCTTGACATATGATACTTTTACATCAAGTAAATACTTCAAAAGTTATAAGAGATAGTTCACAAGTGAACTCATAAATTATCTTCACTTTAAAGCTTCTCTATCACCTTGTGAGACTCAAGCCAATGGGCTTGTAATAGACTTGCTCCAATAGCTCCCCCTCAAGCCAAGTATGCTTGAGGTCTTTAATCTTTGAGAATTCCCTGCAATCCAATCATAGCCTTGAATTTTCAAATCTTTCTACCATCCAATGTTGTGGTTAGAATATATGCACATTGTTGATGAGTGGAAACATAAGTTAACTGAAGTTCCTTGCTCACAATCTTCTCTCTTACATAGTGATAATGTACTTCAATATGTTTAGTCATTGCATGAAAAATTGGATTGGTAGCCAAGTGAATGGAGCTCATGTTGTCACCAAAAATATTTGGAGTTCCAATCTCCAATCCAAGATCTGCGAATAGTATCTTCATCCACATTGCTTCTTGAGTAACTATGGCAAGACCTATGTATTCATCTTTAGTGGGAGAGAGTGCGATTGTGGGTTTTTTCTTGGATGACCATGAGCCAAGTTTTGAACCTGTGAAAGTAAGATATCCTGAGGTGCTCCTTCTATCTTCCTTGGAGCCAGCCCAATCTGCATCAGAGAAAAATTTCCAACTTTAATCAGATACATAAGGGTAGTATAGCCCTTCATTCATGGTCCCCTTGAGATATCTGAGTATCCTCTTGGCAACCTCCATGTGAGGTTTCCTGGGTGTGTGCATAAATTGACTTAGCACACTCACACTATAACATATATCTACCCTTGTCAATGTGGCATAGTTCAAACTACCCACAAGGCTTCAATAACCTGTCACATCTTCTATGAGTTCACCTTCATGTGAGCTCAATTTATGATCAACCTCCATTGGATTCCCTACAATCCTACAATCTTGCATCTTGAATTTTGCCAACATGTCCTTAATGTACTTTCTTTGAGTAAGAAACAAACCATGATCTTTGTAGATAACTTCCAATCCTAGGAAGTAGGTAAGTGAACCCAAATCACTTATCTTGAATTCTTCTCTCATCTGTTCTTTGATTCTCTTCATGCCATCTGTATCATTTCCTATAAGTATAATATCATCTACATACACATACAAATAGATGAATTCAGAATTACTTCTTTTTATGAATAGTGATGGATTTGCCTTGCTATGTTGAAATCCTTTGTCCTGCAAGAATGAGACAAGCCTGTGATTCCAAGCCCTTGGGGCTTGTTTGAGTCCATATAAAGCTTTATTGAGTTTACACACATAATCAGGATATATGTGATTCTCAAAACCAAGTGGTTGTGCCACATATACCTCTTCTGTTATCCATCCATTAAGAAATGCATTTTTTACATCCAATTGAGGTATCGTCCAATTCTTAGAAGAGGCAATACTAAGCAAAACCCTAATTGTAGGCATCTTTGCCACAGGAGAGAAGGTCTCCTCACAATCAATTCCCTGAGTTTGTGCAAAGCCTTTTGCCACAAGCCTTGCCTTATACTTGTTAATGGATCCATTTGGGTTCTTCTTTAATTTGTAGATCCATCTTGAGCCTCTCACTTTCATTGATGGAGACTTGGGAACCAACTCCCAAGTGTTGTTCTCCTCAAGAGCTTCACTTTCTTCTTCCATTGCATGCCTCCATTCTGATTTCTTCTTTGCTTCCTCAAATGTTGAGGGTTCCTCTTGATTTATGTCATGTGCTAGATAGATTGAATGTTTACTCACTAGAGAAGTATCAAACCCATGCCTTTCTGGTTTTCTTTTCTCCCTCATGAACCTTCTTAGGCCGTGATGTGATGATTCTGCCTCTTGTCCAAGTTCCTGCATATTTGCTTTACCTTTAGACTTCCACATTTTGAGTTTTTCATACTGCATTGCTTCATCATCTTCTGAGGTATTCTGCTCTTCAATTTTAGGAGGATTATCCTTAACAAGTTTTGGAAAATATTCTTCAACATCATAAGGTAAGTTGACCTTTGTACATGAATCTTCATACCAAGAACTATTCTCATCAAACATTACATCTCTATTCACCAAGAATCCTTTGGTTGTTGGGTTGTATAATTTGTAGCCCTTTTGATTGTTGTGATATCCAATGAATACACACCTTTTTGCTTTGGGATCCATCTTGCCTCTAACTTGTGAAGGAAAATGAGCATAAGCAACAAATCCAAAAATCTTACAATGATCTAAGCTTAGTCTTCTTCCATTCCAAGCCTCATATGGTGTCATTCCATCAAGTGATTTTGAAGGTAACCTATCAATCAAATAAGTGGTTGTGGATACAGCCTCAGTCCATAAGTAATTAGGTAAGTGCTTCTCATTTAGCATAGACCTTGTAGCTTCAACAATTGTTCTATTCCTTCTTTCTACGACTCCATTTTGCTCATGAGTGTACCTTGTAGTGATCTCTCTTTTGATTCCCCTCTCTTGAAGAAAGGAGTCAAATTCATGGGAGAAGTACTCTCCCCCTCCATTTGACCTTAACCTTTTTAATGTTTTACCTGTTTGATTCTCCACAAGAGCCAAATATCTTTTGAAGCATGAAAAGACCTCATCTTTGTGTTTCATAAAATATAATATAGTCCATCTACTACAATCATCAATGAAGGAGACATAATACCTTGATCCAGATATTGAAGCATGCTTGCTAGGTCCCCATACATGTGTATGAACCAAATCCAAGAGATCTCCATGCATGAAATTGATTGAATGGCCCAATTGAAATCAAAGGAAAACCACTCATTCACATGGGCACATTATCTTTGTCAGACAATAAGGCTTTATTGTTGCACCACATCAATCTTGTCTAAGTGATCTCATGATTGCCACATGTTACACATCACCTGTTTGCCTTTGTTACTTTTCATGTGTCCATTGGTGATTCAAAGTAATCATATTGTTGGTGACTCCCTCATTTATGTTCACTACTCACACATGTAGCATTTAAACTATCCTTGACTAAATCAAGGTCTTATTGGTCCTCAAGTACTCAAAGGGTTTTAGCCCTCCAATTTTGGGTCATTTGGCACTCAAAGATTTTTTGTACTATTATTTTGGCATATCAACCCTCACTTCAAGGGTACCAATTTTAAACAACACTTTGTATTTTTCAAAGGTTCACTTTGCAAGGATACCACATCTCTATTTTGGCACATTTTGGCACTAAGTGGCCACCGTTGTACCATCAAGCATATAAGGAAAATAGTATATTGTGTGTGTGCCTTGGGAGGCTACTCTAAGCCCCCAAGTGTGCTTTTCTCTTACTACAATGGGATTCTCTAGGCCCTCCTCTTGTGCCGACTGGTCTCGATTTTTGTGCAAGGATAAGGCTATTCTAAGCCCCCCTCCCCAAAGTGTTTCTCTTGCATTATCCAGTGTAGGGCTATTCTAAGCCCCCCCTCTCCAAGGTGTGTACTTCATTTTTGGTGCAAGTGTAGGGCTACTCTATGCCCCCCACCCCTACCCCAACTCAATTTTGTGAACCAATTTTTATCGCAAGTGTGGTAACTTCATTTCAACGGTGATAATGTCAATGATTTCCAATGCCATGTCCTCAAGTCCATTGTATTTACCCTCCTTTACACTGATCTTCATGCCGAAAGATGGAAGACTAAATGGCATAAATTAGAACCTATGGAAGGATATCATTAGGGCCTACCTCTATACAAACCTATTGTATGAGGTAGTTGAAGGCACAAAACAAGAGCCTGATAAGGAAACCAATCTAGGAGCTTGGAATATATGGAATGTAAAAGACAAGCCAACATTAGGCCAACTTCTCCTCACATGTGATGAATTGAAAATTTTCACATCACTGCATGTGAGCTTCAAAAGAATCTTGGGATACTCTGGTGAATCTATATGAAGATAAAACACATGCTAAGATTTATACTCTAGAAGCAGAGTTTCACAATTTCACTATATGTCCACAAGACACTATCACAAAAGTGATAGCCCAATTTGAAGATTATAAATGCAAGTTAGCACTTTGTGGAGGACAAATTTCAAGTGAAGACATGGCAATATGATTGCTCAACAAGCTTCCTAGGTCCTATGAAACATTTGTGACCACTCTGTATAACAAAGGTCAAGCTCTACCTTGGGAAGAGGTTCGTCGACTTTTGCTCCTCCATGAATCACGAGCAAAGTCAACTTCCTCACAAGAGATGTCCATGAAAGCTAGGGGACCCTTCCACAAGGGAAAACATGCTATTCATAATACTAACAATGCACCCAAGCAAGGTTCCAACACTTTGTCGAAGAAATTTAGTTGCAATCTTTGTGGAAAAACAAGGCACTTGGAAAATTTTTGCTAGAAGAAGAAGCATACATCGAAGCCTTCTAGTTCCAAGAACCCATCAAAAACATCTCAACATAGATCTCACTGTTCTAGTGAAGACCTGTTTATTTCTATAGAAGCCAATGCCCTAGTAACTTTCAGTTCATCTCAAGAATGGATCTTTGGCAGTGGAGCAACATCGCACATGTGTAAGGATCGGGATTCTTTTCAAGAGATTGAGGACCGTACTGGCAAAGTCTACCTAGGCAACAACAAGAGCCTACCCATCGAAGGGAAACACAAAGTACAAATCACGAATTACCAAGGGGAGTGCAAATCATTATCCAATGTCTTATTTGTTCCTAAACTTGTGCATGAATTTACTATCATTCAAGGCCATCACCGATCACAATAAACAAGTGTTATTTGATAACACTTCAGTTAAGGTGATTGACCCTAAACCCCAAGAAATCATCGCACAAGGCATAGAAGAAAAATAGCTCTATAAACTCTCTTGATTTCTATCTAAGGAGTCACTTTCCAGTTTGTGGCATCAAAGGTATGGCCACACTTCATATTTTCCAAGGATTTCCTCCTCTCAGATAGTTGTAGGATCACGCAAGTCAATAATGTCTGTCAAGCTTGCAACCAAGGCAATCAACACAGGGCAAGGAGGCTTCCATAAGAGCTAGAAACCGTTTAGCCCTTGTCCACATGGACCTTTGTGAACCTATGAATACCCCTTCTCTTAATGGGTCACTCTACTTCTTTCTTTTAGTATATGAACACTCCTAATACATTTGGGTATATTTTTTGAAGACAAAGGCAAAAACTTTCTCTAAGTTTCGAGAATGGATCAACCAAGTTGAGAATGAAGAGTCAAAGACAATCAAGACTATTTGATTTGAATTTATCAATCATGACTTTGACAAATTTTTAAGGCAAAAAGGGATAAAAAGACATCACTCAACTTCAAACTCCATCCCAGAATGGAGTAGCTGAGAGAAAGATCCGAAGTGTGATGGAAATGGTAAGAACCATGCTTCACAACAAAGAATTAGCCTACAAGTTTCGGCCAGAAGTAGTGCACACTACCGTGCATATACTCAATCAAGGCTTCACCAGTGCATTGCACAACAAGACACCCTTTGAAGCTTACTATGGAAGAAAACCTATTGTCAATCACTTTTGAGTATTTGGAAGTGAAGCATTGATCCATGTATCAAAAAAAGATTGCAAGTTATAGTCCAAGTCTAAGAAGCATATATTCATCAGCTATAATGAACAATCAAAAGCATATAGACTGTACGATCTTGAGAACCACTGCATCACAAATTCAAAAGATGTAATCTTTAATGAAGGATCAAGATACTCAACCAAAGATCCAAATATAAGTCTCAATCCACCCGTCTATACTTCAGAGGGGGACATAGTCTTTTCAAAGCACATGTCAAAGGCAAGTGCTTCACATCAACCCAGAAGATCAGAAAGGCTCATTGAAAAGCAGCATCGAGAACAAATTCATTGCCTTTGTGACATCCATATACCTATTTCTGTATGTATAAACTCAATGCCCAACAAATAATGCAGCACACCAAGGTCTTTCATGTCAAATTCCTACATAAGAAGCTGCTTTACCTCTTTAATGCTTTCTTCATTATCACCACCTACTATCAAGTCATCAACATAAATAGCCACAATTGTGATGCCATCATCACCCTTCCTTGCATATAGTGAATGATCTGCATCACACATAGAAAACCCAATGGTATTTAAGTAATCAGCAATCCTTGCATGCCATGCACGAGGTGCTTGCTTAAGCTCATACAAAGCCTTTCGCAACCTACAAACATATTCCAAATGCTTTGAATCTTCATATCATTGTGGCTGGTCCATGTATACTTCTTCTTGTAACTCACCATGTAGGAAAGCATTCTTCACATCCATCTGATGCAAAGTCCATCCTTTTGTTGTAGCTAATGCAACACGTGTTTTGACAGTAGACATTTTAGCTATAGGGCTGAATGTTTCCTCATAATAAATTCCATATGTTTGTGCATATCCTTTTGCTACCAATCGTGCTTTGTACCTGCTTATGCTACCATCAACATTGTGCTTTACCTTGTAAACCCACTTGTAGCCTATGGGTTTCTTTCTTTGGGGCAATGGAACTAGCTTCCATGTATCATTTGAGATGCTGTTCAGAGACTACTTAGATACCTTGCCCTCACCTGACATCATGGTCTTTGGTACAGAGGGGGCATCAAACTCGCCGTATAATCAGATTCAGATTGGGCTGGTGATCTTGATTCTCGCAATCTACTTCAAAGTACATATTCTTGCTTGGCTCACGACCTATCTCTTGGGCAAGTAAGAAGCAGCCTATAGTTGCTCTATCATCCACCGGGGTCGAGTACTGAGCATCCAGCTTCACAACATGTGAGGACATTTGTCTTCGATGTTTATTATTTGACATTGGTGTTTTGCAGGTTACTCCAACATGCATCCGCATGAACAACCAGTCAGCCTTGGCCATCTCCAAGAATCTATTGTTCCATGATCAGACAAAGTACATCGAGATCCAATACCATTTCATCCACGAGAAGCTCATCTCTCAAAAGATTACTTTGGAGCAGTGTACCTCTCAGGAGAACCTAGCGGACATGTTTAGGAACACTCTATCTCTAGTTCCGCTCGAGCGCTTATGGACCTCTGTAGCATTCAATCACTCCAAAATGGAGTTGTAGAGGGGATGTTGATGACATGATTGCTCCTCCATTATCTCCATTTGTATCCGTGCATCTCCATTTTGTATCCAAGAGGCACTCAATTTCTAGTTTATTTCCATTTTATATTGTATCTCTTTTGTATTTGGGTACCTTGTCATTTGCTTCTACCATTATGTTCATTCTCCTTTGAGGGGAATTATCCCACATATGATGTAATTTGGAGAGCCACTCCCAAATCTATATAAGGAGGGCCTCTCCCCCCATTTGTACTTGGTTAGAAGCTTGAGGAGCCTACTCCATGCTCTTGGCAAGCTCATTTCTAATCCATGTGAGTTTACCCATTTCTTGGTTTACTCACTTTGATTCTCTCACACTTTTTCTTCTATGAGTAAACTCTTCTTTTCATTTTTGCTTCCGTACATGTTGTTAGCTGCCAGATTGGATCTCTATGTAATTTTATTTTCTATATTCGCACGCACTGAAAAGGTGTGGTGAAAAGATGTAACCCTCTTTTGAGTAATGAAAAGGCAAGCATGGCATTCTTCGGGCAAGAGGAATCGCCAGACTGTCTGTCTGGGCGATAGCGCTGGAGATGCTGTGTTGAGGATTTTGAAGAACTCTAAGTTTGATTATTAAGTTTCAGTAATTAATCGTTAATTACCGTACATTGCAGTTAACCTTAACAGTTCGGTGCGAATCTATAAGTGCTTGATACTCATTGTAGATGTATTGCGCAGTGATAAGTATCGAATCAGAAAGTAGTTAGTTGTTAATTGAATGATTGAATTGGGAAAATTAAAAAAAGGGCCTCTGTACTATCATACCCCTGTCCATCCCAAGAACCCAAAAACGAGATTAAAAGGGCTTAACAAAAAAAAAAAGCACTTTTAACACTGGCGTCGTCTGTGGAAAATGGAGTAGTTGTTTGCATAGAAGATTAAAGATTGGCGAAGAATTCTTTGATATATGCCGGTAACATGCTCCGGTGAATCATACCCCAAATACCGCAGAGATCAACATCCCTGGGCAGTTCCAAACTCATTAGGAACACCCCCTGGTGGTAGACGTATAAGCCAGTTTAGGCCAGTTGCAGAAGGCTCGATACAGCCAGCCAGCAGCGATTTCGATGATAGTTCAGCAGTACATGACGAGATTTCGATGAATTCCGGTGTGAGTCCGGTACCGTTTGGAGAAAGTACGGTGATTTTTGGTTGTACAGAGACGTAGTGCAGAGATAGTTCAGCACTATCTGGTCAGAATTTGGTCACTATTGGTGATAGGTTTGCGTTATCTGGCGAGAACATTTACGGTGACAGTGCAGTATGGTCCGGTGAGACTTCGACGAGTTTTGGTGGAAGTTCGATATCACTTGGTGGTAATTTGAAGTTTTTCGGTGACACTGCGGTGCTGCCTGGTGGACATTTACTATGTTCATCACTTTTCGGTGCAAGTCTACCTAATTTCGACACCAAAGTTGAGGAAATGTTGCTCGACTTGGAGTTAAGCAAACGGTTCAACGACATTTTAGGACCGAAAAGTGAGAAAGTTGACCATACAGTTCAGGAAGATCAAGAGATATCTCCCCAAAATTCAGGTAACAACAACACCAACAACAGCACCATGAGTGGTTCACAGCAACAGCAACAAACACCGCCACAACTGCAACCGCAATTTTAGCAGCAACAGGTTATCCCACTACGTCCGGCACTAGAAGGGGTCACGTATATGAAATTGGGTGGATTTTTGGGGGATGACCCAGACGCACATGTTTGCACATTCGAAATCAGTTATGCAGTGTTGAACCACCCACCAGATCGGGCGTATAAGGCCATAGTGTTTCAGGCCACGTTGGTTAATGAAGCAACAAGATGGCTGACAGAATACGATATTAATCATTTTGGTAATTATGACGATGTGAAGGACGCGTTCCTACAGAGGTTTCACTTGAAGAAGAACCCTGTAGAAATTTTTGACTATTTGCAAAACAATCGGCAGAAACCACACCAGAGTGTCCAGGAGTATGCGACACTGTTCAGAACTCACCTGCGGCAGCTGCCACCGGCGCATGCCAACCTGCCAGACGATGTCATAACACAATGGGTCATCAACGAATTGAATCCATAGTTAAAATAGATCATGATCATTCGATGTGTGGGAGGAATGACATTGGAGGCTATCATTGCAATGACCTTACAGTTGGAGCACAAAGTTGGAGGGTTTACGGAGGATCTGGAATGGTTGAAAGCAAGTAAGAAAGTGATCGAGGATCCTTCCAAAGAAGTGTATTGTACTAAGTGTAAGAATCCCGATCACACTAGTTCCACATGTGCTCTCAACCAATGTATTGTGCCATTTGTAACACGTCAGGACACTCAACAGAAACCTGTGCATACAATGCAAAGGAATAGGGTAGAGCGGCAGTAAACGCCATAATACAGGAGCAGGGGCAACCAGCCAACCATTACGTACTGCCACAGTTGTGGACTAACCAACAGTCGGGATACAAGAACTATCGGGGTCCACGAAGTAATAATTTCAATCAAAATCGATGGCATGCGGGTACATCGGCTGAAGGCACCTCTCTCCCACCCCCTCGTTGTCACTTCTACGGCGAGGTTGGGCATATTTATAGATTTTGTAAAGAAGCCGCAGAGTATGACAAAAGAAAAAAGGATAGATATAATCCGATGACAAATATGGTTTATATTTCCCCGGTTGATTCACAAGCAGTCGTAGTACAGACAAGATCGGGTAAATAGTTGCAACTAGCAGCTGAAGTTTTCGAGATTGGGATTCGTGAGCAACAGCGGATTTTTACAAAGGCCAGTCAATGGACAACTAAGGAGCCGACGGTGTTCCCTGACCCAGTTCTGGTAACTCAGCCTCCTCTGCCAAATGCAAGACCGAATGCACAGAATTCAACCCCGGCAACATCAGAATCACAACCAGAGTCGGTGATGACCACAGTATAAACAAACCAGGTATGGGACGTTATATCTAAGGCTTCAATCACACTTCCTCTGGGATAGTTGCTCGCCCTAGTTCCTAGTGTACGACAGCAATTCCAACAGCAGGTCAGCCCCATACCTTCATGTACTCCGGCAACTGCGACCATACAACCTGAGATGGATCCTACGGTGGATCATACGGTACTGCTGATCACCATTTGGTATAAAAACCAGAGGATCACACAAGTTTTAATTGATGGAGGGTCAGGAGTGAATATTGCAAGAGCTGCACTCTGTAAGAAACTGGGTTGGACCCAAATTGAACCAGTGCAGTTCTTTGTGCAAATGGCGGACCAATCCAGAGTCCATCCGGTTGGACTAGTGCGTAATATTCCTATAACCCTGCAAGGAACTACATTTAAAATGACTTTTGTAGTCCTAGAGTTACCCGAATCTAGCCTTGAATACAACTTACTCTTCGATCGACCATGGCTAAAGCAAGCCAAGGTCGTGCAGGATTGGTCAACTCAAGAGTTAATTTTTAAGCATAATCACCAGAAGTATGTCGTTACATTGGATGCTATGCAACCTTGTGATCTACATGCACGCCCATATGTAGCAGAGCCGGTCCATATGTTGGATGGGCTATCTGATGATGAGGAGGAGGCTTTCCTCAAGACAAATAAGGACCTCATTGCATTAGGTACTGTAGACTTACAGTCGGTAGCAGATAATTGGAGTCCGGCAGCTTGTATGGTCGTACCATTGACCGAAGAAGCAGAAGCAGATGCTGACATAACCATGGATGAATAGACATTACAACAACTATTGTAGCCAGCTGATGATTTGGCAAAGCCTTAGCAGTTCTATGTACCGGAGGATCAGCTGGTAATGTACAATTCGGGTGATACGGCCAACCCGGGACCAATAAAAATTAAGGCAGGACTAGCAGACAAATTCCAAGATGATTTGGTGCAACTCCTATGCGAATTCTCAGATGTCTTCACTTGGGATTACAGAGACATGAAGGGTCTCGACCCGTGAATTTATCAACACAGGGTGATGCTGAAGACAGATGCGTGACCCTTCAAGCAATCTAGCTACCGGATGAACCCGCATTATGCAGCCCAGGTAAAAGTGGAATTAGATCGCTTGCTGAAGGTTGGATTCATTGTTCCTGTCGAACATGCAGAGTGGATCTCGCCAATAGTGATAGTGCCTAAGAAAAATAAACAGTTACGCATTTGTGTCGACTATCGGAAGCTTAACGCAGCCACCGTACCGGATCCATTCCCTCTTCCTTTTCTAGATACGATGCTTGATGAGGTAGTAGGTCACGAAATGTATTCTTTCTTGGATGGCTACAGTGGATACAATCAAGTGAGGATGGCGGAACAGGATATACCGAAGACAACATTCATCACCAACTGGGGCGTCTATGCATGCATTGTAATCTGGTTTGGTTTGCGGAATGCCCCAAGTACATTCCAAAGATGTACACAAGAAGTGTTCTCACCTTACCTGACAACATTTATGCAAGTCTATTTGGATGATTTTTCATTATTTGGCGATACTTCGGCACACCTGTATCATTTACGGTGTTGTTTTGAAAGGTGTCGGGAGTATCGATTATGTTTGAATCCTACCAAATCGGTCTTTGCGGTCCCTTGTGGGAAGTTGCTCAGTCATATCATCTCCAAGCAAGGAATACAGGTAGACCTTGATAAGGTAGCAGCAGTGTTGGAGGCACCGGTCCCAAAGGCACCCAAAGAAGTTATGTGGTTTCTTGGCTAGATTAGGTGGCATGGCAGACACTTACAGTGGCTGGCTCATCTGGCGATGTCACTCAACTGACTTATGAACATCACCCCACGTAATTACGAATGGACTAATGAGTGTCAATGAGCATTTGATCGTTTGAAGGTCCTACTGACGCAGGCTCCGATCCTGCAACTGCCTGATTGGGAACGTCCATTCCATGTATTTGTGGATGCGTCAGACATAGCGATTGGCAGTGTGCTGATGCAACAAACCGACAAATGGTTTCGACCAGTGTACTATGCGAGCCGCAGATTAGCTCCTGCTGAGAGAAATTACTCGACAGAACAAGAGTGTCTTGGTCTGGTATACTCTGTTAAGAAGTTCTGGCACTACTTGCTGGGACGCAAATTCACTTTTCATGTGGATCATGCCGCACTGGTGTATTTGGTTCGCCAACAACACTTAGGCGACAGACTGGCAAGATGGGTTTTACTGTTACAGGGGTTTGATTATGAAGTTATTCACCGACCTAGTATGGCACATGTCTTGGCGAACTTTTTATCTTGTTTGGATACTGGTGAGACTCCGACAGGTGTCGATGACACGACGCCGGCTATTTATGTAACCGAGGTAGCTCCTGTAGAATCTACAGAACTTCCTGTTGCCATTGCATACTATGATACATTAATGTCTTTTCTTACTGATGGTTGTCTCCCTCCTAATACTCCCGCTACTCTGCGCCAGAAAATTGCAGTCTACAGTCGACGATTCTGATTGATTGTGGGTCAACTGTATTACATAGATCAGACTGGTGTCCTACTCAGATGTATCCCTCCGCATGAATCGGCATCAGTTATTGCCATGGCTCATTCATCACCCACTGGAGGACACTTCGCAGTTGATCTCACTCATCGCAAAATCTTGCAAAGTGGACTATGGTGGCCTACAATGTACAGAGATGTTGTTAAATTTGTGCAGCAGTGTGATGTATGTCAATGGTCTGGACAGCCCTTGCAGTGACATTTCTTTCCTCTCCAACATGTCCTACCTCTTGAACCCTTTCAGAAGTGGGGTTCAGATTACATTGGCCCAATTACACCCCCAGCGACCCTCACCAACAACCAATATATCTTGACTTGTATAGACTATGCCACTAGGTGGGTAGAAGCTTGGGTTCTACGTTCTGCCACAACTGTTTCGGTGGCCAAATGTTTGATGAAGGATGTCTTCCCTCGATATGGATTACCTCTGGAGATAGTGACGGACCAAGGTACCCATTTTGCAAATAGCTTAATGCAAGTGCTGACTCAAACTTTCCAGATTGTGCATAAGTTAAGCTCACCTTACTATCCACGAGCGAATGATCTTGCTGAGAGCACTAATAAGACTCTGCTGAATATTCTCCGAAAACTAATCTTGGAGTGTCCGGAACGATGGGACCAGCTCTTACTTGCCATTTTGTGGGCTTACCGGACCACATATAAAGTGGCTACCAGAATGACTCCGTTTAAACTTGCTTATGGGTTGGAAGCTATTGCGCCAATGGAAGTGGTGGTGCCAAGCCTACGTGTAGCCTTATCCCAGAAATTGCTGCTGGAAGAATTGTTTCCATTCCGGTTGGATGTTCTCCGATCATTGGATGAACACCGCTTGGAAAGCTTTAGATTCTTCAAGAAGTTCAGCTACGCCAAGCCCGTACTCATGGTCGCTTTTTAAAAACCCCTGTATTTACGATTGACCAACTCGTTTTATTCTCTAATGCTAAAGCCAGTAGATCTTCCAAAAAATTTAAGCTCCGGTGGTTCGGTCCATACCAAATTGCTGAACAAGTAGGACCCGCGACTTTTTGGTTGGTAACCTTAACAGGTGTCCAACTTCCAAAAGTGATTAATGGCTCCAAGCTCCGCCCCTATCACCCGCTGTCTACTGACTCATGAGGTGTACTCGGTATTTTTTTTTTCTTTTTCGCTTGTCACGTGATTTTTTTTCTACCCCCCATGTTTTGGTTGACCAATTGACGTAATCCTTCCGTTTTTGCTGATCTAATCATGATTAATAGCCGCCTCTATGTCGTTGTTTCTGTTCATGCATGCATGTCATGAAGGATATCTTTCCAATAATGCGTTATGATTAGGGTTCTTTCCGCCTAATTTTCCTCGTGCTCTTACTTAATCTTGTTTCTTTCGCTGTTAATCGCTATTGTGTTTGTGTGTGTGCGACCATTGTGTACTCTGTGTCTTCGTTTATCACTATGTGCACCATGGAAGCTCTGGCTAACATAGCAACCTTTCGTGCGGGTCTCACTCGAGATGTGAGTGAGTACTTGCGTGCTCGGGGACTGTTGGCCTTTGCTGAATTGCCTTGGCATTCAGTGGAGTGTCACTCCTTCCATGCGCAGATCATCTCTGCCATTGCCGCCACGCCTGCTACAGAGCAATGCTGGCTGATAACATCTTTAAACCCCCGTGTAGTAGTTACACTAAACACAGTGGCTGAGGGATTCCGTCTCCCTCAGGAAGGGTTAGAGAATGGACCGCTCCTTCCTCTCACCACCATGAAGGACTTGTTTCCCCGCCACTCATCCAATGAGTTTTCCATTCTTCACCGACCTGAACCAGAGCGTACCGCTCTACAATTCCTTGTCGCAGCGTTAAACCTGCAAAAATGCACATATGGTATTTCCCAACCTTTTTACTCAATGATCGATACTGCCTCCCGCAAACCCGTCAATTTCACCTCCTTTTTCTTTAGGCGCATTCACCGAGAATGCGTAGCGGTTACAAAACAAATAGCCAAGCATGATATTCCTCGCACTCGCTTACCCCATCTACTTACCCTTCTCCTTCTGGTGATACAAGCTGCGCAACCTCCTCCAATCGCTCCTTTTCTGTTACATGAAGAATCTACAGAAATGGTCGAAGACGACGATGATGAAGACCTGCTTCATTTTTGTCACCGCAAATGCAGACACATTAGTCCATCCGACAGCCAGGTACAGGGCTCCAATGTGGGCCAAGAAGTTGAAGTCTTCCATGACACCGCCACCTCCTTAAAGGTAGAGTCCGTCCCGTCTTCTTCTCTCAAGCAGCCGGATCAAGATGCTATCATGGAAGATGTAGCTGAAGTCTCATCGCGCGAGGAATCTCATCAACCGGATGCTGAGGCTGTGAAGGAAATAGCAGAAGCGGCACAGACTGTCAATCTCCTTCGTCACCTCCCGCTGATGTCCAAGCAGATGTAGTCACGGTCCAAGCAGATGCAGTCATGGTCCAAGTAGATGTAGTCAAGCATTTGCCTGGAAATGTTGAGGTAGTCACCGAAGCAGCCTCGTCAGTACCTTCGATTGAGACCGGAATAGTTTTGGTACCAACCGCCCTTATCCCTCTTCCTCCGCCAACTACCATTCCTGATCCTATTGAGGTTCTTCTTGGTGCACCTTCCACTGCCATTCGCGAGGCATCAACTCATCCGTTATCCTCTCCCGATTACTCTCCACCATCCTCTCCTCATCTGCTCTCTGCCTCGTCATCACAACCTCCTTCTTCTCTTCCCCCTCCAGCAGTAATGTTCACAGAATTGGCGTCAATGGGCCAACTTCTTATCCAATTTTCCAAGCAATTGCCCCTCGAGATGAAGATCGCAACTCAGAACATTCAACAGGATTTGTAGAGTAAAGTTGACTTGCTCGAAGCCGATATTGCCCCGCTCCAAGAAGAAGCACTAGCGGTCAAAGCAAAGAATCATGCGTTGCAGATTCAGCTCCAGCAACTCCAAGAACAATTAGCAGAAAGGAACAATCTGATTGCTCAACAGGATACCGTACTTGTTGAATTAACGGAGAAGAACGTTCTCCTTGCTGCTCGCAAGGAAGAAATTGTTCAATTAAAACAAATGGTGACCGACAGAGAAGATGCTCCTGTTGCACTGGGACATCTACTGGAGGAGACACGCGCCGATCTTGCTGTGGTAGAGCAGAAAGGGCAGGAAATGGCAGACCTTGCCATGCAAACCACTGCAGAGTTAAAGACGGTGTCCGGAGATCTTTTCCAGAAAAGCCATGACCTAGAAGCAGAGATTGGCCAGAAAATTCACTTAAAGAAAGAGATGGAAGCCATTCAAAAAGAGTGAGAAGCTTATTATAAGACGATGCAGTTTCAAGCTGAGGAGTTGGAAAGACGCGAAAAACAATTAGGCATTCAAGTAGACAGGCTTTCTCGGATTGATGCAGAGATCGCTGACATGAAGCTGGCAAGAGATGCTACCATCGCCAATGACTTTTACCTGTAGGAAGCATTTTTGCAAACGCAGACAGATTTATTAATGAGTCAAGTTATCGCTGCCAGTTCTGTTCGAACTAATGCCCAACTTATTGAGCCTACCATTTTGAAGGACATGTTAGATTCTTTAAAACAGAAGATTATCCGAACCTTTAAATTAGCTCGCACTCTGTATATCCAAGGCATTATTGATGAGCCTTAATTGTAATATTCATTTTGGGTTCAAGTCCACCATGCATGTCAGTGTTAGCCGCCAGATTGGATCTCTATGTAATTTTATTTTCTATATTCGCACGCACTGGAAAGGTGTGGTGAAAATTTGTAACCCTCTTTTGAGTAATGAAAAGGCAAGCATGGCATTCTTCGGGCAAGAGGAATTGCCAGACTATCTGTCTGGGCGATAGCGCTGGAGATGTTGTGTTGCAGATTTTGAAGAAATCTGAGTTTGATTATTAAGTTTCAGTAATTAATCGTTAATTACCGTACATTGCGTTTAACCTTAACAATTCGGTGCGAATCTATAAGTGCTTGATACGCATTGTAGACGTATTGCGCAGTGATAAGTATCGAATCAGAAAGTAGTTAGTTGTTAATTGAATGATTGAATTGGGAAAATTAAAAAAAGGGCCTCTATACTAGCAGACCCTTGTCCATCCCAAGAACCCAGAAACGAGATTAAAAGGGCTTAACAAAAAAAAAGCACTTTTAACAATGTACTCTCTACACCTTGATCATTGAGGTCCTCCCTTGCATGCAACCAATGGCTCCAACAGTGACTTCCGTGACTCGGATGACAAGGTATGCCAAGGTCTATACCTTGGTTGCCGCCTTAGTCAAAAGCCTTGGGTGGGTGGCTGGGTGCTCGCT
Source organism: Ceratopteris richardii (assembly GCA_020310875.1). Lineage (NCBI taxonomy): Eukaryota > Viridiplantae > Streptophyta > Polypodiopsida > Polypodiales > Pteridaceae > Ceratopteris > Ceratopteris richardii. The sequence continues at coordinate 24,689,538 of CM035414.1, read as the reverse complement.
TCACTTGCACAAAAGGAACAAAACTTTTGCATCCAAATGATTTGGTACACGTGAATTATTTTGATAGCAAAGCACCTCAATGGACTCTCATTCTTGAGAGCTCCATGAAGATACCCTCAATGTAGAAAACCTAGATCTTGATGCCACACATACTACTCCGCATAGAGCCTATAGAATATGCAGAAAACATAGTACAAACAAAGAGCATGGTCGAACTTATAGTCTATGAGTGACTAGGCCACTATATGTTCAATTAAAGAACCTATACAAAAGTGTCTGATGGCCATTTTCCCTTTCACATGGACACTAATAGTAACATGCCAAAGTGAAGCCAGACTCAGTCATGAGCACCACGCGAAAAAGAATCCATCCTCCTATGGAATTGAGAGCATCAAGGACTGATTCAGCTTTATATCTCTACTTTGGATGTTCACGAAGGAACATGTGGGATAAAGAGGCCAATTGCACATGCGTCTTGTTGAGAAAGGAGCTATAGAGGAAGAAAATCAAAGGTTTTTGTTTTTTCATCTTCGAAGATCCTCTATAAGACTTATTTAGACTACACTCTTCCACCAAAATGGTCATAGGTCTCTTATTACTCAACCAAATTGAGCGATTTCTCTTCTTATAGAATCTTGATTCAGAGAGCTATCTTTTGAATAGCCTGAAGACATTGTTTGGATTCATCTACACACCTATGTGGACTTCTGAACTTGGCTATTCAACATCAACTACCCCATACAAACATGTTTTTGACACAAGGACGATTGATATCCACTTGGAGACACAATAGGACTATATATCAACCATTTCTAGCACCCACACATTTCTACATATGGAAATTTGAAATTCTAAGATAATTTATCTCGTGATTTTCATGCATTTCTACTCTCTTTATGCATTGTTTTGCATCTAGAAGAAGCATATCACATTACATATCCATCATATGTTTGTTTAGCTCTGTGTTTTGTATACAAATACGATGGTATTATTTTCTCTTCTAGGTACTACCAAGAAGAAATAAGAACACTCAACATTCTTATCATTTGTATCCATGCCACAAGCACAAGGTTTTTAAAACAAGGGCATGTAGTGCCCTTTGGTCATATTGTATATATTGTGTTTCCGTTGGCACATTTGCTTGCAAGTGCATGTAGAGCACTTAGTTTTTTTTTTTTTCATTTTCCTACAGAAATGCTACCAAAATTTTGAAAATTCTTGCACACATAAGCATATAAGTAGAGAACCATACTAAAGGTGTTCTTGTTTTTCATTTCTTTATGCAAATGCTTATGACTAGTTACTTTCTATTGCCATTTTTTTACATTAGGTGCAGATAAACACACAAATTTAAAAAAAAACATAAAAATAACTCAACTTTTTTGAAGTAATGGATTCAAGATCTTCTTCACCACTTAGGGATTCAATACACATGGTTGATCACCCTTCAGATGCCATAGAGACCATGAGTGCTAGGATCTCACAGCTAGAGAGCATGCCTTATGACATCTTGGAGCACATACATAGCCCCAAGAAAGCATGTCTTAATCCTTTCTACCTTGTTGATCTGACACATTAAGCATTGTTGAACATACGTGTGGACATCTCGAGCTAATCCAAGCCACCATAATGTTCTTCTAACAAGCTAAATTGTCTTGTCAACACTAGGACACCCTGCATAAGGAACATCATGGTTATCATGCATGACTTTTCTTCTCAAATCTCAAGAATCTAGTACGCAAACCTTTCCTTTCTGTTTGACTATTCCATTCTCCATTGAGAACTTGGAATATAGAATTCACTTGTTTGCTTTACTAGGGGAAGAAACAACTAGATGTGCCTCATCTCCTATAATAGAGTCATCATTGATGGCTCTAATGATCTATAATAAGTGTGGATCTTCCACATGTGCTTCCTTTATTTCTTGAAGCAATGAGCTTTCTAGAATTGTAAAGCTCATTTGATACACTGTTCATGATAATGCATCAGCTATAATATTCTCTTTGCCTCTTCTATACAGGATTTCCATGTGAAACTCCTTCATGAGCTCAGCCCAACGAGCATGTCTGCCTCAAAGATCTTGCTGACTATAAAAGTACTTGAGTGTATGGTGATATGTGTATACCTTAAAGTATGCACCATAAAGATAGTGTCTCCACACTTTAAGAGCATGCACCAATGCATACAATTCCTATTCATGCACTAGCCAATTGCATTGTGTGCTACTCAAATTTTTTCTTTCAAAAGCTATTGGTGTGCCCCTATGGATATTCCACTAGCATCTATCTCCAAATCAAATGGTTTATCTAAACTACCACTTTGAAACTGAAAAGTCCTAGAAATGACTATAAGTACTCCCCATCTTGAGGAGTAGGCCAAGCTAGAATAAGTGAGATCTTCTTGGGATCCATCTGAACCCCGTCGTCCCATACCACATGCCCTAAATACTCTATCTTTGGAACAAACAATTGAATCTTATCTAGATTTACAAACAACTTATTTTCTTTTAACTTATTTAAGAGTAATCTTAAATGACTTTCATGCTCATGTATAGAGCTACTATACACCAACAAGTCACCAAAAAAATCCACAACAAAATTTCCAGTGAACGGTCATAAAATATCATTCATTAAAATCATAAAAGTAGAAGGTGCATTAGTCAAACCAAATGGAATAACTAAATACTCACAATGCCCAAAACGGGTCCTAAAAGTTGTTTTATATACATCTTGTTCCTTTTCTCTAATCTAGTGGTAGCCACTTTTCAAGTCTATCTTACTACATACAACAGATCCACCTAGAGCATCTAGTAGATCATCTATCTTGGGCATGAGATGTCTATGAATGTTGATGGTAATCTTATTGAGTGTTCTGTAGTCAACCCACATCCTATAAGTTCCATCTTTCTTCTTTACTAGAAGACCTAGTGCTAAATGCCATAATACAAGAGCACGGACAACCGTTTGCCCACTACATACCACCACATTTGACAAATACATCTTATCAAACTTATAAGAATTACAGAGGACCATGACCAAACAATTTTGGATAGCCTTGTTGGAATTCGAGACAAACCGGTGAGAGTGCATGTCGTTTTTGTGGAGAAATTGGACATATCCGTAGATATTTCAAAGAAGCATCCAAATATGATAAGAGAAGAAAAGAACAACACCATCCAATGGCAAATATGGTGTATATTTCAATGGTAGATACACAAGCAACAACAGTTCAAACATAGTCCAGTAAGAAGTTGCACCCAGCCGCTGAGGTTTTTGAACCAGGAATTTGAGAACAACAGTGGATGTTTACTAAAGCAACCACATAAGCAAGTCAAGAACCAACTATCTTTCCCGATCCGGTACCAGTGGTCCAGTAGATAGTACAGAATACCCCACCGAAAGAGATGGACCCGAGCCAAACAAGACCAGGGGACACACCGGATTAGATATCTTATAAGCAGAATTATAATTCTATGTGGAATATTTTATCAAAAGCATCTATTACTATCCCGTGGGGAAACTTCTATCATTGGTCCTTATTATTTGACAACAATTTCAGCAACAAATTAGTCCAGGATCTTCGTGCACACCTTCTACAACAACCATCAGCCCATAAACTGACTCTACGGTGGATCATGTTGTTCCTTTAATTACAGTATGGTATAAAAACCACAAAATTTCACGAGTATTAATCGATGGAGGCTCAAGGGTTAATATTGCTACAACCACACTATAAGAAGCTGGGATGGACTCAGATCGAACCCCTCCAGTTCTTTGTAAGGATGGCTGACCAATCTCGGGTACATCCAATGGGTGTGGTGTGTGATATACCTATTACCCTACAGGGAGTGGTGTTCAAAATGACTTTTTCTTTTTTAGAATTACTCAAATATAGCTTAGATTACAACTTATTATTCGGAGGGCCCTAGTTGAACCAAGCAAAAGTGTTACAGGATTGGTCTGCACATGAACTTATTTTTAGAAGTAATCACCGAAAATATGTTGTACCCTTGGATGATATGAGGCCCTACGACTTTCATGAACGACCTTACATGGCTGAACCCGTGCATATGTTGGATGGTCTTCGGATGACAAAGAAGAAGATTTTCTAAATGCTAACCAGGATTTGTTAGCATTGGTTATGGTTTATTTACAAGCCATAATGGATAATTGGTCTCCGATCGCTTGTACGATAGTCCCTCTCACCGACGAAGTGGAACCAGTTACAGATCAGGTTTTGGATGCCGCTGATCTTCAAAACTTAATCCCCCCACCTGAGGATATCTCCATGCCTCGATAGTTTTATGTATCGGAAGATCAATTAATCACTTGCAATTTGGGTGACGAGGTTAGCCCGTGCCCAGTCAAGATTAAGGCTAAATTACCTGAATATTTTGAAGACAATTTACTACAGTTGCTGAAGTAATTTGCTGATGTATTTGCTTGGGACTATCATGATATGAAGGGATTGGATGCTCGCATCTACCAACACCGTGTGATGTTGAAATCGGATGCTCGGCCAATTAAGCAACAGAGTTATCGAATGAATCCTCTCCGCAAGTGAAAGCTGAACTAGATCAACTGTTGAAAGTGGGTTTCATTGTTCCCATTCAGCGTGCCAAATGGATCTCTCCTACTGTCATCGTCCCCAAGAAAAATAAACAATTACGAATCTGTGTTGACTATCGGAAGCTGAATGCAGCGATAGTACCCGATCCATTTCCACTTCCTTTCTTGGATACTATGCTAGATGATGTTGCAGGATGAAAAATGTACTCTTTTTTGGATTATTATAGTGGCTATAATCAGGTGCGAATGGCTGAAATGGATATTCCCAAGACCACGTTTATTACAAATTGGGGAGTATATGCTTGTATGGTGATGTGGTTTGGTTTATGCAAAGCTCCAATCACTTTTCAATGATGTGTGCAAGAAATCTTTTCTCCCTACTTAACTACGTTTATGAGGGTGTATCTGGACGTTTTCATTATCTGGTGATACATCAGCTCACCTTTATCACCTCAAATGCCTGCTTTTCCAAGGGACGGGAGTATCACCTTTGTTTAAATCCAAACAAATCCATCTTTTTAGTCTCTTGTGGCAAGCTACTTGGTCATGTTATTTCACAATAGGGAATTCAAGTGGACCCTGATAAAGTTTGTGCGGTGTTGAATGCACCCCCTCCTCCTACACCAAAGGAAGTTATGCGATTCCTTGGCCAAATCCGGTGGCATGGTCGCCATGTTTGGTGGCTCGCTCATGTGGCTATATTGCTTAATTGTTTGATTACCAGTAACCCTCGACATTTTCTGTGGACACAGGAATGTCAACTGGCTTTTGATCGATTAAAGAACCTTCTTACATAGGCTCCTATTTTACAAGCTCCTAATTGGCAACCTCCTTTCCATGTTTTCATGGATGCTTCTAATATTGCAATCGATAGTGTGTTAATGCAACAACATGAGAACTGGTTTCGTCCTGTTTATTATGCAAGTCGACCATTAGCAGCCATCGAATGTAATTATTCTGTTACTGAATGAGAATGTCTTGGATTAGTCTATTTGGTTAAATTATGGCACTATTTGATGGGATGCAAAATTACCTTCCATGTGGATCATGCGGCCTTGGTTTATCTTGTATGAAAACAACATGTAGGTAGCATATTAGCTCGGTGTGTGTTGCTACTCCAAGAATTTGATTATGATGTTGTGCATCGCCCAGGATCGACACATGCCCTTGCAGATTTCCTTTCTCGTCTGGATTTCGGTGAGCCTCCCGGTGGCATTGATGTCACCACTCCGTCCATCTATGTGATTGACTTAGTTCAGGATGACTCCCAGGTGTTACCTCTCTCCCCTTCATATTATGATGCCCTCATGATTTTTTTAACCAACAGATGTCCTCTAAATACTACTTCGACATCAGCTCGCCATAAATTGGTTATGTATAGTCGTCGATTTTGCATCCTCGTGGGTCAATTATATTATATGGATCCATCTGGCACCCTCTTATGATGTATTCTACCACATAAAGTCTCTTCGGTAATCGCAATGGCTCATTCTACTCCTTCCGGTGGGCATTTTTTTGGTCGATCTTATGTATCGAAAAATTCTACATAGTGGGTTATGGTGGCCCACAATGCATCGTGATATTGCTGCTTATATTCAACAGTGTGATCCATGCCAACGTATTGGATAACCTTTACACTAGCACCATTTTCCGCTTCAGCATGTCCTTCCCCTTGAGCCCTTCCAAAAGTGGGGATGGATTTTATTGGTCCTATTACGCCTCCTGCTATTGTTACAAATCATCGCTATATCCTTACATGTACTAATTATGCTACCCGTTGGGCTGAAGCTTGGGCATTACGATCGGCAACTGCTCCGATGGCCGCCAAATGTTTACCTCTTGATGTTTTTCCTCATTATGGGCTCCCTTTGGAGATTGTTTCTAATCAAGGCACTCATTTCACTAATACATTAATGCAAGTTTTAACCCAAACCTTCAGTATTGTCCATAAATCTAGTTCCCCTTATTATCCTCGGGTGAATGGATTGGCCGAAAGTACTTACAAAAATCTTCTTAATATGTTGAAGAAACTTGTTTTGGAGTGCCCGGAAAGATGGGATCAATTTCTTCCTTCAGTCTTATGGGCTTATCGCACTACCTACAAAGTTGCTACCAGAAGTACCCCTTTTAAACCTGCATATGGTCTTGAAGCAATTGTACCCATGGAATTGGTTGTTCCCAGCTTATGGGTGGCATTGGAGCACAAGCTATTACTCAAAGATTATTTCCCTTTCAGGTTGGATGTTTTACGGTCTTTGGATGAGTACCATCTAGAAAGCTTTTTGGTGCTTCAGGAAGTCTAATTGCGGCAAGGTAAAATACATGATCGGTTCCTCAAGATCCCTATCTTTACACTAGGGCAATTTGTTCTTTTTTACAACACCAAGTCGAATCGCGTAAGAAAGTTCAAGCTTCGTTGGTATGGTCCCTACTGCATTGCAGAGCAGATTGGTCCGGCTACTTTTCGGTTATCTACATTGACTGGCACTCTACTCCCTAGACCCACTTCTCCTTAACTTTGTGTATGTTTCCCTTACCTTCATTAGAGTCACGTTTGTTTCGGTATCTTTGACCCACTGTCTACGCTACACGTTTTTTGGTTGACCACACCACCGTAATCCTCCTGTTGTTGATTGATTAACCATGTTCCTCCACCGTCCTCCACGATTGGGACATCCTTAATGCACTTTCCTAGTAATGATCCTTGCACGTTTCCCTCCACTTGTGATGATTATGTCCTACACCCATGATTTCACCCTGTGTTTTCTACTTAACCGGTGTCCTTGTACTCTTCTTCTTTATTGTTTTGCTTGCGCTCTGTCTCATTGTGTGATTCGTATTCTTGTGCATTCTGATTACCTATTGCATCATGGAAGCTCTAGCAAATATCACCACCTTCCATGCCAGCCTTTCCCTCAAGCTTGTGGAGTTTTTTGGTCCTCACGGTTTGCTGGCATTCGCCAAGTTGCCCTAGCATTTGGTAGAATGTCATCCTTATTTTGCAGCAGTGATTGCGGCAATTGCCAAGGTTGCCCCGACGAAATCTTGTTGGCCTCTCATTTGCCTTAATCCATGTATAGTGGTTTCCATTAACACTGTGTCCGAGATGTTTCATCTTCCACAAGCAAGTCGTATTGAAGTTCCCCCTCTCCCACTAGCTACGATGAAACAACTTTTTGCCCAACAGTCCTCCAACGAATTTGCCATCATGTGCCAACCCGAGCCAGAGTGTTTTGCATTGCAGTTTTTGGTCATCGCCCTTAACCTTCAAAAATGCACTTATGGTATCTCCCAACCTTTTTATTTTTTTATCGACACTTCCGCTCGTGAACCTATAAACTAGGCATCATTTTTTTTTTCGGTGCATCCATCATGAATGCCATACCATCATCCGATAGTTATCCAAAGGTGAATGTCCTCGCACCCGTCTTCCTCACCTTCTTTCATTCCTCCTCCCAGTTGCAAACCCTGTCTCGAGTCTCCAACGGCCAATATGTTGTTGTGCAAAGTGTGTGATCGTGTGATGGGATATGATGATGATGATGATGAAGATCTTTTCAAATTTTTCCAACAGAAACGCAGGAAATTCAGCCCTTCTCATAGCACAATTCATGCGTCAACCAATAAGGCACTCCTGCATGACATAGCATCATCCATGCATGATTTTTCTACCCCACCTTTGCCTAAGCATCAAACTGTGGAAGATACTATTATGGGAGATGTTCAACACACCGCGGTGGCGGACAAGCAACATGAAGTCATCAATGAGACAACACCAAACGATATCATTGTTGAGACCACCCACCAAACTACGCAGGAAGCAATGGTTGAATCCCTCGTACACCATGAAGCACAGATGGACAAGGTTGATTCCATTGCACCTCCATCTCCACCTAAGTCCATGCCTGACGGTAACACTACAGAGAATCTGGTAACCCCTCCTCCTTCACCTTCCCGAGCACCCTTACCCCCCAGTTCTCCAGTATGCCCTTCTTCCCCTACTCACTCGGTTGCAGTATCACACTCTCACCCAATACCTTCTTCATTCACTTATTCCCCCCCTTCCTCTTCTGCTATGGTATCGGTGAAATATTCTCTCCCATTGTCGAACCTTTTAGCTCCGGATTCTTTTCTACAATTAGCCCACATTGGTGATTTTCTTATTCATTTATCCAAGCAACTCCCCACTTAGTTGAATGCTGCTCAGCAGTCCTTGCGCAATGAGTTTCAATTGAAGGTTGATGTATTAGAGGTAGACATCGCTCTGTTGTAGGAAGAACTTTTGGCAATTAAAGCGAATGAATGCTTATTACAGGAACAGATTAAGGCTAAGGATAATGTCATTGAAGCTAAAAATGTGAAAATCGCTCTGCGCAGTTTCAAAAACAACTATTTCAAAAAGAACAAGTGATTGATGAAGAAATCGATCGCAATATTCAGTTAAAGAAAGAGCTTGAAGCTATTCAAAAGGAGCACCAAGATTTCTTTAAAACACTACAATTTCAGCAGCAAGAGTTGGACTGCCGAGAAAAGCAGTTAGGTATTCAGTAGGACTGTCTTTCACATATTGATGCAGAGATTGCTGATGCTAAGTTATGCCATGATACAGCTATAGGAAATGATTTTTATCTCTAAGAAGCTTTCTTACAAAGCCAAAGTGACCTTCTGATATCTCAAGTTATTGCTTCTAGTTCGATGTGCACGGATGCTCATCTGGTAGAACCCCACATTCTCCAAGAAATGTTAGAGTATCTGAAGCAGAAGATTTGGCGAACTTCCAAATTAGCTCATGCTTTGTATATTCAAGACATTGTTGATGATTCCTAGTTATTTTATTTTGTAATCAACCAATTTTGGGTTCGAGTCCACCATGCGTGTCAGTGTTAGCCCACAAGAATGTAATAGTAATTACCAAAAAAATGTAATTAGAAAAGATGCACATCAAAAGGATGTAGCATAACGGTTGTACCTTTTTGCATAATGAAAAAAAGTGTGAAAATAGATGTGCAAAGAGTGAGATGCCGGACTGTGGATCTACACAGTGCACCTATGGAATGCTTTAGAAGCAAGTTTGATTTAAACTGGTGTATTGAATCCCTACTGTTCTGTGTGTTTCGCCATTCTGGTGATCTTGTTTGTATGATACTTTGTTGATGAAGATATGAATCTAACTCTGGTTACGCGTAATTTGCCGGTGAAGAATCAGTGTTATTTGAGCTAATGAATGTCGTAACTTTATCGTGGTGATGTACTGCGTATGCTTTTAGGATGTCTGGTGGTGAAATTGTTTAACTTCAAGTCTGCTGGTGGAGAGTCTTAGTAAAGTGACAAGTAAAATCTATGTAATTAATGTTTTTTTGGGAAAATAATCATAGGGCCTCTATAATAGAGATCCCTGTCCATCCCAAGAACCCTGTAATTGGTTAATTCCTGATAGTTGTTAACAATAGTCACGAACAAGGTTCTGCCTATGCCAGACACTGTGCTTTCACCAGTGGCTAAGAAAGGATATCGGTTCCTAGATACAAAATTCATTGTCATGAGGGGAGATGTGGCAGGACAACCTGTCAAGGTACTCTTTGACACTGTCTCGACACATAATGTCACTAGTTCCTGACTAGTCAAGAGGTTTTATCTAGAGACTGTGCAATCAGAGTATGCCTACACAGTAGCATTAGCCGATGGAAGGGAACTCAGACATGGGATTGACGATTTGTTGATCTACCTATTCAGATCTAGTCCTATGAGGATACATTAGATTTCAAGATAATGAGACTAGCACGTTTTGATGTAGTCCTTAGTAAGAAGTGGCATGCAAGGAAGAGACCAATCATTGACTTTGCTTCGCATGTTCATCAGTTTGAGCATGAGGGGAGGTGACTACTGATCTGTGGAGAGCCAGATCTCAAAGAGACACGATTGGTAAATTCTATGAAGTTGCTTAAGATTGATTGTAAGTACATTTACTTTCTTTATTTTATGCATTCATCGTGTATTATGATGGATTCATGCAATCATGGAGACTCTAGTTGGAATGCTCCAGCACTTTCAACAAAAGTGAGAGCAGAGTTCCAAGAGTTATTCTTGAAAGAATTACCTTCAGGTTTGCCTCCTTGTAGGAACATAAAGCATAGAATTGAATTAGTACAAGGAGCAAGTTTGACTACTCGGCCACCATTTTAAATGAGTTTATAGGAGGAAAATGAAGTCGGCAAGGTTTTGGATGAGTATCTACAAAAAGGGCTGATTAGACCTAGCTATTCACCCTTTGCAGCACCAGTTCTTCTTGTGAAAAAGAAAGATGGATCTTATAGGATGTGCATCAACTACCAAGCACTCAATAAGTTCACTATCAGACACAGCTATCCCATGCCCAGGATTGATGATCTTTTAGATGCTCTAGGTGGAGCTGTTGTATTTAATAAAATAGATTTAAAAAGTGGCTATGATCAGATTAGAGTAAGAGATCATGATGTACATAAGATAGCTTTTAGGACCCGTTTTGGGCATTATGAGTATTTGTTCATGCCATTTGGTTTGACTAACACACCACCTACATTTATGATGTTAATGAATGACATTTTATAATTGTTCATTGGAAAGTGTGTTGTTGATTTTGTTGATGATTTGTTAGTGTATAGTCAAACTGTGCATGAGCATGAGAGTGATCTCAGATTAGTATTGAATGTTTTACAAGAGAATCAATTGTATGTAAATCTAGAGAAGACTTAGTTGTTTCTTTCGAGATCTGAAAGTGACCCAAGTGATCATAGTTTTGACTCTACACATATTGATAGCCCACAGGCTTACTACATGCAGTCACCCGAGCACAATGAGTCATACTATTATGAAGAACCCAATGAATCTAGTTGGGAGCCACATTATGTGAATGTCATGTACGTGAACCCCAACTCTAGACCTCAACCTAGGCAAATAAGACCTCCATTTCCTAGAGGGCCATGCTTCCAATGTCAGGGAGATCACCTCATTCGTGATTGCCCTCTACCGGCACCTACACAAACCCAATCTGTGACAATTCAAGGCTTTTGCCCAGACTGTGGAAAGGAGCATTTGTTACGAGAGTGTCCCAAGAACCCCATCAACATGCCAAAAATCGCTCCTATCAATGTTATTGGGTTAGTAGTAGACCCTACAAGAAGTGTGACTTCCACTGGCCTTGTGCAAGTAGTCACCCAAGCACAAGCTTTGCAGCAGACTCAAGTGTAGGGCAGGAAAAGAGTTCTGAGGTTAGCGAGATAGAGAGTATAACCAAGAAAAGGACAAGAGTTTGGAGAGATAGTCAGGAGAGAATGAAAAGAAAATGGTCAAATAAAATGAGTGAACTTGAGGAAATCTCGAGGGAAACAAAAGCAAAGATAATTGAACTCACATCTCAAACTCACTCTCACACTACCCCACCACCACCATTTCCATCTCCCTCCAACCCATCACCTTCCTTTTCCCAGCCTTCTAATCCACCACATGTAACCCACCCACCACCCAAAGTAGGCTTAGTCCTAGCCAATCCCACGCCTGAGGATCTAGACATGATGCTTAAAGCATATAAGGCCAGAATCTAGGAAGGGCCAAACGTGACAGATCATGACAAATGTTACCCTAGAGCCGATCTAGAGATAGAGAGAACAAAACTTTGTGCTAAGATGGTAGAATTGGTGCAAGCTATGTTTGAAGCCAACCGCTTGCCCAATAGCTCTAGCTCCACTAGAACACCATTGCATTTTGATGGTCTATTAGATAGATTGGAGAGGTTACTTGCAAATTCTGGAAAAGGAGCCACCTCACAGGCTAAGGAGAGGGCAAGTAATCGAATAAGCATTCCTCCCCAGGAAGATTATGTGCCTAACTCCACTAAACCAAACACCTCTTCTTCTATGAATCAGTATTCACCAGAATTCCTGCGAGAGATTCAAGAAGAGAAATGGGCTAAGGAAAGTGAAGACCCGCCTCCAATTGAACTTGTGGATGACGCACACAATCAATTCCCATAGGACATTCCTTCCCTTTATGGAGATCAGGAGAGGGCTCAATCTCATGAGAGATTAGACTTCGAGTCCAATTCCTTGCAAGAATCATCCCATTTCATAGGCCCATGGGAAGCTAAGTCAACTTGCATGAGAGCACCCATGGTCATGATAAGAAACGAAGATTCAATCATACCTAGGAACACAAAGGTAGTGAAAAATACTAAGGTGCAGTGCAACCTCACTTTAGAAGAGCTACTCAAGGTTAAGCCTGAATTGTGGAAACATGTAGCCAAACAAGCCCCTGACATAGCAAAACCTCATTCCTAGGTAGGATCTCATAGGACGTGCCAGAAATACCCTTGGAAAAGATAGGAGGCATGAGCGAAGGAGAAGAAGGAAACACCTATCTTCCTGTTACCCATCAGGGATACACAACCAAGGCAATTTTGGACTCAAGTGCAAGGGTTGCAATTGCTACCATTTCCCTATGGAAGCATTGGGGCAAGCCAACACTCAGGCCAATGAGAATGAAATTGCAGATGGTCGATGGTCACATAGAGAGACCCTTAGGATTGCTAGAAGGAATTACTCTCACTACATGTGGTGTTGAGTTCGAGCATACTTTTGCTATATGCGATTTTAGCAAAAATCAAGCCTACGAGATGATTTTGGGAAGGCAATTCATGCGACAGTTGCAAGTGGTACAAGATTGGGGAACCAATTCCTTGTATTTGCAACACCTAGGTGTTATAACCAAAGTCAATCTCAAGGATTACTCTCATGGAGACATACCGCCTATTCAATTGAATCCAATCCATAGAGCTAAGGATGACACGGAGTCAGTGCATTCCATAGGATCAGGATCCTCATGGATGCATGAAGACACACACCTATGGATGTGCAAAGTAGCAGTAGAGGAAGAGAAGAGAGAATAAGCCAGAGAGTTAGGTGTGAAGGAAACTCATAGATCAATTCAAGACCCAGCCTATGCACATGTAGTATTTCCTGATGAAGAATTTAAACCCCACAATCAGGCGGAAATTTTAGCAACTATGGACATAGCCATCAATGAAGAACAATGGACACCCCACTGTGACGAGGATGGCTATGACATTTCAATCTTCACAATAGAGCCAATTATGTGTGATCCAATTATTGAAGAATGTGAACCTAGCACTGATGCATTCGAGGGTGCAAGTGACTCTGATCTAGAGTCAATCATTATGGATCCACCTTTTGCATCAGATAAGGAATATTTCCACGAGGTAGAAGCTCACCCTCAAAGACACAAAGAATTTCTAAATGAAGTGAGATTGGCCACACAAGTGACCACTAAGACGAAGGCAAGAAGAGGAAGAAGGCAGAAGTCGCCCCAGAGGAAGAAGAATCTTTGTTTGAGGTCCCAAAAAATTTCAAGAAGTATGAATTTGAAGATAGGAGAGTCATGGTTAGAATGCCTAAACGTGAAGCAGTCACAGCAGAGGCCTATGATAACAAAGAAACCACTAAGAAAATTGTGGTAGCCATAGAAGAAAGAGAAGAAAGATGCACATACATAGTTCATGACCTGATGGAAGAAGAAGAGCAAGAGTTGATAGCCTTGTTGAGAGAATACAGAGATGTATTCGCTTGGAGTTACAAGGACTTGAAAGGTCTAGACCCTGACATATGCTCACACATGATCTCCATGACCTCAGATGCCAGACCCTCTAAGTAGAAGCCATACACATACAATGACAACTATGCTGCCAAGATCAAAGAAGAGATAGATCGCTTGGTTGAAGCTGGATTTATCTATGAAATCGAGCACACTGAATGGGTATCCCCCATTGTAGTTGGTGCCCAAAAAGAATGGAAAACTATGTGTATGCATTAACTTGAAGAACATTAATGCAGCCACTATCAGAGATAGTTATCCCCTTACTATTACTAATCATCTATTAGAAAGGGTAGCAGGCAAGGAAGTGTATAGCTTCTTGGATGGGTTCTCTGCTTACAATCAAGTAGCCATTGCACCAGAAGATCAGCATAAAATGGCTTTTGCCATAGAGTGGGGCATATTTGCTTTTCGGGTAATGCCATTTGTTCTAACCAATGTGCCTGCAACCTTCTAGAGACTGATGTGCCATGTGTTTAAAGAGTTGCTGAGGAAGAATTTGGAAGTCTATGTTGATGACCTCTATGTTCATTCCAACATTAGACAAACACATATACCTGAACTTAGGCAAATCTTTGACAAATGTAGAGAATATCAAGTCTGCTTGAACCCAAAAAAGTGTGTTTTCATGGTTAGGCAAGGCAAGATTCTAGGACACATAGTGTCAAAGAACGGCATATCCACTGATGAAGAGAAAGTGAGAGCTATCGCAGAACTACCTAGGCCAAAGAATGTCAAGGAAGTGCAAGCTTTGATGGGGCATTGTGGGTATTACGGACGTTTTATACAAATGTATGCCATCATTGCAAAGCCTCTGTACGGACTATTGACCAATTTTGAGTGGACTGAGGAATGTGAGAAATCTTTCAATGAGCTTAAATAGCGATTGTTTCAGCTCCAATCTTGACTACACTGGATTGGAACAAGCCATTCCATGTCCATGTGGATGCATCCAATTATGCTATTGGATGCGTGCTAGCACAACCTATGGGTGAAGGTAATATGGATCTTCCAATTGCCTATGCTAGTAGACAGTTGAATGCAGATGAACGAAATTATACCACTACTAAAAGAGAAGGATTAGGCATGGTATATGCGATTAAGAAATTTAGACACTATTTGCTTGCAAATAAGTTTAAATTTTTTACTGATCATCAAGTACTATTGTACTTGGTAAACAAGCCATGCAATACAGGTAGATTAGTAAGATGGTTTCTCTTACTAATGGAATGTGTTTGAAGCGACCACGTAGCTGAAACAGGAATATCAATTATTGGAAGAGAACAACAAAGAATTATGTAATCTGTCTGCCCACCTCCAAGCACGTGTTGATGCTTTGGAGTTGCGTAATACCGCATTGCAACAAGAACTTACAGCCCTCCAACACTCTTATGTGGAGATTGAATCCAAATATACAGAGACGGGTAAGGCGACCGAAGAACAACTCAGAGATCAACTAGCCCGCAATGCACGACTACAGAGAAACATGGCCTTACTTCGACGACACCTAGCAGCTGCCCAAGAAGAGAACAAAAGATTACAACAGCAAAATCAAGACAATCTCGAAGCAGCCATCGAAAACACTCTAGGGGAACCCATAGATCCTACTAGCTTCCAGGCTATCCATTTAGAAAATATCTAGCAGATATTGGAAAATTATGCAAACCTCTTAGAAGCACATGACCAGCTTGCCGACCAATTGAAGGAACTACAGAGACAACCAATGCCCACACCACATATGATGGAACTGAAATATGTGGTCAACGTTGCTACTTCACCACAACCATAATCCTCAACCGATACCGAGGTACTTGAGCTACGGCAACAAGTCACAGAGTTAAAAATGAAATTATTGCAATATGAACAACCACCATCTCCACCCAATCAACCGTCAAAAGAAGAGGCAGTTATCATTCCAGTTGAAGAAACATTCGAAGACAATTATGAACCTCAACCTCTTCCAGGAGGCAGAGTCACTGATGAAGGACAAGACACATATGAGGAACCCCCTCCTATATGGATGAAACAAGTAGAAGAGATGGGCCAAACTCATGAAGAGTGAATCATCACTCAGAGGGTTGCCATGAAAGCTATTGAGGAGATTGTGCTTCAATCAGAATATTTAAAGAAACTGGCTCCTAGATGACTAATAACCAGTTCAGAACTATAGTATAAGCCTTATTTTGTACTATTGGTAGATTACAATGCTGAGATTAGACGAGTCCCCAATCAGTATCCTTCATTTGCAATGCAGTTCCAACCGGAAGACATCCCTGAAGCAACCAGAAAAGGTGCCATATTCCAACCCACCTGGCATCAAAAGTTACTAGAGACTTATCCAAACATGCTCCGAACATGGGACCATGCCCCCATGCACTCAAAGTATAATCCATGCTTTGGGCCAGTGCAACGACGACGATCATGGAAAGCCTTTGCCATCAAAGTTCAGAACAATGCTCACTACAAAGAATGGATCAACTACCCATCCATTGCTCCACCAAAAGGCACACCATCTGTTGCCTACATGATGGGTTGCTTATGCTTGGCACGCGAGGATCAGATATCTTCCAACTTGCTATCAACAAACATTTGACGATATGTTTACCACTGGGTTTTGGGAATCTCACTCGGAAGTGTTCGCGCCACGACCAACCTATCTTCTACAGCTATTTGCATGCGAATAGACTATGCACTTAGAGCTATATACAACACCACAACCTGACATTTTGGGTGCGGTTAATTGGGATGCTCTTCAAAGAGACCTAGTTAGGGGACTCAGGATCAGAGAACCGGAGTTAGTCACTGACATAGTCCAACACTACATTGATCACCCCGTGGAGCAAAGGTCTATAAGAGACGACAGATGCTAGGGGGGGGGGGGAGAGTGTTGGCATCATACGAGAAGAAGCAAGTACGGGCATACACGCAGATCTAGCATTGAGGCAACCCATCCAATTTTTGTTTCAATCCTTATATTATTTTAAAAGTGATTTCATCACCAAAAACCATTGTAAATACCATTTCACCTTTTTTAGCTCCATATTCTACAAGCTGAGGAGTCCTCGAGCTTGAGGAGGTTTAGAAGTAATTGCCTACCAAATTTCATAATTTCAGAGCTCGTTTGAGCCTGCAAAGTAGCTTAGGACCTAATTTTTAACTAGGCCTGAGACTACGTCTGAACAAGACCAAAGCTCATCAAAAACTATAAATAGAGCTAGAGAGCTCATTTTTGGGTTAGCTTGTTGTAGAATTGAACTTGTATGAGAACTCTTTTGCAATAGACGTGTGCATGGAAGAATCCGAAGATGTATCTTCTTGGGCGGACTCTCATCAGCAGGATGAGGAAACTGTGAAGGAGATTGTTACTGAAATCCTCACAGATCTAATTGCTAATGTTGAGGCCGTGACCGCACTCACTGAGGCGACACATAATGTGACCGGACTAGTCCTGGTGTAGAATCCTCTCATTCCCCTTCCTCCGCCCCTTAACTCTGTTGAACCCGTTGCCGTACCTACTAGTGCCATCGCCAATGACATTCCTGAAGCACCTACTCCTCCATCCTCTTCTCCCGACTACTCTCCACCACCCTCTCATCATCTGTTCTCAGCATCTTCATCCCAACCACTTCCTGCTCTTCCTCCTCCAACTCCGATGTTTAATGAACTAGAATATATGGGTCGCCTCCTGATCCAATTTTCCCAGCAGTTACCTATTCAATTGAAACTCGCAACCGAGAATATCAGGCAGGAATTGCAAGGCAAAGTTGATTTGCTGGAAGCCAACATTGCTCCATTGTAGGAAGAAGCAAATGTGGTCAAGGCAGAGAACCATGCCCTGCAAGTTCAACTTCAACAACTTCAATCCCAAATCGCAGAGCAGCACAACCTGATTGCTCAACGCGATGCAGCACTTGCTGAGCTAAATGAAAATAATGTCCTTTTATATGCTCGCAATGAAGAGATCAACCAGTTAAAACAATTGGTGCAAGACAAGGAAGATGCTCGGGTTGTTCTCGGCAATTTGCTGGAAGAAACGCGCGTCGAGCTTGATGAGGTAGTGCAGAAAGGACAAGAAATGGCTGACTTGGCCAAGCAGACTACTGCAGAATTAAAAATCGCATCTACCGATCTTTCTCAGGTGAATTATGACTTAAAAGCACAAACGGGTCTGACAATTCAACTTAAGAAAGAATTAGCAGGGATCACGAAAGAAAGGGATGCGTATTACAAAACCATCCAATATCAAGCTCAGGAGCTGGAACGTAGAGAAAAGCAGTTGGGATTTCAAGCAGAAAGATTGTCCAGAGTTGATGGTCAAATTGCTGATATGAAGGTCAGTAGAGATGTTGCGATAGTTAACGATTTCTATTTACAAGAAGCATTTTTGCAGACACAAACCGATGCACTGCTCAGTCAAGTTATTGCGGCAAGTTCAATCAGAACAGATGCACAACTGGTGGAGCCAGATACATTGAAGATTATGCTGGATTCCTTGAGACAAAAGATCACCCGAACATTTAAATTAGCCAGAACTATGTATATATAAGGCATAGTTGATGAGCCTTAATTTTATTTTCTTTGCGGGTTCGAGTCCACCGTGCGTGCTAGTGTTAGGCCGCCGGATGGGAATAACGTAATCTTATTTTTCATATATCGCACGCACCAAAAAGGTGTAGTGATTAGTTGTAACCTTTTATTCATTAATGAAAGGGCATTACGGTGACTCTCGGCGTAGAGAGAGACGGGTTCGCCAGACTGTCTGTCTGGGTGACCGTGCGGAGATGTCGTGTTGCAGATTTGCAGATATCTTGAGTACTGTTACTCTGTTCTTGATTAGTTGCAGTAATTCCTTATTAATACAGTAATGTTGTCTTAACATTAATAATGTTTGTGCGATGTTGTGATTGTTAATTCGTGCGATAAGTTTACTGTGTAAGATAATCGTAACCGAAAAAACAGTAACTGTGTAGAGGAAGTTATTGTCTTGGCGTATAGTTACTATTTAGTTGAATAGTTAGATTGGGAAAATTAAATACAGGGCCTCTGCACTGTCAGACCCCTAACCATCCCCAAGAACCCGAAAAGAGATTAAAAGCGACTTGACAGAAGTCCTTTTAACAAATCTGCAAACTTTATTTTCTAAATTGGGCACCTCAAAAATTGGTGGTTGAGATACATATACCTCCTCCTTGAGGTGACCATTCAAAAATGCAAATTTGACATCCATCTGGAAAATAGGCCAGGCCTTTTGTGCAGCTACTACAAGTACCATCCGAATAGTTGTCATACGTGCTATTGGCGCAAAAGTTTCTTGAACATCAAATCCTTCGATATGTGAAAAACCATGTGCAAATAATCTTGCCTTATACTTTTCTAATGTTCCATCTGCTTTATACTTAGCTTTCCAAATCCATTTAGTACCTATTACCTTCTTCTTTGGCGACAAGTCGACTAGATCCCATGTATCATTTTTTAGTATACTATCATACTCCGACTACATTGCTGCTCTCCAACCTGGATCATCAAGGGCTTCTTCAATGGTGGTAGGTTCCTTTATCAAGCCCATGATATCTGCCATTAGATCCATGTTAACAATGTGTTCTGAGGCTCTTCTTTGCTCCTCTATTCTCTTTGATCTTCATAATCCATCCAATGATGATTCTAGTACATCCACATGTGGATTGTGATCATCAAAGAGCTGTTGTGCCCACTTCGATAGTGGCTTTCGTTGTGCAGCTACAACTGGTTGGCTTTTTATTGAGGAAATTTCTCCATCATATGTTTCCTCCTCCTCAACTTTAACCTGTCTTTTGATAGGCACAAGGTGAGATATTTCTCTGTTTGATGAGATAGTAGATTTACCTTTATCTTCTACTAAGTGTGGTCGTTCATCAAACACCACATCTCGGCTGACAAAAATCTTCCTTGCCTCAGGATCCCACAACCTGTATGCTTTAGACTCTTCACTATATCCTAGGAAGTCACAATTTTTGCTTTTTGAATCCAACTTCGATCTTGTTGAATGAGGAATATGTGCATAACAGAAACAACCAAAAATTCTGAATTGCAAAACTGAAGGCTTTCTACCAGAATATGCTTCTTGAGGAGTCATCCCCTTCAGTGCTTTTGTGTAGCTTCGATTGAGGATGTAAACTGCTGTATTGATTGCTTCTGCCCAGAATGAATTAGGCATGTCTTGAGCCTTTAACATACAACGAGCCATTTCAACTACTGTCATGTTCCTGCACTCAATAACGCCATTTTGTTGAGGTATATGAGCTGTGGTAAGTTGCATTTTCACACCATGCTCCTTACAATAATTGTTGAATTCTGTTGACAAGAATTCACCTCCTCTATCTGTTCTAAATTTCTTCAGTTTCCTTCCTGATTCATTTTCTACATACTTATGCCACGTTTTAAATTTTTCAAAAGCATCAGCCTTCTCTCGAATGAAATAAACCCACATCTTTCTACTATAATCAACGACTAACAGCAAAAAGTAGAAAGATCCTCCTAAAGCAGGTGTAGACATTTTACCGCAGATATCAACATGTACCAACTCTAGAGGAGCTTGAGATCGATTGCTGGTCTCTCTTGGAAATGCCTTTCATTGTTGCTTGCCCATCATACAAGCTTCACAAGGTTCCTGCAACTCTGAAAATGCAGGCAAATGAGCAACCATCCCTGTTCTTTGCATCTCCTTCAAAACTACAAATCCGAGATGCCCAAATCGTTGGTGCCATAACCTGCTTACATCTTTATCTTCTGTAGCAGTTAAAGCACTTAACTCATACAAGTTATCCCGTCGTATGCCTTTACCTACAACATTACCTGATGATTCCATGATTTCTGCACCACTCTTATTAAAGTGAACTTCGAGTCCACGATCTGTTATTGCAGAAACTGACAACAAATTTCTTTTGAGTGTAGGTACATAGAGAACATCGGATAAATTTTTCTCAACACCTGGAGAAGTGATAAAAGAGATGGTTCCAGATCCTTCGGTTGGACACTTGGAGTCATTTCCCACCACTACATTGATGGATTCCCGCAGAGGCACTAGGGAACTATACCAATCCTTTTTACTGGTCATATGGCGACAAGCTCCACTATCTAAATCCATGGTTCATCAACACGAGCTTAAGCAGATGAACATACCTCTTCAATAGCTACCCAAAGTTCCAGCTCTGTATTGTTTGCAGACTCTTTGTTCTTCCACGATGATTTTACAGTCCCAATCCGTTCGTCAGCTTGCTTCTTTCTGCAATCCTTGATGGCATGGCCTTTCTTTTCACAATAGAAGCAACTTCCTGTGAACTTTTTCTTCTTTGGCTTTTTCTTTGATACATCAAAAGAGCCTTTACCTTTTGCATTTGCTGAAAATGGTACTTTTCTGATTCCTCAACCGTATCTCTTCTTCTAAAAGCATAGCACAAAACTCTTCAAATGTGAGTGGAGTTGGTCTTACCTGAGTGTTAAGAGCTGTTACTAATCCATCATTTTTTGCTGGAAGAACACGTACACATCTTTGAGTCAGCTCTTCTGGTGTTATAACAACACCAACTGCAGCCAATTGGTCTTGAAAATGTTTTATCCGTTTAATAAAATCTTCAGCCTTTTCAGAATCAGAATGCTTTTCATTTGCCAATTGATTTTCTAAATTCTGTATCCTAGTGTGGTTCTTGGTCTCATATTGTCAAGCCAATATGCCCCAAGCCTCATGTGCTTTAGTAGTATGTTGAACTAAAATAAGCACAGAATCACTTACCCAAGTGACAATTGCACATAATGCATCAGCATTCCGCCTCTTCCAAGCTCGTAGAAGATCTGGATCTGGCTGAATCATCAATCCTGAATTAGCTGGATCTTCAACTGGTATAGGCTCTGGATCCAATCCCATCGGTCCCATGACAGTGTCAAGTAATTCATAGGAGTCCAAAGTGTATAGTTGGATCCATCCAGCTTCCCTTCAGTGAATGAAGGTAGACGAATTCGAATAGGTGCAGCATTAACATTAGCTGAAGCACCAAGACCAGTGCTCGACGATGAAGCCATCATGTAATCACTCGAATAATCTATTGATATTATAGTCTGCTAGTAGGCTAAAATAGTGATACTTATCAAGCTAATCAAACCTTACGGCTCTTATACCATGTAAGACAATAGTTACGCAATATAACACAGGAGCAGTAGCAGAGAAGATAACAGATATAGGAGAATCTCAACAATTTTCTACTAACAGCAAGTACAAAGATGATGGCATTGTCCACACGTGCGCTCTCAAGGTAGAGCTTAAATGGTGATCTAGACATTTCTAGATAGGGAGATACAAGGTAGAGGTATGCTGGCTCAACTCAATGTCTCAGGTAGTGCAGAAGTCATGTATATATAGGATCATGGGTGGCCTTCCGTGGACGGCTATACATGGGCGGTAGACCGTGGGCGGCAACCGCCCGCGTAATTTCCATACACGGCTTAGACCAATTGAACCGACCTAACAAATATAAATGATTTCTGACTCCAAGAGGGAATATTCCATGGAATATTCCCTTTACCGTCACACCAAGGGCGCTACCCTCGATGCCTACCAGGGGGCCCGCTGGCCCCCTTGGACCCCCCAGGCGAGGCTGCTCACCACTGCCCCGGACCCCACAATTGGGGACCCTGGTAACTCCCTTTCCTTACAATACCTTACATGGTCCAATATGACCTTCATCCAACATGCAAGTTGGGATTCCCATCAATTGGGTAATGCACGCTTGCCTTCTCATCATAATGGAGGCCTTACAAAATGTGCATACAATCATGAGAGCTAGACATTGATCATATACTAACAAAACCATTCCTTCTTCTCTTGTGATAACTTATCTGGGATGTAGAGAAGGTGATAGTCAGAGAAAGAAACCGCCATCGCTATGCTTTTGTTCATCTGCTTCACTATTTTAATGCACGAGAGATCTGTTTGTTGTAGTCACCCTATACACAAACTCGCCAAATAAGCCGAATTCAGCAAAGTGCTCAGCCTTTTATTCCCGACATGCCTGTGTAGAGAGTTGTGAGTCTGCGCCATGATGAGTGATTAAGGCATCGTAGCTTGCAAAAATGCATTAATTTTTGGCTCTCAAAATAAGAAACAATCATCAGATTTGAAATGTTGTGGCCACCGTCGTTCATTGATTGCTTGTACGACTGCATGTTAAGTAGTTAAACTGCACATCATGCCTGAGATCCCATGATCCGATGTATTTTCAATGATAATATTCGTATTTAAAAGCCTCTTTTTTTTTGTGCTTGAATGCTAACGAGAACATTGATAGGGCCATAGCTTAGACCCATTAATAACAGTTGGGAGAACATCTCCGGTTAACATAGCCAACCGAAATGAATCGGGATCGCACATCTCATGAATCCAAAACGGACCTGTCCACCTTAATTTTAGTTTATCCATCTTTCTCTTCATTTTGGAGTGAAAATACAAAACCATTTCCCTCGGTCGAAAAATCTTAGTTTGGAGGTTGCGGTCATGCCACATCTTCTGATGGCTCTGAACTTCCTGGAGCAGTAAAAAGCTATGATAACGCTGCTCATCTAGTCGTCGGAACCAACTGCTTCAGCATCACAATCCAGAGACTAGGTACCGCAAATTCAAAGGGTAGTATGGTCTCTTGTCCATAGAGAAATTTGAAAAGTGTGCTACCAACCGAAACTTTATAAGTAGTTTTGTAAGCCCAAAGGACTGTGGGAAGCATCATTTCCCACTGATCCGTTGAATCAAACAACAATTTTTGGAGCATATGCAATAACACCTTGTTAGTACTCTCTGCTAATCCATTCACCGGAGGATAATAAAAAGAACTAAATTTATGCTTAATTTGGTAGTCTACGGTGAGTTCAGCAATCAACTGATTCAGAAAATGAGCTCCCCGATCGGAAACTAATTCCAAAGGTAAGCCATGACATGGAAAGATATCATTCTGCAAATCCAGGCTACAGTCCGTGTAGTAGCTTGCTTAGTTGCCCATGTGTTGGCCCAACGTTTATAGTAATATGTACAAGTTAAAAATGTACAGGGCTCCAGTTGCAACAGGTGGTTTGATGGGACCAATGAAATACCATCCCCATTTTTGAAAAAGGTTCAAAGGGCAAAATCGGTTGCAACAAAAAGTGCTGACTCATGCAAGGTCCTCTAGTGCATTAGCAGGGATCACAATTTCGTACCACTTGTTGCACATCGGAGTACATAGTTGGTAAGTTGTTTATCATTAATTTGTTTAACATCATGCTATAACATGATTTGATGATATGAAATTGTAAAAGTGGGCTTGTGAAGGAAAATGGAGAACATTAGAGGATACGACCGATTCAAGCGATTAGGGCACTCTGAAATCCTCCATTGCCCCTACTCGCTTTAATCGGTCGTGTCATCTGATCTTCTCCATATTGTAATCATTGATGGTTGTTGCTATATTTTTTCACCCACACAAAAGCCAATTAACACATTTTTAAGATATGGAACTGAAAAATTAGGTTTGTGAAGGAAAATGGAGAGGATTGGAGGACACAACCAATTCAAGCAATTAGGGCAGTCCGAAATCCTCCATTGCCCCTAGTCGCTTGAATTGGTCATATCCTCCAATCTTCTCCATGTTGTAATCCTTGATGCTCTTAACTATGTTTTTCACCCATAGAAAAGGCACGACCAATTCAAGCGAAGAGAGAAATTTGGGAACTTCAATGGCCCCTTATCGCTTGAATTGGTCTCATAATGCCCATTAACATTGAAAAATAAAGACGACCAATTCAAGTGATAACCACCTTTGGAGAACCTTCAATGCTTCTTATCGCTTGAATCGGTCATGTGCTCCAAGCTTATCCCCTTTGAAATATTCCTACCTTATTGCTCTATCTTACTTTGAAGTAACATGGAGAAGTTTTTATCCTTACCTTGACCATTAGAATTTGTTTGGAGAAGTAACATGGAGAGCTTCTTATCCTTATCTTGAGCAATAGAAACCTTGCACAACAAAAGTCTTTGCAAAATAGAAATTTTAAAAGGTGATGATATAAACCAAAAGAATACCAATATCAATGTCATGATTTACATAAAAAAGAATGTAATTTTGCATGTTTGAGAAAATAATAAACAGTTACATGTTTGAGACAATGATAAAAGCTTTTGCACAATATAGAACTTAAAAGAGTGATGACACAAACCAAAACAATGCCAATATGAATATGGTGAGTTTAATAAGAAAAAAAGATGTGTTCAGTAGAAGAAAAGGGAAAGCTTGGTTACATTTTTAAGGGTTGGAACTTGATCACCTTGGGTGGCAGACATTGGGTGGCAAACAAGTTATGCAAGATAGTGTTTTCTCTTTACCATGGCACCATCAATTTAGAATCTAAATTGTGGTGAAACCTCATCAAGGAACTCTAGGAGCTCCCTTACATTTTTGAGTTTCCAATTTGTAGTGACAATTATTTTCCTAGGTTGAAAATATGGACAAATCAATATTTCTAACTCAAATTCTGGACAGCTCTCTTCTCAATCCAAGGATATCCAGAGTCCAAGCTTTTTTCTTCCACTTTCTGTAATCATATCCTAAAACAAGTGATTGTCAAGATATCTGATACAAAATTGAAAGAGAATTTAGGCTAACTTTGCATAAAATGATGTCTCCTAGCTTTTGATCTTCTTTGCTATCCCATTCCCTACCTAAAACATCATCAATCTCAAAAATTGGAACCCTCCTATTCAACCACATTGTTTTTGTTTTCTGTAATAACATGTTTTTAAAACATGCTACAAAAACGTGAAGAGGAAGAAACCATTGAATCTTTATCCTTCAAGAAATTCGGCTTGCTGACATTGCCCTTTGGACATCATCATTCATTTTGCATAAAAAACTTGAAATTGTTGAATGAATAGGAGCATCCCAATCTAATG
This sequence comes from Ceratopteris richardii, assembly GCA_020310875.1. Classification (NCBI taxonomy): domain Eukaryota; kingdom Viridiplantae; phylum Streptophyta; class Polypodiopsida; order Polypodiales; family Pteridaceae; genus Ceratopteris; species Ceratopteris richardii. The sequence goes on along the minus strand of CM035414.1, from coordinate 24,663,381 downwards.
AAGAGATGCAAGGTGCAAGCAAATGTACAAGATTTCCTTGATGTCTATGGAAACACACAAATAGCACAAGGAAGAAGAACGAGCTTGGAGCACAACACAATAGGAAATGAATTACCAAATGAAATGTACAACAATAAGTCATCCATTAGGATTATAGGCATATATATAAGCGGGGGGGGGGAGGGGGGAGGGGAACATCCTAAAGAGGGAAAAAGTGCCCAAGAGGTCCTAAGTGTGTTCAAACACATCACTACCAAAATATATCAACAAATCCCCTTGGGAGTGATGCATTGAACAAGGAGCTTGCACTCATGTATAAGGAAGTGCCACGCTATGTGGAAAAAGATCAATCCATAAAAAGAAGTAAGCACAAAGCTTCACGAAAGCTTCAAACTTCTCCCTAGGCAAAGCCTTTGTGAAAAGTTTTGCAATGTTATCATGTGTGGGCATATATGCGAAATTGATCTCTCCAACAAAGAACCTCTCCCTGACATAATGATAGTGCACCTCAATGTGCTTTTTGCGAGCATGGAACATAGGGTTCCTCACAACCCTCAATGCACTCTGACTGTCAAAGACAATGGTGATGGTAAAAGACTAACCAACACCCAAATCATCCAAAAGGCATATGAGCCACACAAACTCAAGAATCACTATGAAAGATGCCCTATACTTAGACTCACGGCTAGAAGTGGCCACAATAGGCTACTTCTTTCCCAACCAAGATATGCATGAGCTACCAAACATGAAGCAAAAATCCCTAGTGGACACATGAGTGTCATAGCAACCAACCCAGTCTGAGTCAAAAAAATCATGTAAATCTGGCATTAATGATCACCCATTATGATTAAACAATCCAAGTAGTCGGGTACCAGTCAAGTAGTGAAAGATGCGCTTAACCGCTTGCTAATGCTTGACACCTAGGCAATGCATAAACATGTTCATCTAAGAGATAGAAAACTAAATATCAAGACAAATTATGCATAAGTACATCAAGAATCCAACAGCCTGTTGAAGAGAACAACATCAAATGCATCTCCAACATCGTGAAGACTTAACCATAAACATGTTTCCATAGAAGTGGAAACATGTTTGCAATCTTCAAGACCAAGATGCTACAATAATGTGTCAATCTATTTTGTTTGAAACAAATCTATTCCCCCATCAACTTGCATAAATTGAATGCCCAAATAATGTTGTCAATGCCCCAAATCGAACATCTCAAAATAAGCATGAAACTAAGCCTTAAATTCAGCAATGTGCTTCTTATTAGGACCAATGAGCACCATGTCTTCAACATACATAACAATGATTAGAAGGACATCATTTGCATGCTTAACATATAAGGTGCTCTCATATTTGATTGTTCTCAAAACCATGTGCAATCAAGTAGACATGTATATTTTCATACCAAGTACGTGGTGCTTGCTTCAAACCATATAATTCCTTTTTCAACCTATAAACTTTTTTTCATGCCCTTTCTACACAAAACCATGAGGTTGAAATACATACACTTCTTCATGTAAGTCACCATTCAAAAATGCAATTTTAATGTCCAACTGATAGACATTCCAACCATGATGAGATGCACGTTCACAAATGCTATGAACAATGATTATTCTACACGTGCGAGCAAAGGTCTCATCAAAATCAGTGCCTCTCTCTTGAGCATAACCTTTTGCAACAACCTCACCTTATACTTATCAATTGTTCCATCTGGCTTACATTTGAGCTTGTATACCCATTTAGTACTAATAGCCTTTTTTCCTGAAGGAAAATCACATAAAGACTAGGTACCATTGTTCCTAATGGCATCATATTCGAATTGCATAGCATCCACCCAATTTTTTGAATTTTGTGCTTCATCAAAACAAATAAGCTCATTCTCATTACATAGACTAGAAGCATTCATTGCATATAAATCTAATGCAAAGAAAGGACTATCAGAGCTTGAAGTAGTATGACATGAAAAAGGTGCATCTAATTTGCTATCTCTCACAATGCTTTTCACCATATTACCTCTTGAGTTGCTATGGTCAAACCTCTATATTCTACTTTAGTTGAGGATAAACAAAATGTTGGTTGCTTCTTGGAACTCCATGACACTAGCTTTGGACCTAAGTAACTAGAGATACTTTTTCTATCATCCTTAGCTCCTGCCCAATCTGCATCTGAATAGATTTTGATATCCAAATCTGAAGATTAAGGATAGAATATACCTTCATTGATTGTACCTTTGAGATACTTAAGTACTCTCTTAGCTGCATCCATGTGTGCTCTTCTTGGAGAGTGCATGAATTGGCTTAGCACTTCTATGTTATATGAGATGGTTGCCCTTGTATGAGTAGCATATATCAAGCTACCTACAAAGCTTTGATATTCTTTGATATCTTTAATTTTCTCACCTTCATAAACACTAAGTTTATAATTCATCTCGAAAGGTGTACTTGCAAGCTTTGTGTTCTCCATTCTAAACTTAAGAAGTGGATACTAAATGTATCTTCTTTGAGTCAAATACATTCTTTCATCTATGTATATCACCTGCATACATAGGAAATATTTGAGCGCACCTAAGTCAGTGATTTCAAACTCCTTTTGCATGTGTCTCTTGATCCTTTGAATGCCATTTAGATCATCACGTCACTATAATATCATTTATATATATATATAGATAGATAAGCTCATTTTGATCCCTTTTGATGAATAGAGAAGAATCTGAGTTGCTAGGTTTGAGCCCTTGATCTTAAAGGTATGTAACCAATGTGCAATTCCAAGTTGTAGGAGCTTGTTTCAATCCATACAATGCTTTCTTAAATCTGCAAACATAAGATGCATGATTAGGGTTTTCAAAACCTGGAGGTTATGACATGTATACCTCTTCACTTATCCAACCATTTAGAAATGCATTTTCTACGTCAAGTTGGAGGAGACTCCAATTTCTTGTAGAAGCTACACTTATCAATGTTCTGATTGTAGTCATCTTTGCAGCTAGTGAGAATGTTTCCTCATAGTCTATACCATGATTTTGTGAGCATCCTTTGGCAACTAATCTTGCCTTGTACCTGCAAACTGATCCATCTGAGTTTCTTTTAACTCTGTATACCCATCTGCAACCAATTGCCTTTTGATTGGATGGCATTGGAACCAAGTGTCTATCTCCTTCAATGTATCTATTTCTTCTTTTTTCCCCTTTTCCCAATTAGGGTTTTCCTTGGCCTCCTCATAGGTTGAGTGTTCTTCTGACATTGACTCTTTTGCCAAGTAGATTGAATGCTTTGTAACAAATGTGGAATCATATCCATACCTTTATGGTTGTTTCTTCTCTCTTGTTGATCTTCTAGGAGCTTACTTAGAGTATTCTTGATACTCTTGCATCTTTGTTTTGCCTCTTGACTTCCATAGTTTTTAATCTATTTCCATTTCATCTTGGTCATCATCTATATCACTTCTTGGATCTTAGACTTGTGTATCATGCTTGCTTCCTAATTGATGAGAATCTCAATCAAGATCATATGGTAGAGTTACCTTTTGTTTATTTTCATCATACCAAGACCTGTGTTCTCAAACATAACATCTCTACTTGTAGTGAATTGCTTTGTTGAAGGATTATAGAACCTGTAATCCATCTGAGTTGAGTCATATCCAATAAACACTACCTTTGTTGTCCTTTCATCTAGCTTACCTCTTATTTGTGATGGTACATGAACATAAGCTAAACAACCAAACACCTTGCAATGTCCAAGACTAGGTTTTCTTCCATGCTATGCTTCATAAGGAGTCATACCTCGAAGTGATTTGGATGGTAGTCTATTAACAAGGTACACAGCAATTGAAATAGTATATACCCATAGATAATGTGGCAATCTCTTCTCTTCAATCAATGTCTTGTTTCTTTTCTCTACAATTCCATTTAGTTGAGAAGAGTACCTAGTAGTCACTTACCTTTTGATACATTTATCCTACAAGAACTCATCAAACTCTTTGGATAAGTATTCTCCCCCTCCATCAGATTTGAGCTTCTTGAGTGATCTACCTGTATGATTCCCCACATGTGGTAGATACTTTTTGAAGCAATCAAACACTTCATTCTTACTTTTGATCAAGTATAAAATAGTCCATCTAGTATGTTTATCAATAAATGAGATATAATACCTTGATCATGCGAATGAAGGTTCTCGACTTGGCCCCCATCCATCTGTATGTAATAAGTCCAATAAGTTGTTGTGGATGTAGCCTTTGTGGTTGAATGGTTATCTTTGTGCCTTCCCAATATAACATGCATCATATGTTGATCATATGTTACTTTGATATGTTTGGGATTCCCAGAACACTTTGATGCTTGTGTATATCCTTCAAGGTTCTTTCATTCACATGAGCAATTCTCTTATGCCACACTTCAATCTCACTTAGGGTTTGAGACCCAAAACTAAATAGAGTTATGTTCCTGTTTCTCCTACTTCAAAAGTAAAGAGCCTACCATGCTTCTCACCTCTGGCTATCTTCTTGAAGCCTAGACATGGATCTTCCATAAAAGCTCCATTTTCGGTGAACCTAACTTGCAAGCCTTCAACTATTTGGCCTACACTTATTAGCTCTTTACTCATAGTGGGTACATAGAGAACCTTACTCAGAATGTTTGTCCTACCATTGGAAGCTTTGACATTACCAATCTTCTCCACATTGTGTTTTGTGTCATCCCCTGTTTGAACTGGACTTTCCAAATTAGATAGAAAAGCAATGTTGCATGCAACATGATTTGAACATCCGGAATCTATGTAGCAAAAATGATCATCTTCTTTACCTTCTTTGTGGCTTAGATTTCATTAGAAGCAATGATTCTTCATGTGCTTGATCTTCAAAATAATTGTTATAGCCCCTTCTACTATGGTCTCTATCGTTATTGTTGAATTTGTGTCCACCTTTGCCTCTATTGCTTCAATATCCACCTCTTCCACTTCCTTTCTGGGTCTTCCAATTGAACCAGCAATTATGAGCGGTTTGGTTGGTCTTATCAAAGATGGCACAAGGTTGAAAATTTTGACCTTTGGCTTTGTCATGCTTTGGTCCTTTCTTCTTCCCTTTCAACTTGCTCTTGCTTGTGAAGTTGGCTTGGGAAGTATCCTCTTCATCTTCTTCCTTCTTCTTGTCGTTCAACTTCTTATCCTTCTTATCTGCATATAGAGCACTAGTTGAATTACCATTATAGGAGTTATCTTCCTTTATGCTATTGTTGGCCTCTCTTAATTGAAGAGTTTATCCAAGAGAGATGTTGTAAGTCTAGAGTTTGCACATCCATGATGAGATCATAAGTTGTGGTGAAGGATTTTCATTGCTTATCACTTCGAATCCCATTCGAAATTTGTCTCATGATAGCCTCTTCTTCAATCAGCTCTCCAATGGATGCCAATTGGTCAGCAACCTCCTTGACCTTTGTAACAAATTCGATGATGGTTTGTTTTGGTGTCTCTTCATTTGGTTGAACTCATTCCAAAGATGATTCTTTCTTGCTTTGGTACTAGCAAAAAAGAAAGTCTTTAGGGCATCCCAAGTCTCTTAAGATGTCTTGTATCCTCTAATATGTGGTAATAGAAAGTTAGAGATAGATTTTAGTATGTACGACCTTGCTTGAGCATCCCTTGCACACCAAAGTGTGAGCTTATCTATCTCCTCTTCTATAGGTCCTCCTTTAGATCTTAGAATGGGCATAGCTTCATCACCTACTATAATTCAATAAAGATTTCTACCTTGCAAATAGGCCTCCATTCGAATTTTGCAAGCCGCATAGTTGTGTCGATCAAGCTTCTCAATCATTGAGGGAAATTCATCACCCATCTTGATCTAGCTCTGATACCACTGAAAGAACTTGGAGAAGCTTGTAGGAGGTAGAAAAGTGAGTTGCGAAGCGACGAAGTTCGGTCCAACCAACTAGCACAAGACCGGCCCTTGATCTTATGTAGACTCAAATAGACCTTGTAGGCATGTGATAAGTTCAATAAAATACACTACGTACTTTGGAATATCAAGGAGAAAGAGTCGATACAAAACAGATAGGTTTGTGCATTGACTAGCTCAAGAAACTTACTATCTTTAGATGAGACAATCAACTTCAAATGCTCATAGAAGCCTTGATTACAATCGGAAAAAATCCTTTTGGAAGAGTGATGCAAAATATGATTTTGGAATGAACCAAACACTCAACAACGGTACCTCCTATTTTTCAGGAATGCACAGAGATAGACCTTGAGATAGAAAAACTAGGATTTCTCCCAATATATTAAACCAAATGCTTTGGAAATTTATACACATAAACTAGACACTAATATCTTTCCAATGAGTGCTTAGTGATCTAATTTGGAGCTCTGTAGAGAGAGCATAAGCCTCTACAATCTTACTGTTGTTGAAGAAGATGCAGAAAAATGAAGGAGCAAGACAATGATGGCCACAAGTGTATGTATATTGCTTCCATATAATGTACAAGTAATTTGAAGTCTTTATATAGACTCTTGAAGTGCTCTACAACTTCTACAAGTGGACTTTGAATTCAAATGAAGGCGGTAAAGATTGTTGAAGAGAATCAATTCACTTTCCTATAATCTAGAAAAAGTGAACATCTATTTTGATCTACTTTTAGGTGATTGATTGATTCATGGATTGCAACTCAACCACCTCAAATTCATGGAAGTTTAGCTCTATTTTTCTACTTTCATGTGTAAAGATCTAAGCTTTTACAATGGTAAATGATCCATAAAAAATCTTTTTAAAAAATGCAATAAATGAGCATAAGTAAAAGAACTCTCCAATGGATATTGTTTCGACATAATCCAAACGATAGCTTTTTGATGTAGATCAAATCCACCTCAAGCATAGTGTAATCTTGATGTTCCAACACAATTTACTCATAATTGCTTAGCAAGTCAACACAATTTACTTTCGAAGATTCACAATTTATTTGAAGATTCAGACTCCAAAAAATGCAATAGATGTTTTGACAAAAGCTCTACCATATGATAGCTTTAGACACTATTGGTCACTTGGAATTCAATTGATCTTGTTTTGCACAATTCCATGTACAATATGTAACGTGCCAATCAAATGGAAGTATAAATCATGTACCTAATATTTTTTGTGATTCTTTATTTTTTTTTCTCCCTTGATCGTAACTACCATATTGACCTTTAGTGGAAGATTGTTATTGACAGTTATCATAAGTGATTATGAGAAAGACAAAATGGCCACCAACCACTAGTAAATGTATGTTCTAATAAGATATATAATGGTCTGGTCATCCAAGAGTTTAATTGAGACCGCCTATTCATAAAACTTGCATACAATGAAATTATGCTCTTTGTTTTTCCTCATTTTTTTTACAGGTTTGGATAAACAAGTACAAAGAGCATCAACAAAATCAACCAAAAATAAGATGAGCTTTGTTTCGAGAAGATGGTAACTCTCCTTAAGAAGAAACTTTGAAAAATTCCAATCTTGATAAGAGCAAATCTTCAAACTTCTTGCACAACCATGTGAGCGCATAACATAACATGATAAGAAAATTCTCATTTGGACCAAACAAAAATACTTTGATAGAATTTCCCTCTTTCTTTTTTTTTTTGCTTGAAAGCTCTTCTTAAGGGACGTGTGGTCTTTGGGGGAGGGAGACGAGGATGGAGAAGATGAGAATGAATGAGAGGAATCCTCTTCTAGCACCTTTATCTCCTGTGCGAGCCTAAAAGCTTGGAAAAAGACCCCCTCCTCTATGCAAGAAGTCACACTCACATCAACTTCCTTACTCCGATACCACTATAAACAAACAAAAGCAAACGAGATGCTACAAGCGCTTCACCCCACCATAGCACCATAAATAGAGTTCTTCAAAATAGATCTACGAACTTCCCAAAAGGATAGCTCGTAGGCCACTTGGTGATTTTATTTCTCAGCCACGCTTTCATGTGGCAGTAGTCTTATGGCATGCCACCTTATGGTTGCATATGAGTGCTTTGTTTAAATACATAATTCGCTTGCAGCTTGTTCTTTTCACCACGTTTGGATCATGTGGCTGCATAAAAATGTCTTATTTGGATATGTCGTTCACTTTCAGCATGTGGATTCCACTATTTTGCATAATGGATATGCAATCATTCAATGCTCTATAGTACAGACCTCAAAATATGTATGAGAGTATATTAGCTCAAGAGACAGGCATCATCCAAGACTCAACATTGGTGCTGATCCTGCAGAAATCTTCTAACTGGACATTGAATTCTCTTCTTTGATGGAAAGTAATCACTTACACCGAATTGTCAATACATAATCGAGACACATAACAAATATGGAAGTGAAAAAAGAATGAGCGCATAGCCATTTAACTATAACATATATATAGGATATTGCAGAGCTTCCTCTTCCATCGCTTATACCCTACTTTCATTGAAAAATTGCCGAACCATTGAATTATGGTATACATATAGAACAGTGCAGATCTTCCTCGTTCATTAGCTTGTATCCTACTTCTTTCATTGATATTTGATGCTGGCATCCCTGGTTATCACTTATCATCCTCTGCATCTTTCATGCCTTCCTCTCTCTTCCTTCCCCATCTATTTCATATGTGGATGATGCAGTACTTAAATTGAAGGTGTCAGCAGTACTTAATGAAAAGCAGGCCGTACAAAAAGAATTACAAGAGCAGATCTTCGTATTTCACTTATGTACATTTCTGTTGTAGACTTGCAGGACATGCCCTATTTTGCATGCCAGAATAAATCTGCTATAAATAGAACAAGGGTTCCATGGATGCAGCTTCTCCAAAAACCAAAAGGTTCGTATCATGTGATATGCAAACACATAAGTGAAAAGAGTCTTGTAGGCTTAGTTGAGGGCGAAACAATAAGGTTGAACAAGAACAAACAGGATATGTTAGCCCCAAACTGTTTACAAAGATGCTGGGAGATTTACTGTTCCTTGTTCAGAAGTACAGATGCACCATATGCCACTCCATTCAGCACATCAATGAGCATCAGAACCATAAGTTATAGAGCAAGAATTGTCAAACCCTATCCTGCACAGTGCAGCGTATACCATCTCTTCCTATCAATCATTCAAACTTCAACCTTTTCTGCATCATTATACAAACTAGCAGTAGCATATATATTTGCCATGAGAGCATAAGCTGCTGCGTCATTCTGACTCAACTCCACTGAATGTTCAAAAGCTCTCTTCCCAACATTCACATCCCCCCACTTTTGGCAAGCACCCAGAAGAGCAGACCAGACGGCCAAGTCTTCACCAGGTGGCATCTCTTTGATAACTTCCATTGCCTTGTCAAGTTGTCCTGATCGTCCAAAGAGATCAATCATACATGTATAGTGGCCTATATCTGGCTTCACATTATATATTTTTTTCATACTCATGAAATGCATAAGGCCTTCATCGGTAAGGCCTAGATGGCTGCATGCATTGAGTACACCAGTGAAGGTAACTGCATCTGGATTAATACCTCTGTGTATCATGAGCTTGAAACATTTCAGTGCTTGGTCACTTTGGCCCTGCCTTGCGTAGCCTGTGATAAGTGAATTCCATGGTGCAACAGCCTGAAGAGGAAGCTCTTCAACCACTTGTTCAGCACTCTGAAAAGCACCACATTTCACGTACATGTCTACCACAGCAGTGCTGAGCACAATGTTAGTTTGAAGCAAATTCTGTCGTGTGATTTCATGATGAACCTCTGTTCCTTTGTCAAGTGCTCCCAAACTACCACATGCATCCAAGATGCAACTATAGGTTACTTCATTAGCTGAAATTCCTTCCTGCTGCATTTTGGCAAAGCACTCTAGTGCCTGATTCCCTTGACCTTGTGCAGCATATCCAGCAATCAGTGCATTCCAGGATACCACATCTCGTGAAGGAAGGTTCTGAAACACTTGTTGTGCTTTTGAGAGGGCTCCACATTTTGCAAACATGTCCACTGTGGCAGTGCCAAGAACAATATTATTCTCAAATAATTCTTGCTTAGCAATCTCATAAAAAACTTCTTCCCCCTTCTCAAGTGCTCCAATGCTACCACATGCTTCCAATATACATGTAAATGTTACAGAAGTTGGAGAGAATCCTTCAATTTGCATTTGTTCAAAGCACCTTAATGCTTGCTCACCTTGGCCTAGCAGTGTATATCCAGAAATAAGAGCATTCCACGACACAACATCTCGAGATGGAAGCCATTGAAGCAAATATTGAGCTGTCGACAATGCACCACATTTCGCATACATGTCCAAAAGTGCATTGCCAAGTACAACGTCATCTCCAATTAGTCCTTGCCTGATAATCTCTGCATGAATTTTCCTTCCCTTATCAATGTCCTGTACACTGCTGCAGGCGTTCAGAACACAAGCGAAGGTAACAGCATCAGGAGAGAGACCCGCAAGTTGCATGTGTTCAAAACATCTCAAAGCATCTCGTGCTTGTTTATGCTGTGCATATGCTGTGATCATAGCAGTCCAGGTGTAAGCATTCCTAGAACTGTGGATGTCAAGCAACTCTTGTGCCTTTACAAGCGCACCACATTTTGCATACATGGTGATCAAAGCGTCTGAGCATTGATCAACTAAGCCTTTCCTTAAGATCTCTTCATGAATAAGAGAACCTTTGCGCAGATCTTTGGACTTCGCACATGCCCTTAGTGAGACCACAAAAGCGGTACAGTCATCACATATGACTGGTCGAGCCGGTAATGGTGTCTCCATGCTCCTTCTGCTAAGCTCAGCTGTTACCCATGATGGAGTGCAAGGATTGTCAATCCACAGGCACTGCTTCGTGCCTTTATGTTTGAAATCGGGATACCCTGGGTGCACCTTGCGAGAGCGGTTATCCCACCACTGTGATGGGTCCCTGAAATATTCCTTCCACAACATCGGCAAAGAAGCAGTACACGAAATGCTGGTGGGTTCCTTGCGATCTGACATCTTAGAGAATTCAGATTTCCATGGCTGATAGCTGCTTACAGTCGCCATCAGCCATAGAGAGAGAGAGAGAGAGAGAGAGAGAGAGAGAGAGAGAGAGAGAGAGAGAGAGAGAGAGAGAGAGAGAGAGAGAGAGAGAGAGATGCCAATACGTACAGATTTACAGGGATAAACATCTGAAACTGCATGCATGTGCACAATTTATATAGTTTCCTCGATGTTCGCACAGACACATATACAGAGATGGATAGGGGCACATACAGAGCCATATAATAGATTCAAAGAAGATTCAAATTTTACTTGGAGATTGTGGATGGTCTCAATATTGAAAGTTAGGTACAGGCACTCACTTCAAATGAGTTTAACTCCATTAACAGCGGTCTCTCTGGAGGTTTACTGCAAGTATGCAAATTTAAGGATGAAAAGACTATTGAATAATAGATGGCTTATACTATGCATTGTCCGGTTCTATGAAGAATCTTAACTCCAAACTGAAATGGTGAGACAATGTGTCTATGTAAAGAGCTATTATTTCAATGACTGCTTTCTTACATGTTAAGTCGCTTTTCTTATGATTCTGAATGAGGATAACAATTTTTATCGGATCTGTTTTGCTCCTATCACGAGCATATGCATGCTCTCATCTAATTCTTTATGTCCATCATGATTTTCTAAGTGAATTTTATAATTCTTTGGAGAAAATTTCCACTCTACCTCTAGTGTTCCTTTATCCCTAATTTCCTTATTAAGAGTACGTGCATGAGACACTCAAATATCGACAGCTTGACTGTTCATACTCTTCATCACATTGAGCTTATGAGTTGCTATTCTCAATTTGAAGCTTTACTATTGTAAATGATCTTTAAGCTAAGCTAGTACAATTCTTGAACTAAGCTAAGCTAAGCTAGTACAATTCTTGATATTTAAGCTAAGCTAGTACAATTCTTGATCTTTGACGAAGGATTCATTTTATATCCTATTGGAGAATTTTAGACATCAACTAAGTCATTGTAATTTCTTAGCGAAGCTAAACCATGCAAATTATTATGGCATTAAGTCATAAACAAAGGCACAATTGTCGAGGAGGTGTGGTCTATTGGTAACACACTTGAACCATTAGTTGAAGGTACAAGGTTCATTACGGATTCTTATATTTAGTATCTTGTGAAAGGCCAAATGGCCGTCGGATACTCTTGTATATGTTTGGTCTAATAAAACATATATATTGATGTATTCAGCCATGACTATATTGAAATTTGAAACTACTCATTTGTGAAACTTGCATAAAATAAATATGTACTCTCTATTCTCTAGTTTTCTACATTTTTTTGTAAGTTTACATAGAGAGAGTGGTTGCAATGCCATCCAAAAAGGTAAGCCATTTTGCAAAGAGATGGGAAGCTCCCCTTCATTGATACTAGATTAGTTTCACATGTGGACACATAGGTTGTCACTAGTCTACATTGTGTTGCTTAAACTTGCAACCTCATAACACCTCGACAAGGCTTACTCAACAACTTGAAAACTCCACTTCACAGATATCACAGAAGTTCCATGCATGGACACATAGGTTGTCACGAATTTGCATAGTGCTCTCAAAACCCGCAAGCTCATAATACCTTGACAAGGCTTACTCGACAACTCTATGGCTTGTGACTAAGGAAGTCACCAAGGCCTAGACCTTGGCATACCTTGTGTCACTCTAGCGTAATGGTAAGTACCAATGCGAGAAGTTCCACCTCATAAATGTGAATCCGTGGATACATGAGGACTAGTATGAAGATCGTGAGTAAGTGAAGGCACAAGTGTGTGAGTGAGAAGCACACAAGCATGCACACATACACACACACACACACACAAGGTAAGAGCAAAGAGTGGAACGATGGAAGGTCTTTTATTACAAAAGAACTCTCTTACAAAAGCTCAAATTTCTAACAAGATAACCTCAAAAATGAGCTTTCTAGCTCTTTTTATAGTTTTTTGAGTAGTTTTGGCCCTGTGCAGACCTACTATCTGACCTAGTTAAAAAGTAGGTTCCAGGGCTTATTTGAGGGCTCAAATGGAGGCTAAAAATTATGAAAATTGGTAGGATGATACTTGTAATACTCATCAAGCTCAAGGACTCCTCGTCTTAACAAAATGGACTTGAAAAAATATGAAATGATATTTAGAATGGATTTTAGTGATAAAAATCACTATTTTTATAGGGATTTCTTCTGAAAAATTGACATATACTTCTTGGAGCTCCCTATATGCTCCCTCTTCTTGTGTCTCCACTTCTTTGGCATGTTCCCACACCTTGTGCTCGACCTTGAGTGCCAACACTCCCCTCCCTGTCGAGTTTGTCGTCCCTGACAGACCCTTGATGGAGTGGTTGTTCCATGTAGTGCTTTGAGAGGTAGTGTCCATCATGTATCCACAAGAGCAGTTTGTCTTCCACAGGTAGCAGGGTTGGTAGTCTGGTTCTTCATTTTGTCACTGCTAGCCTTTGCAATTTTTAATCCCTTTGCATGTACTTCTTCCTTAGATTCCAGCATGATGGTGTATTTGTGAGTTTTCTAAAATTGCTAGTTGCTCAAAAGAGGTTGTCAATGTTGATTTTGAGCACTTGTCAATAGTGGGTTGCTTCCTTGCTATTGTTGTTGTAACCTTGATGTCCTCTGCCTGGGATTTCTCATTTGTATCTATGCATGGCCATGTAATGTGGCCCTATATTAATGCACACTTTGGAAATGCATGACCTAAATGGTGCAAAAGACAACGTTATGCCAAAGGCATATGGTTGTTGCACGTCGAGGCTTTCAATGTGCTTGAAAATATTGATGCATCCTTTGTTGGAGGTATCCATTGGATTTCAAAATGACAACTGATCGTTCCTCCTTATAGGGATCCATTGGAGAATAGTGGTTCGTTGCGTACCGATCATTATTGGCCCCTTTAGCTTTGGATGGTTTCTTAAATTTTGTGTCCCTCGTGGTGTGCTCTTTGTCTCTATGGGGGCTATTGGTGCTTTTGGCTTCCAAACCCATACCCTTTTTTCATGTCTTCCTACTATTGTTGAAGAGGTGAGTTGATCTTCTTTTGATCTTGGTGCTTGGTTCCAACCCTAGCCTCTCCTTGGCATCTTTTTTGAGACTTTCCTCGTGTGGAAGAGCATAGGTTGTTGTGTATGTAAGAGCATCTTGGGTACCCACATGTGTAATTGTTCTTGTTGAGCTACAACTAATTTGATAGGCACCCAAACTTGTAGGATACATTATGGTTGAGCTTTTCTGAGTTGCTTGGTTCTTCTTTTGGCCTGATTTGGCTTACCGGGATGAGAAATTGTGTGTCAAAACTATTGGTGTGTCAAAACTGGTGGTTATTTTGAGTCGGCCTCCGAATGCACTATCCCAGTGCTTGTGCAGGATATTTCATCTTTTTGTGCCAAAGGTATATACCAGTTTCTATTCGCTAGTATAAGCGTCTCGAAGTCTGTTACAGGTCTAGTGGAATTCGTCTAGGTAGTTCTGTTCAATATTTTGAGATACAGTCAATTTTCTGCATCAATGTATTTTAGTCACCGGCCATGGCTAAAAGCAGTGATGTATTCCGTATGTTGGATGTTGAGGACAAGTTGGATGGTACCAACTACCAGTTATGGGCTTATATGATGCGACATGTATTGGTTGCAAAAGGATTGTGGAACATTGTGTAGGGTGTTGAAAAACGTCCTATCACACTTGCAATTGTTACAACTGCAAGTACAGAAGCTGATGCAGAAGTTGTCGAAGATGATGATATTCTGCATATTCCTATTCGTGCTAGGGTTTTTGTTGCACCTACTGCAGAGCAAATTTGTTGGGATGGTAGAGATGCCCAGGCACATGCATTGATAACTTTGTGTGTCAAACATGCCATTATTCCTCACATTCGCTCTTGCATAACAGCTAAGGATGCTTGGGATACACTTACCACATTGTACCAAGCTAGGAATGAGGCTCGTGTTGCTTACCTCCAAAATAGTTGGAGAGTGAGCACATGAATGAAGGTGACTCTATGGACAAAAGTCATGTGTGAAGCATATGTACTTAACAGGTGTCCCACTAAAGTGCTGCATTCTATCACTCCATATGAGGCTTGGCATGATTGCAAGCCATCTGTTGCTCATCTGCATGTTTTTGGTTGTTTGGCATATGCATTAGTTCTTGAACAACATCACAGAAAATTGGATGATAAAGCAGTAAAATCTATTTTTGTTGGGTACAGTTCTGAAAGTAAAGGCTATCATCTGTATCATCCACAGACTAAACGCATTTTGGTTAGCCATGATGTTGTTTTTGTGGAAGATGCTATTCAGCCATTGCTTTCATGTACTAAGGAGACATTTGTTAGCTCCAAAGACATGTATGATACTTTGGTGCCTCTTTTTACAAGTGGACAGTCTAGTGCTGGTCCTAATGAGGCAACTTCTCAGCCTTTGTAGGTTTCATGTGATGATGCAGGTCATTCCATTTCTGATGTAGATTTACTTGATGCACTTATTGATGAGAGAGCTGATATTGAGCAGGCAAGAACTATGCCAAAATGGCTGGTGCAGACCTTGCATGACATCAAATTAGATGCACCTCTATCATATCATACTCGATCAGGCTCTCATAGTGCCGATTTTGCATGAGATTGCCATGTTATGGCTGGATCTAGTCTCTGTGATGAGACTGAGCCTGTTTCGCTTGATGAAGCACAAAATTCAAAAAATTGGATGGCTGCTATGCAATCTGAATATGATGCTATAATGAAGAATGGTACTTGGTCTTTATGTGACTTGCCTCCTGGCAAGAAGGCCATTAGGACTAAGTGGGTATACAAGCTGAAGCGTAAGCCTGATGGTACAGTTGATAGGTATAAGGCTAGGCTTGTTGCAAAGGGTTATGCACAAGAAAGAGGCATTGATTTTGATGAGACCTTTGCACCTACTTTCTGAATGACTACTATTCGTAGCATCTGTGCACTTGTAGCTCATCATGGTTGGAATGTACATCAGTTGGACATTAAAATAGCATTTCTGAATGGTGACTTGCATGAAGAACTGTATGTTTTTCAGCCCCTGGGCTTTGTGCAAAACGGGCATGAAAACCAGGTGTGCAGGTTAAAGAAGGCATTATATGGTTTAAAGCAAGCACCACGTGCTTGGTATGAGAAGATACATGCCTATCTGATTGCACATGGTTTTGAGAATAGTCCAATTGAAAGCACCTTATATGTTAAGCGTGCTAATGATGTGCTTCTGATCATTGTTGTCTATGTTGACGACATGCTGCTCACTAGTCCTATTGAGAAGCATATTGCTAATTTTAAGGCTGATTTGCATGCCTCATTTGAGATTTCTCATTTGGGGCATTTGCATCACTATTTGGGCATTCAGTTTATGCAAGTTGATGGTGGAATGGCTTTGTGTCAAACGAAATATATTGACACATTTTGTAGCATTTTGGCCTTGAAGACTGTAAGCCTATTGCCACTCCTATGGAGACAGGTTTACGATTGAGACTTCATGATGCTGGAGATGCATTTGATGCTGTTCTCTATCAGTAGGCTATTGGATGCTTGATTTACTTATGCATTACTCGGCAAGATATTCAGTTTGTTGTCTCACAGACGAGCAGGTTTATGCATTGCTGAGGAGTAAAGCATTCACAGGTGGTTGAGCGCATCTTTCGCTACTTGAGTGGTACTCGGCTACTTGGGTTGTTTTATCCCAAGGGGGGATCACTACCACCAGATTTGCATGCTTTTTTTGACTCTGATTGGGGTGGTTGCTATGACACTCGTGTGTCCACTAGTGGCTTTTGCTTCATGCTTGGTAGCTCATGTATATCTTGGTTGAGCAAGAAGCAGCCTACTGTGGCCACTTCCAGTTGTGAGGCTGAGTATAGGGCAGCCTTCACCACAACTGTTGAGTGTTTGTGGCTCAGACGCCTTATGGGGTGTTGGTCAGTCTTCTGCCACCACCATCTTCACGGAGAGTCATAGCA
This sequence comes from Ceratopteris richardii, assembly GCA_020310875.1. NCBI lineage: Eukaryota > Viridiplantae > Streptophyta > Polypodiopsida > Polypodiales > Pteridaceae > Ceratopteris > Ceratopteris richardii. The sequence goes on along the minus strand of CM035414.1, from coordinate 24,646,415 downwards.
CATTGGCAATTGCGAGGAACCCTGTGTTCCATGCTCGCACTAAGCACATTGAGGTGCATTATCACTATGTCAAGGAGAGGTTCTCTGTTGGGGAGATCAACTTGGCATATGTACCCACGCAGGAGAACATTGCAGACCTTTTCACGAAGGCTCTACCTAGGGAGAAGTTTGAAGCTTTTCGCAAAGCTTTGGGCTTACTTCCTTTTGTGCAATGATTTCCACATAGCTTGGCACTTCCTTATACATGAGTGCCAACTCCTTGTTCACTGTATCACTCCCAGGGGGGATTTGTTGATATATTTAGGTAGTGATGTGTGTGAACACACTAGGACTGCCGAGGCACTTTTTTCCCTCTTTAGGTGGTTTTTTTTGTAGAGAGTACGCATGCGGAAGCAAAATGAAAAGTAAAGTACTCTCACAAAACAAAGAATGTGTGAGACACAAAATGAGTAGACCATGAAATGGGTAAACTCATGTGGATTAGAAATGAGCTTGCCAAGAGCATGGAGTAGGCTCCTCAAGCTTCTAACCAAGTACAAATGAGGGCAGAGTCCCTCCTTATATAGATTTGGGAGGGGCTCTCAAAAGTACATCATATGTGGGATAAGCCCCCTGAAAGGAGAATGAATACAACTGGTAGAAGCACATGGCAAGGTACCCAAATACAAAGGAAATACAATATAAAATGGAAATAGACTAGAAATGGAGTGCCTCCTAGATACAAAATGGAGATGCACTCATGCGGATCCAAATGTAGATGAAGTAGGAGCAATCATGTCATCAACAACCCCTCTGTAGCTCCATTTTGGAGTGGTTGAATGCTGCAAAGGTCCACCAAGCGTTGTAGCGGAACCAGAGGTAGAGCCTTCGTGAACATGTCCGCCAGGTTCTCCTGAGAGGTACACTGCTCCAAAGTAATCTCCTTAGATATGAGCTTCTCGCTGATGAAATGGTATTGGATCTCGATGTGCTTCGTCCGAGCGTGGAACACTGGATTCTTGGCGATGGCCAAGGCTGACTGGCTATCCGTGTGTTAGGAAATTTAAACCCTCTGAAAAGAACTATAGTACATATGATAAGGAACTTTTAGATGTTGCACATGCTTTAAAAATTTGGAAACATTATCTCATGGGTTCATAATTCATAATCAAAGCAGACCAACAAGCTATTAAGCATTTATTAAATCGACCATTGACTTCTAACCGACACATTAAATGGGCTTCTTTCATACAAAATTTTCAGCCTATGATTCAATATCAACCTCGCAAAGCTAATGTTGTAGTTGATGCCCTTAGTCATTTCCCTTCCCCACAAACAACTAAACAATAATATTTATGTTGTTCATATTCATTCATTTCATGACATGATTTCTACTTCTGCATCTGATTTGTATTCTTCACAAACATGAGGAAAATTTACTCTTTACTTGAAGAGGATGGGGAAATTTTAGTTCTGGAGAAAATACTTGATTATGATGTCACCATGACACGCACAGGTAATCAATATCATAGATATTTGGTTAAATATAAAAATCACTCACTTGAAGAATCTCAATGGATTCATAAGACATCACTAACTCCACATTATGACCATTTGATTTCTGCTTATCATTCACAAGCACATTAAATTCCAGTTTTCTAGTTCCATGCATGTGTTCTTACATGGAACATGCTTATCATTGTTCAGTGATGGGACATGTGACTAGCCATCCATGTCTATTTTATTCTTATCAACTGAGGTCAATTGTTCGTCAACTAGGAGGCATGTTATACTTCATGGAATAATGGAATGTTAAATGGACTTTAATGCCTTGAGGTTGTTAATGTGTTTTGTGTTTTGATTTAGCAAGTGAAGATTCATGAGGGTGTGAACATGCAAGGACTTATTCAAATACTTTTGGAGATATTTAGAAGAATATTTAGAAGATGGTATTTTAGTTATTTTTTGTAAAAATAACAGATTGCTTTAGAAAGCAATGTTCTCGTAAAAATAATAGATTATGATTTTGTAGATAAAGCAAAAGCACACTTTTTGAAGCACCACCCTCATGTATCTTTTATTCAGGATGTAATGAGAAATACCTATAAATACACATGCTCTGATAGAATTGTCCATCAGAGTATGTGGGGGGAGATTGTACCCAATCTGGTGTCAAGTCTCTTGCCTCTTTCTATTCTCTGATTACTTTTGTGTTATTTGTTTCTATACCATCCTCTATGTATGTGCATTTGTGGGATCTGAAGGTCAACAAACTATGTCTCCCTCGTCAAAGGATCTAGGAGATCTTTTCCTATCACCATACTCTTTTGCCTATCAGCTGCTTGCTGCATCTTGGCTTTAGCTATTTCTAAATTTGCTTGGAGATTTGTTAAGAACTCCGAAGCACTAGGACATTTCTTTGGTGTGCATATGGTACTGGGAGCATTGGGATTCATGCCATAGTTCATCTCAAAAGGAGACATACTTGTCACCTTGTGAGGCCTATTGTTATAAGCAAACTCAACTAGTGGCAAATAATTATCCCAATTTGTCTTCCTCTCAGACACATATGCCCTCAACATGTCCTCGAGTATCTGGTTGACCCTCTTGGTAAAATTCTCATGTGAGAAATTGGAATATGGAATGGACATGTTCGCTCTGCCAAGTGAACAAACTGTTGGAACTACCATGAGTCCTATAATAGAGTCATTACTGATGGCTCAAATAATCTATAACAAATGTGGATCTTCTACATGTGCTTCCTTTACCTCTTGAAGCAATGAGCTTTCTAGAACTGTAAAGCTCATTTGATACACTATCTATGATAATGCATCAGCTACCATATCCTAGATAGTAGCTGATGTGAAACAAGATTTCCATGTGAAACTCCTAGATGAGCTCAACCCAATGAGCATGTCTGCCTCAAAGCTCTGACTAACTACAAAAATACTTAAGTGTATGGTGGTCTGTGTATGCCTTAAAGTATGCACCATAAAGATAGTGTCTCCAGACTTTAAGTGCATGCACCATTGCATACAAATCATATTCATGCACTACCCAATTGTGTTGTGCACTACTCAATTTCTTGCTTTCAAAAGCTATTGGCTTGCCATCTTGGCTCAAAACTGCCCCTATGGCTATGCCACTAGCATTTGTCTCTAACTCAAAGGGTTTCTGTGGATCTACCACTTTGACTATAGGAGCCTCTGAAAGAGCTTGTTTCATAGTATCAAAACTCTCTTGCTTCTCTTGCTTCCATGCAAATGAAACTTTGCATTGAAGCAAGTTTTCCATAGGTGCTACTATCGACAAATAAGAAGAGATGAATTTCTGATAGAAACCAGAAATTCCTAAAAATGACCGTAATTGCCTCTCATCCTGAGGACTAGGCCAAGATAAAATAAGTAAGACCTTCTTGGGATCCATCTGAACCCCATCGGTGGATACCACATGCCCTAGATACTCTATCCTTGGAAGAAACAACTGAGTCTTCTCTAGATTAACATACAACTTATTTTCTTTTAAAATATTCAATACTAATCTCAGATGATTTTCATGCTCATGCATAGTCCCACTATACACTAACAAATCATCAACAAAATCAACAACATATTTTCCAATGAATGGACATAAAATATCATTCATTAACATCATAAATGTTGGTGGTGCATTTGTCAAACCAAATGGCATGACCAAATACTCATAATGACCAAAATGGGTCTTGAAAGTTGTCTTATGTACATCATGATCTCTTACTCTAATCTGATGCTAGCCACTTTTTAAATCTATTTTACTGAATACAATGGCTCCATCTAGAGCATCTAAAAGATCATCAATCCTAGGCATGGGATATCTGTGTTTGATAGTAATCTTATTGAGTGTTCGATAATTGATGCACATCCTATAAGATCCATCTTTGTTCTTCACAAGAAGAACTGGCATTGGAAAGGGTGAATAGCTAGGTCTAATTAGCCCTTTTTGTAGGTACTCATCCACAACCTTGCAGACTTCATTTTCCTCCTCTAAACTCATTTGAAATGGTGTCCGAGTAGTCGGACTTGCTCCCGATACCAATTCGATTCTATGCTCTATTTTCCTGCAAGGAGGCAAACCTGAAGTTAATTCTTTCAAGAACAACTCTTGGAATTTTTCTCTCGCTTTTGCTGAAAGTGTTGGAGCATTCCAACTAGAGTCTCCATGACTGCATGAATCCATCATAACACACAATGAATGCACAAAATAAAGAAAATAAATGTACTTACAATCAATCTTAAGCAACATGGTAGCATTTACCAATTGTGTCTCTTGGAGATCTGGTTCACCACGGATCAATAATCACCTCCCCTCATGCTCAAGCTGATAAACATGCAAAGCAAAGTCAATGACTGGTCTCTTCCTTGCATGCCACTTCTTACTAAGGACTACATCGAAATGTGTTGTCTCAATATCTCAAAATCCAATCTGTCTTCATAGGACTGGATCTGAATAGGTAGATCAACAAATTGTTGATCCCATGTCTTTGTTCCCTTCCCATCAGCAAACTCTACTATGAAGGTATACTTTGATAGCAATCTCTAGATGTAATCACTTGACTAGTCGAGAACTAATGATATTATGTGTCGATCCAGTGTCAAAGAGTACCTCGATAGGTTGTCGTGCCACAACTCCCCTCATGACAATGAGTTTTATGTTTGGAAACTAATATCCTTTCTTTGCCACTGACAAAAGCACATCGTCTGGCATAGTAGGGACCTTCTTCGTGATTGTCATGGCCACTATGGGAAATGATAGTAGTGATGGAGGATCTCCAAAGTCCTCATCGCTAACGTCACTCCCTGCCTGAGTAGGATTTATGACTATGGTGGTTGCTATCTTCTTTTTCTTAGGATAGTCCTTGAATAGGTGCTACCCTAAACACCCATAGCATAATCCTTCTTTCATTGCCTTCTCTTTCTTTTGAGGGGTAAGTATAGACTTATTATAAGCCCTTTCATCTAGAGCAGACACTTTTCTTACCTCTTGCAACTATTTTGATCATATGCATCTGCTTAGCCTCTCTAGGAGGTTGTGCACTGATCGAACCAGGAGTAGGTGTGAAGAAGGATCGACTTACCCTAGGCCATGAGGACCTCTAACCCTTAGAGCCTGTGCCCCTATGGCCATCCTCATAGACTAAAGCCATCTCCATAGCCTGTGCCAAGGATTGACATCTCTCCTTCCTCACGAAAGGTGTAATCGTTTCCCTAAGTCCCAAGATGAATTTGTGGACCTAGAGAAACTCTGGGATAGTATCAGGCACTTTAAGAAGCACTTCTCTGTACTTATCTACATACTCGTAAACTGTCTAATTATTCTTATTGATGAAGAACTTTTGGGTGTGTGTAGAAGTGCGAGAGACACATGAGAAGCACACACAAGGAGCACAAACACAGCAAGACACACGGAGAAGATGATGGCTGGAATAGCTCTCTCTATTGATGATGAACTGAACTGAAGTAAGAGTATGAGAGTATCAAGTATGCGGTAACATGGGGAAAAACCTCTAACCAACACTAGAGTAAAAAATGCCTATGTATAGGGAAAAGGTTCACATCAAAGCTACTTGAGGAACACATAAGTGTAACAAACCCCCCTGGAGTGAATGATGTGAACACATACAGGGAGTGATAGATCAGCCCCCACAAGGTAATAAGCCTAAATCTTTGCAAAAAACTTCAAACTTTTCCCGTGGAAGAGCTTTGGTGAATATGTCTTCCACATTATCTTGTGTAGGCACTGTTCCAGAGAAAAGAGGCTCAAAAGAGGAGCCCCAAAATTTTCAAATTAATGGGCATGAATTTCTTCTTCAAAATACTAGAAAATTCCCTCGAAGCTATGTAAATGCACTAGAGGAGTCCTCTAGATGCATAAACCCAAATCATTGTAATATATTTCTTATAGAATAGTAGGAAATTAGAGATTAGCCAATAAAGTGTCGGTCACGTGTGAAAGGACCATTTTTAGGGCACATGTATATAAGTCACTTGGTGACTCTTTGTAAAGAATTTTTGCCATTGTGAAGAAGGAGAGCCAAAAATTTCGAATTTGCTTATTTCTTGCAAATTTTCATCTTCTCTATGATCTTATGTGTGTGTGTGAAGCTTGGAATGTGTGTGTAGGACTGTTGTCTACCCCTCCCCATCACTTTTGAACTATTGTAGTGTGTGTGCGAGCAAGTACGAGTTGTGGAGTGAGTGTAGGTGTTTCCCACCATTCACTATTTTGGCCATAACTTGAAGAGCAGTTGTTAGATTTGAGTGAAAATATGACTAATAGATGTGTCTCGTTTAGAGCTTCGAAATGAACCCATTATTCACCATATTCAGAGTTCGGGCATGGGAGAAACATTCGAATTTGTATTTACTGCTGTAAGTGGTATCATGGCAGACACTTCCAGAGATTGAGTGAGTTAGAGAGGTAGTTTAGTCTTTTCTCATGCATTTTAGCTGAACCACTTTATTTTCCATCACGTGTGCACACATCCTCATACACTTGGTTCAAGAGGTTCTTCGGATTGATAATTAAGCATGTGTCAATCCACCACTATACGCACTTGTGTGGCAAATGAAATTTAGTCCCTTTGACACAAGTCCCTAAGGCATCGTGACTTAGGTACACACTTTTCTGGCACCGTTGCCGGGGAGCACACTCAACCAAGGTGCCTTCATGATGGTTATAGCTCTAGAGTGAAGGAATTGTACTTGTAGAAGTGAATTCATTCAGTGGCAAGTAGTCAAACACTTTAGCACTTGTTACGTCACATCCCTGAGGTGTGTGTAATGAGTTTTTAGGTTTAGGGTTAGGAGTGAAGGGAGAAGGAGGAGTTAGCGTTAGGTCAAGGAGAGAAGTGGGTAGGAGTAAGTTGAAATCACCAAGAAAAATCCCAAAAAAATTTGCCAAGTTAGTGTAGAATAGGTCTCAGGCATCACAGACTATAAAAACCAAAAAAATTAGTTCATTTGACACGTGCTCTGGAACTGGTATCGTGTGGAGACAGTGACCGGTATCGCCTGAGTAGTATCACACTATACAAGCCCAAAAAGCTAGCTTGTGAGCCCAAGACTTAAGCAAGATATCCCAAAGGTAATCTACATTAAGAGTTCAACTGGACCCTGAAGAGTTGGTCACCACTCCCAGAGGCAAATCAGTAGTAACTGGAGTCTTGAGAGGGGATTTGATACCTCAAGATGATTACCTACTGGAGGTCTACTTGATTCATGGATCAGACTTACTCTTACATACTGACTCACCTACATGCGGACAAGAGGAAAGTCTAATTATCTTCGATAAGTAAAGAGATCCTAAAGATGAGTCTAGAGTTACATACCTAGACAAGAACCAAAGAAGATACTGGCTTGTTGATGCCATTGATAGAGCTCGATTGAAGTATATGGGGCTGCATGTATTCCCTCAGCGAGAGCAGGCTACTACCTCTCAAAATCCCTTTGGGACACAACAAGAGTCAGAGCATACAATGTCAGGATAGACAAGCCATCAGAGTGTTCCCAACCGCACTCATGTGCAATTCACAACATCGGGACTGCAATCACACAATCAAACTCACCCTTGACTAGGCAACCAATATCGGCCACCAGCGAGGCCAAGACCACCACTAGGAGTGCAACCTAGAATGCCTCCAATCAGACCAACAATTCCTATAAAGCCTAGACAACCAGAGCTAAGTGTATGAGAAACCATTATGATAGAATGGAGAACCATATGATCACATAACTAAATTTAAACAAGTTCTATGGGCTGAGCAAGTAGATGATTTCTTTGTGCACTATGAGTCCTTTGGACTCACTCTCATAGGAACGGCTTTGACTTGGTTCCAGCCATTAGATCCCAATCAATTTGGAGATATTGAGCAATTCTTTCAGGAATTCATAGGGGAATTCACTAAGAGAGGGATTAGACACAACTCTTCATCTTTAATCCATAGCTTTAAATAGAACCCAAATGAAACTGTGACAACAGCTACCCGAAGATTCAATCAATATGTGGATAGATGCCCAGCAACAGAAAGACCCACGCAGCAAAAAATGATATCATTATTCTTGGATGGACTGACGAACGGGACTCTAAGAACTTTGGTTTATGTGAAGAGGCTGCAGACGTTGAGTGAATGTCTTCAAGAGTGTATTGACCTAGAGGGCAACCCAGCAGATGATCTCAAAAGTACACCCAATCCTACGAAATGTGAAGACACTAGAAGCACAATAACATCCAACTCTAGTAACGTAGAAGAGTTAGCAGAGCTAATAGCGAAGAAGTTAGGAGTTCACGGACAGAGGAACTACCAGCATCTGAAGTATTTCGATGGCGATGCACCGTGCTGCACTCTCCTTCTCGAGAGCTCCACGACGATATGCTCGGAGTTGAAAACCGAGCTCCTGATGCCGTACACAGTACTCCGCACAGAGGCTGTAGAATACGCAGAAAACACAGTACACAGGGAGCACGAAGACAGACTTCTTAGGTCTTACAAATGCGGTCGAACTTACAGTCCGTGACTGACCAGGCCACTATATGTTTTATTAAAGAACATATACAAAGAAGTGTCCGATGGCCATTTGGCCTTTCACATGGACACTAACGGTAACAATCTCCCACTAAAGGCCAATATGGCCAGAGTAACTATGGGAGAAAAAAGAAAGAATGATAAAGAATACCTGAGTGTAAGTATACAAACTATACCTCCCACCTGATGGGCATGTTACACAGTATACAAGTGACTGCGTAAGATCAAGAATCAAGTAACCCTCATCAAGTGACAACAGTGTCGAAAGCTATCCTGTGGTAGAGCTTTAGTCAAAGCATCTGCAGCATTATCTCGAGTGTGAACCTTCTCAAGAATAATGCTCTCAGTGGCTAAGCAATCTCTAATGAAGTGATACCTCACCTCAATATGCTTGGTCTTTGCATGATAGACCGGATTCTTAGCCAAAGCAATGGCACTCTGACTATCATTGAGCAAGTGAGGTACATGCTGAGGCAAACCCATATCACAAACAAGACGAGAAAGCCACAATGCTTCCTTACATGCCTCACTTGCTGCAACATACTCTGCTTCTGTGGTGGAAACAGCTGTACATTCTTGAAGACGAGATCTCCAAGAGATAGCACCTCCAGCAAAGTGAAAAATGTACCCTGATGTAGACTTACGATTGTCTACACAACCATCATAGTCAGAATCTGTGTAACCAATAATGGATGCTTTCCCTCTACCTAAGCATAAACACTTTTCCTTAGTGCCACTCAGATATCTCAAAATCATTTTGACCGCTTCCCAATGTTTCTTTCCAGGATTAGACATATATCTGCTCACAACTCCCACTGCAAATGCAATGTCTGGTCTCGTAGCTACCATAGCATACATGAGACTACCAACAGCAGACTGATAGGGAACTTTGGTCATGAATTCCTTTTCCTCATCTGATTTGGGGCAGTCATCCTTGCTCAATTTCACATATGTGGGTAAAGGTGTACTCAATGCCTTTCCACCTTGCATATTGAATCGGTGAAGTACTTTGGATATGTACTCACTTTGAGACAAGTGTATGCATCTTTTACTCCTATCACGAGTAATGCGCATGCCAAGAATATGTTTGGCATCCCCCAAATCCTTCATATCAAATGACTGACTCAACTTCTTTTTGAGAATTGACAAATCATAAGAGGACTTCCCAGCAATCAACATATCATCGACGTAAAGTATCAAGCATATCAAGCTGCCATCAGAACATCTCTTTGTGTAGAGACAATGATCCTCATTGCTCCGAGAATAGCCTTGGGACTTCATAAAAGCATCAAACTTTTGGTACCATTGTCTAGGAGACTGTTTAAGTCCATACAAGCTCTTCTTGAGCTTACAAACTAGACTTTCCTTGCCAGGAACTACATAACCCTCTGGTTGTTCCATATAGATCTCATCTTTAAGATCTCCATGCAAGAAAGCTATTTTCACATCCATTTGGACTAGCTCTAAGTCCTCCATTGCAACGAATCCAAGCAACATGCACAAAGTAGTCATCTTGACCACTGGAGAGAAGATTTCCTCAAAATCAACACCATGTTGTTGCTTAAAACCCTTTGCAACAAGTCGTGCTTTATATTTTGGAGAAGCACTATCTGATGTGAATTTCAGCTTATATACCCATTTACATGGTAAAGCTTTCCTGCCCTTTGGCAAAGGTACTAAGTCCCAAGTACCATTCTTGTGAATAGAATCCAACTCACTCTTCATGGCACGCTCCCACTTGACATGATCCTCTGTCTGCATAGCCTCTTTGTAGCAAGAGGGCTCACCGGCATCTGTTAGCATAACAAAATCTAAACCTGGAACATATCTATCAGGTGGATATGAGACACGTGCAGAACGTCTCAATGGTTGCTGAACAGGAACATGTGCAGACTGATCTGAATGGACATTCTCTTGAACATCCCTATGTGCAGCATTTTTATGCATGCTAACCGGAGGACTAGTATCCTCAAACACCACTCTTCTCACTTCAACCTCCTTAATGGGCTGTTTATGCATCTTAGACTCATTAAAAATGACATCACTACTTCTGATCACTGACCCTGTTTCAGGATCCCATAAGCGATATCCAAATTGTCCTTCTCGACCATATCCAAGAAAAATGCATTTCTTTGACTTATGGTCCAACTTCTGTCTAAGATTCTTGGGTATATGAACATATGCTTCACACCCAAAAACTCGAAGATGATCATAATATGGTGGTTTCCCTGTCCATAACTCTTGTGCCACTTTCAGACCTTTGGCAGTACTAGGTGAAAGGTTAATCACATGAACTGCAGTCAATACTGCTTCTGCCCAAAAACCTTGTGAGAGGTTTGCATGATGCAACATAGAGACTACTCTATCTTGAATAGTTCTATTCATCCTCTCAGCTACACCATTCTATACTGGGGTATAAGGAGCTGTAAACTCTCTACGAATCCCTCTACACTGACAGAAAAGGCTGAATTCATGTGAGGTATACTCACCCCCATTATCTGAACGTAAAGCCTTAAGCTTAGTTCCTTTTTCAGTCTCAACTGAAGCAAGCCATTTTCTAAAAGTAGGGAATACATCATCCTTCGATTTGATAGGATATACCCAGACTTTTCTAGTAGCATCATCTATGAAAGTGACAAAGTAAAGAGAACCACCTAAGGACCTAGTGGGCATAGGACCACACACATCTGTATGAACAAGATCTAAAGGCTGAATTGAAGAGTCAATGTGCGTTTTATGCACATTTCTGGTTTGCTTTCCATATTGACAATGCTCACAAAATGAAAAATCAGAGAAAGATAACACAGGTAAGTAGCCAGAACGAGAAAGATTTTCCATTCCACTACGAGATATATGGCCCAAACGACCATGCCAAATACAAGCCATAGGCTGTTCAGTAACAGCTAACAAGTGTTCTTTCTGTGATACAAATAAAGGGTAAAGTGAGCCAACTTTCCTTCCTTTTGCAATAACCATATTGCCCTTTGATATACGAAAGGACTGAGCATAGAAGACCACCTTGTAACCAAGGTCATCAAGTTGACCAACTGACATCAAATTGCGTGATAACTGAGGTACATGACGTACATTATGCATAGTAAATTTTGAACCTTCAATGAACTGCACAACTACATCTCCAATCCCCACAACATCACACTGGTAAGAGTCACCAAGTCTCACGGTACCAAGAGACTTTGCTGCATAATTAGAGAACCATTCTCTATGTGGTGTCACATGGAAAGAAGCACCAGAATCTAGCAGCCAGGTGTGGGAAAGAGAATCAGCCATAAGTGCCTCAGATGGCACAGTACTATCAAGTGTCAACACATCAGCATCATCAGAAATAGCATTAATTTCTTAAATCTTCACAGTCGAAGTAGATGGTGCAGGTAACTGTTTAACATGCCCATCAACATTCTGTCCTTTACCTTTAGCATTCTTTAATGCATAACAGTCTTTCTTCATGTGTCCTTTCTTATGACAATAATGGCATTCAATATCCCTCTTCCTTGATTTACTTATGCTCTTATTCTGTTGACCATTCTTTTCCTTGTCCTTGCTCCTGCCACGTTGTTGATTCTTTCCTTGGTAAGAATCACGAACATTATATGCATCTCCACTCTGAGTGCCAACCATAGATTTTCTACGAATCTCCTCACTCAAGAGTGCTCCACATATGTCATCATAGACGAGTTTACCACCTGGTGCACTATTGCTAATAGCTGTGCAAAATGTATCCCATGATGATGGCAGGGTGCATAACAGCAATACTGCTTTCATTTCATTGTCCATATCCATTTTCTGAGCCTGTAACTGGGAGAATATGGCATGAAACTCATTTAGATGAGCAGCAACACTATCTGTGTCCTTCATACGAAGGTCGTATAATTTTCTCATCAGATATACTTTATTTGATGCCGTCTCTTTTTCATATGTATTGCATAACTTCTTCCAAAGCTCCTCTGCACTTTCACAGTCTAATACTGTAAAGTAAACATTATCTGCCAGGTGCAAGCGAATGGTAGACCTGGCCATTTCATCTAACTCATCCCAATCATCTTCATCCATGTCAGCAGGCTTCTTTGAAATCCCATTTACTGGCTTCCATTGCCTTCTTTGAATTAGCACATCTTTAATCTGATTCTTCCATAGAGCAAAGTTTGTGCCATCAAATTTTCGGATCTCAAAATGGTCTTTGCCCTGCAAGTTATAGCTCCTCCTCGGAACGCTAGCACTAGACCCTGATCCACCGGATGTGCCTGAGACCTCTGATGCCATGATCGTAGAGAACTGAATAGAATGATAATGGAGCTAGAAGAGTCCAAACACCAACAAATAAGTGTATCAAGGAGTAAATCGACCACTATATAATTGACTAAACCAGAAATCTGGAAAAATTTTGCCAGAGTATCCTCTGCAAAATTAGCATATGAACAGTGTCAAAGTATCATAAAACTGCAAGTACTGACATGTCTACGTGCATAGTGAATCACTGACTCCACTGCATATAATCAGTTACCCAATAGAAGCCAACTAGGCTTATCGAGCACCTATGAACAACTATCATACATCTCCTATGGCGAGGCTGGGTAAGTCTTCCACCTGCATCACCGAAGAGACCCCGACATCTGGGTGTCTCCTAGTTAAGAAAACCTCACCACGACCCTCTTTATCAAACGTAAAAGGCTTTATTCAAAGAACGTAACCGCTATATCAATTCCCACATGGATGTACATAAGCGGTATCCACAGAAGCGTACATGGTGTGTATGTGCTCAATATATGCAGTAAAATGACACTAAAAGGCTGAATACACAGCCCAAAAACTAGCCAATAACACCTGCAAGTGTCTGTCAACTCTGATGTTTTAGGCTTTAAAAACCTGCATAAATTTGCAGCAACTGCTCCCACCAAAACTGAAAACCCCTCAAGAAACCTGTAGTTTTACGAGTGTGGCTGAAAATACAGCCCCAAAGGTTGATATTTATTGTCTGAGAAGTACAAGGATCTTGGACCTGTGTGAAGAGAACTACGTGCGAAAGTACTCCGAAATGGTTCAAAAAAACACCCCAAAATTGCTTCAGAAATAGGCTTTAAAAGCAAAAATGAAGCTTTGAGGGACCAAAACTTGTTCAAGGTAATGTCAACCTTAGTCTTTCCCCTTCTTCAAACACCACAAGAGTGTAGCTTAGTGGCAAGAGATTGCCACAGTTAAGCGAGCTCTGGGGGGAACAGTACTGGGATGGGTGACCTCCCGGGAAGTACCGGGAACCTCTATATTCCTTGATCGTTGAGGTCCTCCCTCGTGCGCAGCCAACGGCGCCAACGGTGACTCGGATGACAAGGTATGCCAAGGTCTATGCCTTGGTCGCCGCCTTAGTCGCCGCCTTAGTCGAAAGCCTGGGGGGGGGTCACTTCGCTCGCACAAAAGGAACAATGCTTTTTGCCTCGAACTGCTCTGATACCAGTGAAGTATTTCAATGGCGATGCACCGTGCTGCACTCTCCTTCTCGAGAGCTCCACGACGATATGCTCGGAGTTGAAAACCGAGCTCCTGATGCCGCACACAGTACTCCGCACAGAGGCTGTAGAATACGCAGAAAACACAGTACACAGGGAGCACGAAGACAGACTTCTTAGGTCTTACAAATGCAGTCGAACTTACAGTCCGTGACTGACCAGGCCACTATATGTTTTATTAAAGAACATATACAAAGAAGTGTCTGATGGCCATTTGGCCTTTCACATGGACACTAACAGTAACAACATCCACCACTAAGAATACCCATGTTATGAAGATGCAGTCTATGTGGAGGAGATTATCCCACTCACATGTGCATAAGAGGAGGAACGGGCTTGCCTCAAGCTTACCCTTACAATAGGCAGCCACATCAAGGAACTGCTCTGTATTGCCATATAGAACAAAAATACACCAATCATACCACTGAGAATTGTCCTTTCAATAGACAGACACGACCGCTGAATCAACCTCAGTATAGGCCATATGGATACCCACCTAGAGAGCCACGAAGGGAGATTCCTAGATATAATCCCTATCCAGGACCACCAAGAGCACCTAGGCCATATGAGCAAGGACAATATACACAACCTCAGCCAGTGTTAGGACCAAAACCACCACTTCCTCAACACGTAGTACCTATCAAATATGCTCAATCAGAGGAAAACGCATCACCAATAGCCATTACACAATCAACGAACCCAGGATATGAGCAGACCCAAGGAGATTACTATTCCTATGATGCCAGTATGATAAAGTAGGAGCAAGATAATGACCCACAATACTATGGATATGAGGGATATGACAATGTCTATGGACCAGAGGTCGCAACACTAATGTACACTGCACCCAAAGCACAAGCACCCGTAAGACCACCCATCAGAATGCCTATACAAAAACCGTGCTATAGATGCAGAGGAGATCACTTTATCAGAGAATGCACTCGGCCATACAACCCACCACCCCCCAGGACATGGGAAGGGTATTGCAATGACATGGGAGGCAAAACCATCAAAACAACTCCCATGCACATATAACAAGGTTTATGCCGCAAAAATAAAAGAAGAAATAGACAAGCTATTAGCAGCTCGATTCATTTACAAGATAGAACATACCGAATGGGTGTCGGCATTAGTATTTGTGCCTAAAAGAACAAAAAACTTAGAGTATGCATTAATCTAAAGAAAGTCAACGCAGCCACAATCCGTGATAGTTACCCATTACCTATCACCGACCACCTATTGGAAAGAGTTGCAGGCAAAGAATTCAATAGCTTCTTTGACGGATTCTCTGGATACAACCAAGTAGCTATTCCTACTGAGGAATAATATAAGACCACATTCGTGACTGAATGGGGGGTCTATGCTTTCAGAGTGATGCCTTTTGGACTCACTAACACCCCTGCTACTTTCCAAAGGTTGATGTGTCACGTTTTCAAAGAATTTCTAAAGAAGAGTATGGAAGTGCATGTAGACGACCTATGTACATACTCACATCAGAGGCAGGAACATATTCCGTAATTGTGAAAAAAATTTGATGAATGTCGACAATATAGAGTATGCCTAAATCCTGAGAAGTGGGTTTTTATGGTAAGCTAAGGAAAAATCCTAGGACACATCATATCTAGGAATAGAATATCTACGGATGAAGACAAGATCAAAGTAATTCTAGAACTTCCTAGACCAAAGAATGCAAAAGAAGTGCAAGCATTTATGGGTCATTGTGGATACTATCGTCGATTTATCCACATGTACGCTATAATTGCCAAACCTTTGTATGGATTGTTGACTCAATTCACATGGAAGGACGAATGCGAGAAGGCATTTAATGAGCTTAAAAAAATGGCTTAGCACGGCTCCAATTTTAAAAACACCCAATTGGAAGAAGCCTTTTCATATTCATGTGGATGCTTCCAATTACGCAATAGGATGCATCTTAGCTCAATCGACAGACGAAGGAAAATTGGACCATCCAATTGCCTATGCAAGTAGACAACTGAATCAAGCCAAGAGAAATTATACAACTACGGAGCAAGAGGGATTAGGGATGGTGTACACTGTAAAGAAATTCAGACACTATCTCTTAGCCAACAAGTTCAAATTCTTCATAGATCATCAAGCCTTATTGTACTTAGTCAATAAGCCTTGCAACACGGGAAGACTTGTGAGATGGTTTCTATTATGAATGGAGTTCGATTTTGAGGTAAATGTGAAAAAAGGGAATACCCATGTGAGGGCAGATCATCTCTCTAGGTTAACACATGGAGAACCATCGAGCGAAGTATCCGACGATTTGCCAGACACTTACTTGTTCAATTTGGAAGTGTGTCCTAAGTGGGTAGAAAAGCTAATTCCAATACTCACTCATGGACCACAACATTCAAATAACAAGGAAAGTAGAAATGAAATCATACAATCGCGTAACTTACACATAATAGCAGGAAGTGTGTATCATAAGAGGTCCAATGGCATATTGTCTAGATGCGTAAAGGAAGGCCAACAAAAGAATTTGATTGAAAAAGCTCACATAAATAAATGGAGAATGCACGAAGGAACTCATGGAACTCTAGGAGAATTGAAACGGCTAGGAGTATACTCGCCTGGTATGGATAAGGATGTCCATGAATATGTCAGTAGTTGCACAGAATGTCAGGAAACCACTCCAGATGATCATACATCTTTACCTTTCTCTACAATAGCACCTAACTAGAGTACGACGTTAGTGAAATTCCTAAAGACACAAGAACATGAGGAAGGAATTAGTTTAGCAACAAAACGATCCATGGAAGAAATGAGTAAGGACTATGTCATCATGGGAAGACAATTATTCAAGAGAGGGAAAGATAATCAACTATGGCTATGTGTACATGAAGGAGAATACTTACCCATATTAGAAATGGCACATGCAGGTGCCGCAGGAGGACATTTCTCAGCAGAAAGAACCGTAAAAATGATCATCTTTGTGGGCTTGTGGAGGCCAACTCTACATATGGATGCAAACACGTTGCGAGACATGCCAAAGAGCTAAATATCCAATTAGACCAGATGATATGCCATTAAGACCCATGGTTTGCGCTAGAGCATTTTTCAAATGGGGTATTGATTTTATAGGACCCATTAACCCACCAACCAAAGGATCACATGCTAAATACATAATAGCGGCAAATGATTACCTGACTAAATGGGTATAGGCAAGGGCTACTAGAAAAAATGATGCTCATACCACGGCTAAGTTTCTTTTTTAGCATATTTTTAGTCACTTTGGACTACCAATAGAGATAGTGAGTGATTGAGGAATGCATTTCATTCATGAAGTAACAAAGTCCTTAATGAATGAGTTCTTAGTGATCCATAAGAAATTAGCCCCTTATCATCTTCAAGCCAATGGACAAGCGGAAAGTTCCAATAAGGTGTTATGCACAGTATTGACAAAGATAGTCAATAGTGGAAGGTCGGATTGGGACAAACAATCGCATCATGCAATTTGGGCC
Organism: Ceratopteris richardii; assembly: GCA_020310875.1. Lineage (NCBI taxonomy): Eukaryota > Viridiplantae > Streptophyta > Polypodiopsida > Polypodiales > Pteridaceae > Ceratopteris > Ceratopteris richardii. The sequence continues at coordinate 24,628,869 of CM035414.1, read as the reverse complement.
TTCCGCATGGCATACAAGACTGCCATTGGAACTACACCATTTAACCTAGTGTATGGACAAAACACAATCTTGCCAATCGATTTTTTAGTACCCACTTCTAGAGTAGCCCAACAGTATGAATGGACAGTGCATGAATTATCCAAGCAACTAGACCAAATTGAGAAGCTACATGAGACGAGGATACAAGCTGTTGTAGGAATTTATGTGGCAAAGAGAAGACAAAAAGCATATTATGATGCGCACATTAAGGACAAAGGACTAAAAGAAGGAGATTTAGTTTTGGGATATACTTTGAAAGAACATGCCAAGAAGCTACAAAAGTGCAGTTATGGACCCCTAATAATCAATAGGGTTTCAACGAGTGGAGCAGTTAATCTGGATGGAGATGTTCTTCCTAATTACATAAGTGGTTGTCGAGTGAAACGCTACATGGAGCCATTGACAAACCAAATGTTAGCATGACTTGTAGGTGCACAAAATAGAAAAAGAGAGGAAGAGAGAATTAGGGAGGAGGCAAGGCAAGAAGCCCTAGAGCGTATCAAGAAAACGAAAAGAGTAGATAACACAAAGGGATGAATGGTATCTACAAGGAGAAGAGCCTATTCCCATGGCCAATTATCAGGTTCACAAGTCCGACACAAACAATATAAGCATACCCCAACCATACTTAAACCTGGGAATTGGAATGATAGAGTACTAGTTAATAGATGCTTTGATAGACTCAGGCGCAACACTCAGTTGCATACGGAGAATGGTCATCGCGCATCTTCAAACGACCATAACACCTACTACAGCACAAATGATAGGCGTTGGCGGTCAAGTCATTGAATGCATTGGCGAAGCCATGATATCCCTCCACCTAGGAAATTCCACTATGGAACAATGAGTCTTTGTGTGTAAAGACGAGGATCTAATAGAGCACCTGATCCTAGGGCAAGATTGGATCATTGAGAATGAAGTAAGCATTCACCTAGCTCAAGGGTACATCTCAGCCAAAATAGGGCACAATGAAATCTTTAGTCTATTAGAAGAGAGACCCTCTCATAGGCAGGACATCACCAAGCGTGAGCAACGAATCCTAGAAGAGGAAGTAGCAACCGACTCCATCAAAAACCAACCAGAAGAAGGTCCGATGAAAGAAAGGGTGTTGTTATAAGGATTGCCCATAAATTTTCTCATGCTATGGCATCCTTTAGCCCTCATAAAAAAACCATCTTTTTGTAATCAGGAGATGTCGATATGAACACTCCCCTAAACCCCTTTTTGATATTTCCTTTAGTCTATGGTATTGAAGCCTTCTCCATAAAACCCCTTTTTTGCACAAATTCAAATTTCCACGTAGACTTTTCCCACACGCTCATTTCTTTAGAATGGTTGTTAGAGAATATCTACAAAGATTTAGAGAGAGATGAGCATGTGCTCCTTTTTGACTAGTCAAAAAGAGCACATGGGAGAATGTGCTGAGCCTATAAATAGAGGCTCATTTCTTGTAAAAGGGGGTCCCTTGGCCATGGCCTTGGCCTCCATTTTGTTAATGGAAGAAGGTTTCATTTGTTACTCTCTTTCTTCCTTGTGTGCAAGGCGATGATCTATGTGTGTGGACTTGCATTTGGAGTTGGCTTGTGTGTGAGCATTGCTCTCCCTTGCTCCTTTTTTACGTTGGCCATGGTGCCATTGTTCATGGGCATGGGTGTGGATGCGTTGCTTGCACTTCTTGCAACTTCACTTGGAGAAGCTTCTCACTTCCATGTGAGGCGGTTAGGGTCTGTTGTTCCCCTTTTATCAACAATTTGGCGTCGTTGCCGAGGACGTCGGCCTTTAGCCGTTGGTTTTTCCAAGTTTGTGTGTCCATACTTCGTGAGATGCACCTTGACACTTGGAGGAGGATGAATACGTGTGGCCTTCGGTTGGCATAGGGTACCTGATCTCTTCTTTTAATTTTTTAGTAGTTCATTTTTTGTTTGTTGCATAAAAAACACCCCCTAACCCTCTTCTCTCTCTCTCTTTCTCTCTCATATACACACTCCCACACATTCACACAATGGGCATCACTATCCACCTCTGTCACCTCTGTTGTAGTGATTTCCTTGGAAAGTGGGATGGGTAGTGCTTCCTCTCTTTTCCTTCCCTCTCTTCATTTTTAGTGAAAAACAATATATTGGAGTTTTTTTTTTATTACCCACGAGTTGGCTTTCTCCTTCATCCATATGATAGATCGTTGGCTTGATAAATCGTTGAAGGCCTTTATTACTTCCCTCTCTTTTTGTGTATGTGTTGGAGTGTAACGCATGGGGCGTGGGTGGGTGATAACCTCCCTCTCCATTGATTGGACTGCCTTAATTCATGTGATCATAGGAAAATACGTTAGGTGAGAGAAGTTAACTTGCCACTTGCGCTCTCTCTCTCTCTCTCTCCCTCTTCCTATCTCATGCCCAGGTCGTCCGCACTTTCTATTCATGTTGGAGGGGTGGAGCTTCGTGCGAGCTCCCCCATTTCTGTAGAGTTTCCATGGCGGGGTTGAGCTTGCTCCCCCAATATGTTTGTTCTCTGTATGGTGCTCAAGCCACCCATGCTCTGGGTTAGTCGATGCAACATCTGCTCCTCTTCATTCATCCTTATTGCCCATGGTCCGCAAAAACTATGATCTTGGATGGCTGCTATCTGAGGGTTCATCGATTCTGGCCTACCATCTGTCTTCTTCTTTGTGGGCAGTTTTGTGTGGCCATGCCTGCGCACCTTCCTTCTTGGCCCCGTTTGGTGTCGGAATCGCTTCCCCCATGTGGCTCCATCCTTACTTTGGCTAAGTCCTGCCATGACTGTGTCAGACGAAGGTGCCAAGTTGTGTGTCCCTTTGCCTTTTCGAGGCCGTCAGCTCTCATGTTGGGGGGATTCTCTATGTCATGCACCTATTTATCAGGAAGATATTCCACCTGTATTCAATATGTATATGGACTCTTGTTTGGTTGCCTTTCCTCTGCCTTTTTTATGCTAGTTTCGGCCAAGCACTACAATGAAACTGGATGATATTGTTGATTTGCTGATGATCTCTTGCCTCAACTACAATCGGGGGGAGTAGTCATCGCTGATCATGACCATGAAGGTCGATTTTTGTTGATATCTTTTTAGAATGGAATTCTATCACAGATTTGTAGTCATTGTAGGTGATCTTTGAGATCCCAATAAAGGTCTCATTTCAACGCAGAAAAGGTGTCTTTTGAAGATGTTTGTGTGCTCGTTCTGTAACACCTCTGTAAACATTACCACTATAGTAGCTTTCCTTGCTGCGGTCCATTGAGACATGCAAACTTCTTTTTGTGGTGTTAAGTTTATTACAAGAACTTTTGCTTTTCAATGAAGGAACATGTTTTCAGGTTTCGCATATCTACCCCACTCGACCATACTCAGTTCGCAATATGCTTGTCCTTGGTCCTATGTCCTTCGTCCTGTTTTACCACGCTTTGTTGAAATCTTTTCTTCAGAGGGATATCCGGAGGACCACTGGAATCTCAGCACTATGTGGATCATTTTAAATAACTAAACATTGTTGTATATACCTCACGAAATAAATATGGACTCATCATGGATGTTCTTGCTTGGAATGTTTTGTAGTTTCTTCTTCTAGTCGGTCCTTGGTGCTTGCATTGATGTCATCATACACTTCTTTCAACTCCCCCTTAAGGATCCCTTTCTTGAAATCATAAGCGGATATACCATGTTGACATGAGACGTGCAAGCTCAGTCCAGCATCCATTTTGTTTGTTGAAGATGGACATTTATGAGGTGGTTTACATGCTTTCTAATGTTTCTAAACAAATTCTTTTGAGGTTTATGAGTTCTTCGTAATGGATACTCTGTTATTGATAACCAGGATTTGAAAACAATAATCTTCTTCTCAAGAGTCTCAACTCTATATCAATGGACTCTACGATCCCTCTCATGTTGCTTGAGCAAGGTATGAAGAAGTTTGCGTACAGAATTACTCTCCTTGTAACACGCAGAACAGTGCATCATTTGTTTGAGGTGTGCATCATTTTCTTGTTCTAGAATCCGAAAATGGACTTATAGTTGTCATAAATACTATGATCATATCTTGGTATCCCAAACTTGTGGTGGGAAAGTGTGTGACTATATTACTCTGATCTAATGAGGTTTGCTCATGGTTCTACATGTCAAATTTTCTGTACCAGTGCAATTTTAAAAGATGGTATGCTTATGACAAAACAATAGAATTTTCAATACCTTTGTTGTCTAATCTAAGCTACAGGTTTTCCCTTTGTCCAACACATGGAATATGGTGTCAACTCTTCGAAATTCTTGTCAAGGTAAGGGTTGCTCTTCTAAAAATATTTGATGATCTGCCCCCATGTTTTATCACAGTCATAGGAATGCTTCACCTTGTAGAGCACTCACCCATCATGCCTTCAATATATAAATCAAACAGTCTACTCTTTTGCTACTCCTTGCAATCAGAAACTATATAGGGTAGGCCAATAAGGATGCACACGTACAGATACTCAAAGCATTAATGAATCAATTGACATTGATCTTAGTTTATGACTAGTGTCTACTTGTTGGTGATGTGCCATTTGCATGTATCCTCACTTTGTGGCACAAGCAGTGAGAAAGCTTCTACCGCATGATACTCTCTCTATGTCTCATTATGATCAAGTATACTCATCGGCTTGAGATGCCCATGCATTTTATGGTTACATGTTTTGTGAGTTCTTGGGCAGCTTGTGCTCCAGCTCATTGTTTGCCAAAACAACTTGAGGTCCGTTGACATTAAATCAGGGAAGAATGGGCATAATGTGCTAGTTTCTAGATGTCTATTGATTAACCCGTATATGTAGTTACATGCCTGTTATATTGTTCTCTCTGGCTTGATATAATCACTTGTGCTTTTTATACTTGATGTATCATTTGGTAAGAAGGTTGTGATGGCCAAAGGATAGTGAAAGGGTCTATACCTCTTACCATCAATTGGGGGCCAGGGCTGTGATCAATGCTATATAGATTGAATTACCTTTTCAGGTACATTTCAGGTGCACAAGGACATGGGTTGTAACAAGTTATTACTAGTTTGATTGTGCTTGTCATTGATAGGGTTTTTGTTGATTGAACATGGTTGGTTGCACACTTTGAAAAGAACATTGTGTTTGCACTGATTGAGGGAAGGAATGCACATTTATTTTTTGATATGATTACACATTGTTTGTGTGACAACTCACTTGGTTCCTCACATTGCCCCTATGTTCATAAGCAATCAAAACACACCAAATGAATGAGAATGTTTGTTGCATATGTATGCGCAGTCAATAGTCTGCATCTACTAGGTTTTCCTTGAAAATTGTCACACATGCACCATGTATTATGTTTGCAATATGCTTTTAAGATGAAGGATTGCTTTGTGACAACTTGCAAATACTAAAGAATTGTTTTGGTCTCCTGTCTGCTTGAAGATTAATTGGCTTGATGGAAAGCCTGCAAGTTTAAAGGAAAGAGGATGGTGCTTCTTGGGCTTATGAAATTTCTATTGCATGCTGGGCAAATCATTGGAAATGAATAAATTGCTTATATGTTTGTGTGGTACAAAAGTCACAATGGTATGAATGTTGCTTGATGTTCTGTGTCCATTGACCCACTAACAGAAATTGGGTCCAAGACTGCACAAACTCTTGCTACATGCTAATGCATCTCTTGGATCTACTCTTTATTAATGCATGTAGCGGATCCTAGTAAAATTCTTGGGTTTAATGCATAATACTTCAAAATGTTCTTAATGATGTGAGCATGTATTCTTTAGGGATATTTGAAGGAGAACATGCACATAGGGGGTTGAAATTCTTGGACCTGAACTAAATTAAGTGTGGTCATAAATGAGTGATTGTTTTTTGCTAGGGAAGTAACTCTCTAGTTCCACATTCCTCATTTAAGGCTTAAATTCATTGCAGGCCAACACACTTAAAACTTCAGCATTGATCCTTCTTACCTCCTATGGATGTTTTGCTACTATGCTTTGCAGGAATAGTGTTGGATAAGTTGTTTGAATCTCATGAATGCTTGCAAAATGATAGGACTCATAATGTTGCACTATTGTCTATTCATTTTATGAGCACATAATACTCATGTTAAATTGCAAGCTTGATTGACTAGGAGCATAGTGTAAATGAGGGCAGGAACATAAGTTAATCATGATACCACATTCATCTCATGCTAGACAATGTCATACATCACACTCACTTGGAGATAACAGCTTTTGGCATCATTTTTTGGATTGCAGAGATAAGAAGATTTTCAAGAGCTCTTCTCATTAGAAGAGCAAGTCCTAAGTGAAAGATGTTCCTGAAGTGGAAACTAAACATGGAATTATATTTTGTGGCTGCTTCTTTTCAAATTCAGTCTACTTGTTGTGTATGTTTAAATTTCAGGTATGGGAGCTTTGAGAGAAGGCACATTGGATGGAGGCTGGGCTGACTGCCCCCCAAGGGGATTATGTTGCTCAGCATTACAGGCTTGAAAGACTTCAACACTTACAAATTTGGATGGAGGCTAGGCTGACTACCCCCCAAGGGGATTGTGTCGCTCAGCATTACAGGCCTGAAAGACTTGAAGACTTACAAATTTGGATGGAGGCTGGGCTGACTGCCCCCCAAGGGGATTGTGTCGCTCAGAATTGCTGGATTGAAGATTTGAAGGCAGACGGCTTGCTGATTCAAAAGATTTGCACCTTTGCAAATTCAGATTGGAACTGTTGCATATTTGAAGTGTTGAAGACTCAAAACTTGGCCCAGTTCGACACTATATGTCTCTCATTTCTTAGCTTTGTCGAGGACGACAAAGTCTAGGAGGCGGAGGAGTGTTGTTATAAGGGTTGCCCATAAATTTTCTCATGCTATGGCATCCTTTAGCCCTCATAAAAAAACCCTCTTTTTGTAATTAGGAGATGTCCATATGAACACTCCCCTAAACCCCTTTTTGATATTTCCTTTAGTCTATGGTATTGAAGCCTTCTCCATAAGACCCCTTTTTTGCACAAATTCAAATTCCCACGTAGAGTTTTTTGACGCGCTCATTTCTTTAGAATGGTTGTTAGAGAATATCTACAAAGATTTAGAGAGAGATGAGCATGTGCTCCTTTTTTACTAGTGAAAAAGAGCACATGGGAGAATTTGTTGATCCTATAAATAGAGGCTCACTTCTTGTAAAAGGGGAGTCCCTTGGCCATGGCCTTGGCCTCCATTTTGTTAATGGAAGAAGGTGTCATTTGTTACTCTCTTTCTTCCTTGTGTGCAAGGCGATGATCTATGTGTGTGGACTTGCATTTGGAGTTGGCTTCTGTGTGAGCATTGCTCTCCCTTGCTCCTTTTTGACATTGGCCATGGTGCCATTGTTCATGGGCATGGGTGTGGATGTGTTGCTTGCACTTCTTGCAACTTCACTTGGAGAAGCTTCTCACTTCCATGTGAAGCGCTAGGGTCTGTTGTTCCCCTTTTCTCAACAAAGGGCTACAAATACCGATGCACCAGTGAAGAAAGTGGATTCATCCTACATGAATGGTGAAACAAAGAGAAACAATGAGGACGACATTCCTAAACTCATCTACAACAAAGGAAGATCATCAATATGGGAGTCCACTGTCAGATTATCGCAATCAAGAGGTGCTAATCTGAAATGGGTTTGCAAGGATCGAGTAAAGGAATCAGAGAAGTCAACACCAATACCGGTCATTCATCCTAGGGAGACAAGGGAGAACAGAGGATCCTCTTCATTACAATCGGGACCAAAGAGACTGCTGAGAATATGGCTTCCAAAGTCATTAGTAGAAGCCTAGAAAACATGACAACAAATATGGATTCTGAAGAAGGTCAGACAAATGGCAAATCAAGAGATAGACAAGCAAGAAGAAACATTATACTGACAAAGCAAGACCATAAAGCCAAACAAAACTAACCAAAGGTACCGAAAAAGCAAGACCCCAACCAATCAGACTTCAAAAAAGAAAGAGGAAACACATGGAGTGCCACAAAACGAAGAAAATACGAAGCCTCAAACTTCAACTATAAAATGGATATAGAAACCAAAGAAGCAGCAAGGATCAGAACAACAAAACCAAAGAGATTCCATTTGCACACATGAAGCTTCGAATGCACCTAAAGTATGGATGGGCCACATTACAAGGCCATGCATTCGGCACATGATGCACATAACAAAATTAGTGGTGCACATTTCCCACTTGGGAATAGATCATAGATTCTACTTCCATAGGAATGGACCTACTATGTACATAAATAAACTGTACATAGCAAAGAAAGAGGATAAAAAACTGCAGTTATGGCTCATAGGACATCAAAAGTATCGGCCCATAGAGGACCCAATGTACATGCCTCAAGTTTTTTTTGATGAAGCATTCGAACCTCACAGTTGGATGGAGATCTTAGCAACCTTGGATGTATGTGTGAATGAAGAAGTCTTGACCATGAATGAATGTGTGGACAAAGAAAGCTACAATGTAAACTTGTACATGGTAGTCCTTCAAGAGGTAGAAGCCGGAGAAATATTAGAAAAGGAATGGAAAGAAGAATACGAGAGCATAGAAATGGAATTAGAGTTTGATTCGGAGGAATGTTATCTAGAAGCCATTCAAGCTGAAGACAAGTATGGAACAACAAAAGTGTTAGCAATAGAAGCAGCCCCCATAGTACCAAATCAGGAGGAAAGCATGAGTAAGACCGAACCAACCCCTGATCTTTTTAAAGTCCCCGAACAGTTCAAAAGATACGAAGTAGAGGAAAGGAAAATAGTCATTCAGATGCCTAAGAGAGAGGCAAGAGAAGGAGAAGCATATGACAATAAGGAACAGATGAAAAAGGTCATAGTGATCATAGAAAATGGAGAAGAAAGATGCACATACATAGGAAAAGACGTTTCACTTGAGGAAGAAGAAGAATTAATAAGAATAATTAGAGAATATAGAGATGTGTTTGCATGGACCTACAAGGATCTCAAGGGTGTGGAACCCTCCATCTGCTCTCATAGAATACCAATGACACCGGAGACAAAACCATCAAAACAACGCCCTTGCACATATAACAAGGTTTATGCTGAAAAAATAAAAGAAGAAATAGACAAGCTATTAGCAGCTCGATTCATTTACAAGATAGAACATACCGAATGGGTGTCAGCATTAGTAGTTGTGCCTAAAAAGAACAAAAAACATTAGTAGTTGTGCCTAAAAAGAACAAAAAACTTAGAGTATGCATTAATCTAAAGAAAGTCAACGCAGCCACAATCTGTGATAGTTACCCATTACCTATCACCGACCACTTATTGGAAAGAGTTGCAGGCAAAGAAGTCTTGACGGATTCTCTGGATACAACCAAGTAGCTATTGCTACTGAGGATCAACATAAGACCACATTCACGACTGAATGGGGGGTCTATGCTTTCAAAGTGATGCCTTTTGGACTCACTAACGCCCCTGCTACTTTCCAAAGGTTGATGTGTCACGTTTTCAAAGAATTTCTAAAGATGAGTATGGAAGTACATGTAGACGACCTATGTACATACTCACATCGGAGGCAGGAACATATTCCGGAATTGTGAAAAAAATTGATAAATGTCGACAATATAGAGTATGCCTAAATCCTGAGAAGTGGGTTTTTATGGTAAGCCAAGGAAAAATCCTAGGACAAATCATATCTAGGAATGGAATATCTATGGATGAAGACAAGATCAAAGTAATTCTAGAACTTCCTAGACCAAAGAATGCAAAAGAAGTGCAAACATTTATGGGTCAATTTGGATACTATTGTCGATTTATCCACATGTACGCTATAATTGCCAAACCTTTGTATAGATTGTTGACTCAATTCACATGGACGGACGAATGCGAGAAGGCATTTGATGAGCATAAAAAAATCGCTTAGCATGGCTCCAATTTTAAAAACACCCAATTGGAAGAAGCCAACAAGTTCAAATTCATAGCAAACAAGTTCAAATTCTTCATAGATCATCAAGCGTTATTGTACTTAGTCAATAAGCCTTGCAACACGGGAAGACTTGTGAGATGGTTTCTATTATGAATGGAGCTCGATTTTGATGTAAATGTGAAAAAAGGGAATACCCACGTGAGGGCAGATCATCTCTCTAGGTTAACACTTGGAGAACCACCGAGCGGAGTATCTAACGATTTGCCAAACACTTACCTGTTCAATTTGGAAGTGTGTCCTAAGTGGGTAGAAAAGCTAATTCCAATACTCACTCATGGACCACAACATTCAATTAACAAGGAAAGTAGAAAGGAAATCATACAATTGCGTAACTTACACATAATAGCAGGAAGTGTGTATCATAAGAGGTCCAACAACATATTGTCTAGATGCATAGAGGAAGACGAACAAATGAATTTGATTGAAAAAGCTCACATAAATAAATGGAGAATGCACGAAGGAACTCATGGAACTCTAAGAGAATTGAAACGGCTAGGAGTATACTGGCCTGATATGCATAAGGATGTCCATGAATATGTCAGTAGTTGCACAGAATGTCAGGAAACCACTCCATATGATCATACATCTTTACCTTTCTCTACAATACCACCCAACTGGAGTACGACGTTAGTAAAATTCCTAAAGACACAAGAACATGAGGAAGGAATTAGTTTAGCAACGAAACGATCCATGGAAGAAATAAGTAAGGACTATGTGATCATGCGAAGATAATTAGTCAAGAGAGGGAAAGGTAATCAACTACGACTATGTGTACATGAAGGAGAATACTTACCCGTATTAGAAATGGCACATGCCGGTGCCGCAGGAGGACATTTCTCAGCTGAAAGAACCGTAAAAATGATCATCTTTGTGGGGTTGTGGTGGCCAACTCTACATATGGATGCAGACACGTTGTGAGACATGCCAAAGAGCTAAATATCCAATTAGACCAGATGATATGCCATTAAGACCCATGGTTTGCACTAGAGCATTTTTCAAATGGGGTATTGATTTTATAGGACCCATTAACCCACCAACCAAAGCATCACATGTTGAATACATAATAGTGGCAACTGATTACCTGACTAAATGGGTATAGGCAAGGGCTACTAGAAAAAATGATGCTCAGACCACGGCTAAGTTTCTTTTTTAGCATATTTTTACTCACTTTGGACTACCAATAGAGATAGTGAGTGAGTGACGAACGCATTTCATTGTCCTTAATTAATGAGTTCTTAGTGATCCATAAAAGATTAGCCCCTTATCATCTTCAAGCCAATGGACAAGCGGAAAGTTCCAATAAGGTGTTATGCACAGTATTGACAAAGATAGTCAATAGTGGAAGGTTGGATTGGGACAAACAATTGCATCATGCAATTTGGGCCTTGTGCATGGCATACAAGACTGCCATTGGAACTACACCATTTAACCTAGTGTATGGACAAAATGCAATCTTGCCAATCGATTTTTTAGTACCCACTTCTAGAGTAGACCAAAAATATGAATGGATAGGGCATGAATTATCCAAGCAACTAGACCAAATTGAGAAGCTACATGAGAGGAGGATACAAGCTGTTGCAGGAATTTATGTGGCAAAGAGAAGACAAAAAGCATATTATGATGTGCACATTAAAGACAAAGGACTAAAAGAAGGAGATTTAGTTTTGGTATATACTTTGAAAGAACATGCCAAGAAGCTACAAAAGCGCGGTTATGGACCCCTAATAATCAATAGGATTTCAACGAGTGGAGCAGTTAATCTAGCTACTCTGGATGGAGATGTTCTTCCTAATTACATAAGTGGTTGTGGAGTGAAACGCTACATGGATCCATCAACAAATTAAATGTTAGCATGACTTATAGGTGCACAAAATAGAAAAAGAGAGGAAGAGAGGATTAGGGAGGAGGTAAGGCAAGAAGCCCTAGAGCGTATCAAGAAACGAAAAGAGTGGATAAGACAAAGGGATGAATGGGAAGAAATATTATACTGACAAAGCAGGACCATAAAGCCAAACAAAACTAACCAAAGGTACAGAAAAAGCAAGACACCAACCAATCACACTTCAAAAAAGAAAGAGGAAACACATGGAGTGCAACAAAACGAAGAAAAGAGGAAGCCTCAAACTTCAATTATAAAATGGATATAGAAACCAAAGAAGCAGCAATGATCGAAACAACAGAACCAAAGAGATTCCATTTGCACACATGAAGCTTCGAATGCACCTAAAGTATGCATGACAAGGCCACATTACAAGGCCATGCATTCGGCACATGATGCATGTAACAAAATTAGTGGTGCACATTTCCCACTTGGGAATAGATCATAGATTCTACTTCCATAGGAATGGACCTACTATGTACATAAATAAACACTTTGGCTACACTAATTCTTGTTTTCTTTCAGGAAGTGAAAATGAAAAAATATGTGGTAAGAGATCTTACTTATGTGAGCAAGGGGAATGCAGTGACGCAACGAACGAAATGTGACTACAATACACATCATCAAAGACATGTTGTGTACTTGAGCCGCAATGACTCAAGGACTTGTACCAATGAGACTATACCTCGATTGCCATACAAGTGCATATAGTGGAGTTCTTTTCACACATTTAATTATCAATCCTAAGGAGTGACTTACCAAGTGTATGAAGACATGTGCACACGTGATAGAAAATGAAGTGAGTTAGCTATTCAAGCATGAGAAAAGACTAATACTACCCACACCTACTGAAAAACTGGAAGTGTTGCCGCAAGCCTCTTTTCAGCAGTTTTGGTTTTTTGAGGTTTTCTCCCAGCCCAGAACTCCGAACATAGACAATGGGGTACTCGTTTCGAAGCTCTCGACGAGACGAATCCAATGGTGGTGGTTTCACTCAATTCTGACCACTCTGCTGCAAGTTATGGCAGAAACAGTGAATTACGGGAACTACTAACACCCGCGTTTTTGCTTCTCCTAGCTTACGCACGCACTACAGCCACTCAAAACAAGGGGGAAGGGGTAGACAACAGTCCTACACTTGCATTTCAAGCATCACACACACATACATGAGCAAAATGAAGATCAAAATCAGCAAGGAAGAGGCAAACTCAAAATTTCAGAAGTGCTCTTCTTCACAATGACAAGAAGTCCTTTACAATGAGTCACTTTTGACTTATATACTAGTGCCCTAAGTTTGGTCCTTTCACACAAGAGACCGGCACTTTATTCACTAAAATGCTAACTTCCTACTAATGTACATGGGTAATTCACTAATCTTCTGAGGGGATGCATCTAGAGGACTCCTCTAGTGCATTTACAACGGAAAATATATACAAAAGTGGTTATGTTACAAAAAATTGTGTGTCCAAATCGGAAAAATTTTGGGGCCCGTCTTTTTTCTCTGCTTTGTGCGCTCTTTAGCTCTGCAACACTTTCCCCCTCTTCGTCTCTGTCGTCCCTTGACAGACTTTGCTTCGCGAACGCGTCCCTTGGGCTGTGTTGCCTGATTCTTGATCTTGCTTTTCTCCACACGCTCCCCTTGGTCAGTATTGTCTGCAGTTAAACAGACATGCAGATTCGATGGCCTTCTTGATTCAAGCTCTACTACTCGAGAGCCTGATGTAGTTGTCTTGCCTGTTGACTCGGGTTGCCACGCACGCCACCAGTGACTAGGAATGTGATGTTCTTAGTCACCCTCTTCAACTTTTCAGCCTCTACCCCTTTCTTACTTTTGGTCCTACTCTGATGTTTGAAAAGTCCATGACTCGGGACCCTGGGGTTTAGCTTTGTAGCCTGGTGCGTGCCCCTGCGGGGCTCTGTGCAGAGATGGTTGTTGCGCCCCTGCGGGGCTTCCTGCAGAGATATGTTCTTTTTCTCTTCTTAATGAATAGTTTTGGACTTTGATTTTCTTCTTCTTTTCTTCTTGCTTGATTGTCCCTCTACACGTCCCTCCTCCTGAACTCTGTCGTCCTCGACAGGCTTTCTGAGGCGACGCGTGTATGTTTGAATGGCGGTTTGCTCTCGTTGGTTCAGCAGATTTGCATGACATATCATGAATTCCTTCCATTGCTTTGACTTCACTCCGTCTTCTGGCGCCTGTCGATGATCAGCAAAAAAGCTTGTTTCATAGGCCACCAGCCTTGCATTTAAATTGGAAGTCATTTTTACAAAAATCTCCGAATCTATTTCAAAGAAGCCGGTGAAGAATGCTTCTTCGAAAGTCTGCATATATGTTGATGGCAAAAACATAAGGCGTGAGTAGTATGCCATGATGGTTAGTCGGCTCGGGATGGTTGATAAATCAAAAATGAGAGCTCCCGATCCTTGCGTAATGCCAATGAAATTCAAAAATGTATACTTCGCGTGCTGGAAGACCTTCAACACGGTAATAAGCATGCTAAATATTTTATTTGTCATCTTGACTGCTAAGTCCGGCACTGTGGCATATTTGGCAATCCAGAATTCCATTGTCTTTACCATATATTCTTCGGTAGGTAGATAATTATGTGGCGGACTAGGTAGTAACGGGTAATTTAGCCACTGATTATTGATGGAGCCTTGACGCTGAGCTTCCCAAAATTGCGTCCAAGAGCGTCTGCGGGGTACAGGACAAAATGATGGATTTACCTGAAGCGCATATGGTGATGCTTCCCACTGTACCCGCAAGGTCGGATTCTTCTCCAAAATTTTCCTTCGCCATATGGGATCCGCCTTCTCAAATTCCTCTTGAGTATACTTGAAAGTGTCATGCTGGAATTGAAGGTTGTGGTCCGGATCTTTATTCGTGGTAGTCTTTATATACACGCGCGTCTGTTCTTTAAGTAGACCATATGGTACATTGAAGGGCTTCAAAATTTGATCTAGCTGTTTATTGTCTATTCGAGCTTCTTTCATTATTTGTATTATTTGATCTTCAAAATCAGCAGTGAGCTGGGACACCAGTAGTGCCCTTTCTGGCCTGCTCAATTCTGCAATGTCGCGTGTGTTAGGTTCTACTGGAACCTCCTTTTCCGCCCTTATTGGAGAATGATACAAGGGAGGAGAGAGAGGACGTACCTCTTCCTCCACAGTAGCCGTGGTTTCTGGAGGAACTACTGGTGTCCCTTGTTTCTCTTTTAGCTCAATCTGCTCCTGCAGCCGTTTAATGATGTCATCTTTATTCTTGAGCTCCTCTTCAGCCTTGGTAAGTTTTTCTTGATGTTTGATTAATTCCTGTGCCACGATATGCATGTGATCTGTGTCTTCCTTGCACTGTCGGAAATAATCTTTCTCGGCTTTTTTCCATTTCTTTCGTAGAGCTGTAGTATCATTCATGTATTTCTGTTCCCATTCGGCAACTGTCTCTTGCTCCTGTTTGAGCTGATCTGCCATCTTGGTCAACTTTGCTTCCATGTCTTTTATGTCCTCATTTGTTTTGTCAAGATCTATCGATGGTTGATCACTGAGGAGAGCTCTCATTACCTCTTTGTTTCTGTCCCTTAGTTGGTCTGCTTCTTCCATGCTCACCTTGAGCTGTGACTCGAGTACTTTGCTACGAGTCTGTATTCTTGTTTTCTCTTTCTCCGTTACTTCCAATTTCTTTGTCAGCTCCAACACTTGCTCTTTCAGGTGGGCGTTCTCCTTTTCTAATGTTTTGCATTGTGTTTTGGTTGTTTTGATCTCCTCCTTTTTCTTCAACACCTGAGCTTCTACCTTAGATAAGGTCTTTGCCAAATGCATACCTTCTTTCTGAAGCTTTTGTTTGTCGAGCATGGCCTGGTCGTAATCTTCATCAGCATCAAGCATCAGTTGTTGAGTGTCGAGTGCCGTGCGGATCATATCCTGCACCACCGGCTTGAGCTGAGCTATATCTACATTCAACCATGTCTTTGTTATGTCCGGTGTTTCTCTTGTTTGTACATCTTGTCCCTGTGCTACATGGATCAATTCTTTGTGTGGTTGTCGGACCTGTAGTTGTATATTAGCTTCTGCTTTATTTTTGACCGTTTTACGAACTTTCGTGGCACTCCCTTGAAATGTTACATCCAGAGGGGATGGTTCTGCCACAACCCTTAGTGGTGTGAAGGGTTCTTCATCTTCTTTCTTTTCTTCTTGAGGCTTGTCCTCAGATATCATTGCATGCACCTCATTATCATTTTGGTTTTCCTCTATGTGGGTGATGGAGGCGTCCTTCTCTTGCATAGTGTCTTGTCCTTCTTCTTCTGCATTTTCTGTGATTGGATTCTGTTCTGCAAGCGATGATTGACTTTTTTCTTTGTTGTCAACTTGGGCTTCGTCATAATTAACTTCGTTTAATTCGGCCCACTGGCCATCATCTTTTGATTCACTTTTAATATCTACATCCAGTAACGAAGTAGTTTGCTTTTCTTGGGCGTCGGATCCTGAACTTGAGTTGTCTAGCCCAATCTCTCGATACCTGTGTACCTTAGTAAGTTTTCTTTTGGGTTTTTGAACTGTTGCAGTCTGTTGATAATAATGACCTTGCACTGGAAGATTGATTTGCCCTTCTGTATACTTGTGAGTCTCCTCCAGTGCTTGAGTTAAGTCTTCTTCCGTAATTTTCCTGGGTCCTTGAGTGGTGGTGGTAGGCAGCACATGTACCCTCTTTGGTTGTGGTGCTTCTTCTTCTTTCTGCAGAATTTCTCTAGGCCGCTTTGTACCTCTCATGGTTCCTCTCATCCTCGGTTGTGAACTTGTTTCTGTTTCTTCTGCTTGCTTACTCCCTTTCTTTTGTTTTGGTACTGTAGCACACTTGACATATTGAGCCAGCTCCATTGAAGATGGCATCTCCCTCAAGTACTCGCGCATGCCCAATGCATGGTAAATCATGATTGTGAGGGCAGTGGTTCCATTAAGGAATTTTTTATTCTCCCACTTCTTCTTGGCCTCGAACAATCTTTCCTGCACATATGGTGTGAGATTTACCTGATTGCCGATCTGTTTTGTGGCATGAGACAACAATTGGACAATAATTTTTTGAGGGGCCGTGTATCTGTTCATGCTCGGGAAGCAGAAGTGTTGATGAATCAACCTGACTTCCTCTTCAATATCCACTCTATTAATGTCAACAAAGGTTCTAGTATTTGCTCCACGAATTTCTTCCTTGGCCGTGTTGACACCATCTTTCTCCCATTCAAAAGCTTCTTTGATTAAATCGTGGGAGAACTGAATGACTACCCATTCGCCCTTCTTATCCATCACATTGGCTTCTGGCACCAATGGGTCATGTAGCGCTGGTCTCAAAGTGTTCATGACTTGGGTACATCGTTGGAAGTCCGGCTTGTAGATGGGTAGCTCAAAATACTTGTGAATTCCTGCTTTCTTCAGGATATCGATTGTAGACGGCATTCCATGTAATATCTTGAAGTCCTGGGACATGATCGGAAAGTGGTGATCCGTGTCCATGATCTTTATGTTGGCCAAAAAGAGATACTCTTCCACAGGCTGTTCATCTCTGAACCAATGTCCTTTAGCTTTCGTAAGACATTGGGGAGGAAATTCTTGGACCTCCTCTTGGATTGTAGCTTCAGAGTCTTCGGAAGCCATCTGCACTTAATATAGAGCATGAATTAGTTTCCATAATTTTCAGAAATCCTCCGCCATGTGTTTATTATAATTTGATATTGCTCCGAGTGCATGGTGCCGTCCCTTTCCCGTGGGTGTGGGAAGGGTAATACTTGAATTTTTCATGTATTTTTATATTTTTTTGCTGAAAAGAAAACATAAAAGTTAGTCCATAGCCGAAGCGAAGTTTATGTACATAGTATGTCCATTCCTATCAGTTTAAAGCTAAGATCTAGTCTCACTTGGAGATCGTGCACCACTAACTTGATAATGTACATCCTGTGCCGAATGCTTGGCCTTGTAATGTGGCCCTATCATGCATACTTTGGGTGCATCGGACACAACATGAGTGCAATTGGGTGCTTTATCTCCTCGATCTTTTGCTCCTTGTGGTAGCTTTGGTTTCCAGATCCATTTTGAGAACACTGAGAAAGGTTGTCGGGTTTCCTCGATTCGTGTAGTTGTTGGTGTTCCATTTGCTTTATCCCCAGTCCGATGGATTTTGACATTGCTTTGTGACCTTTTCTGATGATTCTTTGGTGGTGGTGGCATTTGCCTCGTCTGCTGTGACGTTTCCTCTTTGGTCTTCACATTCTGTTTAGCTGCTTGTATGACCTTTTTGGGAATCCATATCTGATGTCGAGATCTTTGAGCTTCAAGCAGGGGCTTGGCAATCCATACTTGTACATGTTCTCTTCTTTTGTAGTTCTTTGTAGCTGATTTGGTGATATCCGTTTCCTTCTTCAAAGCGCTTTTAGACATTTTTTGACTCTGTACCTGATCCTTTCGTACCCATATATATTTGGATGGTGGTCTGTTCGAGTATCTGCTTGTTGGTTTCCAATAGTGCGATCTTTGGAGGCCTTGAGCCTGTTTAGGAGAGAGCGTCTCCTCAATCGTTGGTTGATCTTCATTCACTTCGGGTAGCTTCGACGCTACCGGGGGTGTCGGAATGATTAAAGTTTTAGTTTCTATGCATTTGCTTTCTGATGGTTGAGTACAGTCGCTACTATCTTTTGTTGCTTCTTGAACTTCCTCTGATCTTGGTATGGACATGACTTGGTTACATGGTTTCTCTTCAAGCAAGCTGAAAACCTCTTTATGCCCTATCGTGGCTGAAATATATCCTTGAGCCAGATGGATACATGCTTCTGTTTCAATGATCCAGTCTTGTCCTAGAATGAAGTCTTCCATTAAATCGTTATCCTCACATACTAGGACTCTTTGTTCCATGGAGGAATTTCCTATGTGGAGGGACACATTAGTTGTTCCAATACAGTCTAGGGTGTGACCTCCAATTCCTATTAGTTTGGCTTTCGTGGGATTCAATTGCAATTGTAGCTCGTCTGCTATTCTCTTTCGCATGCAGCTAAGGCCTGCTCCTGAGTCTATCAATGCGTCTATCAATTTATACTCCGTCTGACCAATCCCTAGGTTTAGGTAAGGTTGTGTTTTACATACACCCGTGGCGTCACCCTTTTTGACCTGGTAGTTTGCCATAGGGATGGGCTCTTCTCCTTGGATATAGCGTTCATCTCTTAGCCTGATCCACTCCTTGCGTTTTCTAATGCGTTCTAGTGCTTCTTGTCGGGCTTCCTCTCGAATTCGTTCTTCTTCCTTTTTCCTATTCTGAGCTCCTAACAGCCGCGCTAGCATTTGTTCGGTCAAGGGCTCCATGAATCGTTTCACTCGGCATCCACTGATGTAATTGGGAAGAATGTTTCCGTCTAGTGTGGCGAGATTGACTGCACCGCTAGTGGAAATTCGATTTATAATCAGTGGTCCATATCCGCGTTTTTGTAGTTTCTTTGCATGTTGTTTTAGGGTGTACACGAGGACTAAGTCGCCTTCTTTTAGGCCCTTATCTTTAATATGTGAGTCATAATATGCCTTTTGTCTCCGCTTTGCGGCATAGATGCCTGCTACCGCTTGCAATCTAGTCTCGTGCAGCTTTTCGATTTGATCTAATTGCTGAGACAATTCATGACCGTTCCACTCATATTGCTGGGCTACTTTTAATGTAGGTACTAAGAAGTCAATTGGCAGAATTGCATTCTGCCCATACACGAGGTTGAAAGGTGTAGTTCCAATGGCCGTTTTATATGCCACTCGGAAGGCCCAAATTGCGTGATGCAAATTGTTTGTCCCAATCTGACCTTCCATTATTGACAATCTTTGTCAAGACAGTACATAGTACTTTGTTGGAACTTTCAGCCTGTCCGTTAGCTTGAGGATGGTATGGGGCTGATTTTTTGTGGATCACTAGAAATTCATTCATTAGCGATTCAATGACTTCGTTTAGGAAATGGGTGCCTCGATCACTCACTATCTCGATTGGCAGTCCAAATCGTGTGAAAATGTGCTCAAAGAGAAATTTTGCTGTGGTTTGAGCATCATTTTTTCGAGTGGCTTTTGCTTCTACCCACTTTGTCAAGTAGTCGGTGGCTACTATGATGTATTCCGCATGTGATCCTTTTGCAGGTGGGTTGATAGGTCCTATGAAGTCAATTCCCCACTTGGTGAATGCTCTCGCACAAACCATTGGTCTTAAAGGCATGTCATCTCTTCTAATGGGATATTTTGCTCTTTGGCATGTTTCGCAACTTCTCACATATGTCTCCGCATCCATATGTAGAGTTGGCCACCACAAGCCTGCAAAGAGAATCATCTTGACCGTTCTATCTGCTGAAAAATGTCCTCCCGCAGCTCCTGCATGTGCCATTTCTAATATGGGAAGGTATTCTCCTTCATGCACGCATAATCTGAGTTGATTGTCTTTTCCTCTTCGAAACAGTTGTTTCCCCATTATTACATAATCCTTGCTCGTTTCTTCTAAGGATCGCTTTCTTGCTAGACTAGCTCCTATTTCGTGCTCTTTTGTTTTGAGGAATTGCACTAATGATTTACTCCAATTAGGCGCTATGGTAGAAAAGGGTAAGGACACGTGATCCTCTGAGCTAATTTCTTTGCATTCCACACAATTACTTACATGCTCGTGAACGTCCTTGGACATATCAGGCCAATATACGCCTAACCTCTTTAATTCTCGTATTGTTCCCTGCATTCCTTGATGGGTTTTCCACTTGTTGACATGTGCTTGCAGAATTAGTTGCTTCTGTTCATCCTCCTCGACACATCTCAATAAAACTCCGTTAGGTTCCTTATAATATACGCTTCCAGCAACAATGTGTAAATTCCTAGTTTGAAGAATTTCTTTTTTGCTATTTCTGTTAATTGGATGTTGAGGGCCATGCGTAAGTATCGGGGTCAATTTTTCTGCCCATTTCGGACATACTTCTAGATTAAACAGATAAGCATCTGGTAAATCATCAGGTACTCCGCTAGGTGGTTCTCCGTGTTTTAACCTAGAAAGGTGGTCTGCTCTCACATGTGTGTTTCCTTTTTTGACTACTACCTCAAAGTCAAACTCCATTAGTAATAAGAACCATCGTACCAATCTCCCTGTGTTGCAAGGCTTATTGACTAGGTACAACAAGGCTTGATGGTCTATGAAGAATTTGAACTTGTTGGCTAAGAGGTAATGTCGAAACTTCTTTACTGCGTAGACCATTCCTAAGCCCTCTCTTTCAGTAGTCGTGTAATTTCTCTCTGCTTGGTTTAATTGTCTACTCGCGTAAGCGATTGGATGATCAAGCTTTCCTTCATCGGCCGGTTGAGCAAGGATACATCCAATTGCATAGTTCGAAGCATCAACATGAATATGAAAAGGTTTGTTCCAGTTGGGTGATTTTAGAATTGGGGCTGTACTCAGCCTCTTTTTAAGCTCGTTGAATGCCTTCTCACACTCGTCTGTCCAAGTGAACTGAGTCAATAGACCGTATAAGGGCTTAGCTATTATGGCATACATGTGAACAAACCTACGGTAATATCCACAATGTCCCATAAAGGCTTGTACTTCTTTCGCATTCTTGGGTCTTGGTAAGTCCAATATGACTTTAATTTTATCCTCATCTGTAGATATCCCATTTCTTGAGACTATGTGTCCTAGTATTTTTCCTTGTCTTACCATGAAGACACATTTCTCAGGGTTCAAGCAAACTCTATACTGTCTACATTTATTGAATATCTTCCTTAATTCCGGTATGTGGTCTGGTCGTTGATTTGAGTATGTACACAGATCATCTACGTATACTTCCATGCTTTTTCTCAGAAATTCTTTGAAAACATGACACATCAGTCGTTGGAAGGTGGCTGGCGCATTTGTGAGCCCGAAAGGCATCACTCTAAATGCATAGATTCCCCATTCAGTCGCGAATGCGGTTTTATGCTGGTCCTCAGTTGCAATAGCTACTTGGTTATAACCAGAGAATCCATCCAAGAAGCTATAGACCTCCTTGCCGGCAACTCTTTCCAAAAGATGGTCTGTGATGGGTAAAGGGAAACTGTCGCGTATAGTTGCTACATTTACTTTTTTTAAGTTGATACACACCCTTAATTTTCCGTTTTTCTTGGGCACTACAACTAGTGGCGATACCCATTCTGTGTGTTCAATCTCATAAATGAATCCTGCCGCTAGTAATTTGTCAATTTCTTCCTTTATTTTCGCTGCATAAACTTCATTATACGTGTAAGGGCGTTGTTTAGAAGGTTTTGCATCTGCTGTCATAGGAATTCGATGAGCGCATATGCTAGGTTCTACACCCTTAAGGTCTTTGTACGTCCAAGCAAATACATCTCGATATTCTCGGATGAGGTGTATGAGATCCTCTTCTTCTTCTTCCGATACATCTTTTCCAATATACGTGCACCTCTCTTCTCCGTCTTCCATCGTTACGACAACCTTCTTGGTTTGTTCCTTGTTATCATAGGCTTCTCCATCCCGGGCCTCTCGTTTAGGCATTTGAATGGCTACTTTTCTTTCCTCTACTTCGTATCTTTTAAAATGTTCTGGAACTTCGAAGTGGTCTGGTTCAGGTTCCACTTTACTCGTGTCCTCTCTAGGGATGGTTTCGATTGCTAAGACTTGTGTTGGTCTTTCTTTTGATTCTTCTTGCATGGTTTCTAAATATTGTTCTTCAGAGTCGAACTCTGGTTCCATTTCTATGCTTTCGTATTCTTCTTTCCACTCTTCCTCTACAATTTCCCCTGCTTCTACTTCTTGGAGGACAACCATGTAGAGGTTCACCTCATATCCTTCCTCGTCTATACAGTCGTTCATCGTCAATACTTCTTCATTCACACAAACGTCTAATGTGGCTAGGATTTCCATCCAGCCATGTGGTTCAAAGAGTTCATCTGAAAAAAGTTGAGGCATATAGTCGGGGTCTTCTATTGATCGATAATTAGGGTGCCCTATTGGCCACATTTGTTTTTTACACTCCTCCTTCTTGGCTTCTTTGCACATCCACAACTGGGCATCCTCGTGCATCCAAGATTGGTCACTTGATCCCGCACTGTGAATGGATAGGTCATCTTCCTCTTTGTGGACTGGATTCCATTGTAATGGAGGGACATCCCGATAGGAGAATGTGTGCAGGTTTATCTTGGTAGTGTTTCCTTGATGTTGGAGATATAATGAATCTTTGCCCCAATCTTGTACTACTCGCATTTGTCGCATGAATGGTCGTCCTAATATCATTTCGTAATTGTTTGCTTTTTCGAACTTACATATGGCCAATGTGTGTTCAAATTCTACTCCACAAGTGGTCAGTTTGATTCTTTCCAATATTCCTAAGGGTTTCTCTACGTGACCATCTGCTAATTGGAGCTTCATGCGCGTGGGTCGTAGGGCAGGTTTTCCCCATTTTTCCCATATTTCCTTGGTGGCAATCCCTACCCCCGCTCCCGTGTCTAGGATGGCCTTGGTCATGTACCCATTGTAGGTGACAGGTAAGCACGTATTACCTTCGTCTCCTTCACTAAATTCTCCTACTTTGTCAACTGGAACTTGTATTGTGGAGTGGTTTTCTTTTTCCTTTCCGTTCATTTCTCCTTTCTCTGCCAGTGGCTCTAATTGGTTTGCTAGCTGTCTCCATAGATGTGGTCTAAGTTGGAGCAACTCTTCCACCGTCAATTTGCATTGCACCTTTGTTTTCTTAAGTTCTGTTAGATTGTGTGAACTCTCTTCTGAATTTCCTTTTTCTTTCTCATGCACTGTGGGTGCTCGTATTATTATAGACTCTCTTTCATATTCTCCCATGTAGTTAGGCAGCGTTGAAATGCTCATGGTTTCCTCTCTTCCTTTATCAAATCTTGACACTTCCTCATATGCTTCCTCCAGGTTGTGATCATGGTGAATATCTTCTCCAACTATTTCCTCAAAAGGAGGTGGACTGATTCCATCTTTTTTCCATTGCTCTTCTCTAATTCTTTTCCACAAGTCTTTGGACCAATCTTCCTCTAGGTCGGGTATTATGGATACCTGTTCTTCTTGAGATGTCATTCGTTCATTTTGATCATCTTCCCGACTCGGTTCCTTATCCTTAGGTTGGATGCACTCTTCATATAGTTCCTGTGCGACCCTTGTTTCAGGCAAAATTGGGACGGTCTTTTCTAGAGTCGCCTGTGCTACTTCTATGAGTTTTTTGCATATCGCCAGTCTTTCTTTCTCTAATTCCCCTTGAGGATAGAGTCTTTCATGTTGCTCTAGGTTTGGTCCCATTTTGATTCTAGCTTGGTATGCTTTTAACCACATGTCCAATTCCTCTGGTTTTGGGTCAGCTAGAATTGATCCTGGCTTCTTTTCCTCTAAGTTAATTGGTGGTGTTTCAGGGGTCTCCTTATGCGTTTGTTGTTCGTTATGTTTTCTAGAACCCTTCGCTTGTTTTTTGCTGTCTTGGCCCTTGTTTCTTGCCCATTTCTCTTTGAGCTTTTCTCGTCTTTCTTTCCATTTTTGTACTTTGGTGTTTTGGGTATTCTCACATGAGTTCCCTGAATCCTCGACTATCTGAATGTTAGCGTCTCCTGTTTTATTGTTCTCTAGTTTCTCTTCCGGTTGTTTTTCCTTTTGTTGTTTTGCTTGAGCTCTAGTAATAGCTTTCAGCGGTACAGTGTACTCTTTATCACTTCCAGATTCTTCTATGACCTCTATTACATTGATTGGTGCAGGACCTTGAGTTTTTGTAGGGTTCTTAGGGCAATCTCTAAAAAGATGTTCTTTTCCACAATCACTACAATATCCTTCCCAAATCCTGGGTGGTGGAGGGTTGTAAGGTCGAGGACACTCCCGAATGAAGTGATCCCCTCCGCATCTATAACACGGTCCTCTCTGCACTGGTGGTCTAATGGGAGGTCTCAAAGGTTGTTGTGCTTTGGGCACTGTATACATTAAAGTTGCAGTTTCCGCTCCATAAGTTTGATCAAATCCTTCATATCCATAATAGGCCGCGTCATATGTTGGTTCATATTCCATCATGTTGACTTCATATGGATAGTCCTCTCCTGGCGGAGGTTCATACCCTTGGTTGGTTGATTCTACATTGGTCACTATTGAAGCTGGTATTATGGCTCTTTCCAAGTTTTCTTCCGGTTGAGTATACTTCACAGGTACAACTTGTTGAGGTTGTGACAGTTGGGGTCCCAATACTGGTTGTGGTGGTGGATACGGTGTTTGCTCGTATTGTCTCGGTGCTCCTACCGGATACGGGTTGTATCTAGGCATCTCCCTACCAAGCTCTCTAGGTGGGTATCCATAAGGTCGGTATTGGGGTGGATGGACAGGTCGTGCTTGCCTATTAAAGGGACAGTTCTCAGTTGTGTGATTGGTATATTTTTGCTCGATGTGGCAGTATGAAGAAGTCCCTGGTTGTTGCTGTCTGTTGTATGGATACGTAGGTTGTGCACCAGCTCCTCCTCTGGCACACAAGTGTGTGGGATGTTCTCCTCCACATAAGTTACACCTCCTCAACATAGGCACTCTTTGAGTTGGATGTTGGTAGGCTCTCTGTCCTTGGACTCCTAGTTTCTTTGCTAATAGTTCCGCTAGCTCTTCCACATTACTAGAATTGGACGTAACCGTACTTCTTGAGTCTTCTGATTTAGTGAGGTCGGTAGTACCTTTGAGGTCCTCAGCGAGGTTATCTTCCAAGTCGATGCACTCTTGAAGACACTCACTCAATGTTTGCAGCCTCTTTACATACACTAGGGTTCTGAGGGTCCCGTTAGAGAGTCCATCTAAAAACAGTGAAATCATCTTTTGTTGAGTCGGTCTCTCAGCCATTGGGCATCTATCCACGTATTGATTGAATCTTCGTGCAGCAGTCTTCACAGTTTCCTTAGGGTTTTGTTTAAAGCTATGGATCAAAGATGCAGAATTGTGTTTAATCCCTCTCTTTGTAAATTCTCCAATGAATTCTTGCAAGAATTGTTCCATGTTTCCAAATTGATTGGGATCTAGAGGTTGGAACCAAGTTAGAGCTGTTCCTGTGAGGGTGAGTCCAAAAGACTCATACTGCACAAAGAAGTCCTCTACTTGTTCTGCTCTTAGAACTTGTTTAAATTCGGCAATATGATTGTATGGCTCCCCTAATCCATCATAGTGGTTTCTCATACACTTAGCCACTTGGATTGGTCTCAATCTCCTCAATGGTTCAGGCGGTCTGGGCATTACAGGGAAGACTGGGGCAGCTGGTCGTAATGGAGGCATTCCTGGCTGCCCTCCCACAGGTGGTCATGGTCTGATCGGTGGTCGGAAATGGTTCCCCATCCCCGTGTGGGTCTGATTGTGTGTGTGCACTCCTGGGGTTGCAAACTGTACATGAGTACGGTTGGGCACACTTCTTTGACTGGTCTGTCCTGATGTGGTATGTTCCGTCTCTTGTTGATTTCCAAAAGGATTTTGTGAGGTAGTTGCCTGCTCCCTCTGAGGAAATACAGGCGCACCCATATATCTCAGCCGAGCCCTGTCTAGGACACCTACAGGCCAATATCTTCTTTGATTCTTATCCAGGTAAGTGAGTCTAGTTTCGTCATCTGGGTCTTTCAACTCATAGAATGTCATGGGGCTCTCTCCTATTCCTTGAACAGGTACGTCAGTTTGAAGCAATAAGTCTGCTCCGTGAATCATGTAGACTTCCAACAAGTAGTCGTCTTGAGGTATCAGGTCTCCTCTCAAGACCCGTGATATTTGTGACCTGCCTCTGGGGGTGGACACTAACTCTTCAGAGTTGTCGGGATCCATAAGCTCTCCTCTCTCATTGATCCTCTCAGGAAATTCAGTTACTATGTAGATGTGACCCATTTTGTCAATGTAAGCACCTCCCTCGTACTTGACAGCTGGTCGTGGTATGATGGCGACATTTTGGGCAGTTGCCATCCTGGCGACAGACCTGTTTAGGCCATCCAGGTAGATTGGAATCTCCTGGGCATTAGTGGACACATATTGTAAGGAGGTACGGTAGTCTCCTTCAACAGTAGTCATGAAGTTTCCTGTTGGTGTAGGTCCTTGCATGTCTTCTGAAGCCATAAGTAACTCCTCCGAGTCACTGGAAGTTTCTAAGTAGACTGAGTGATGACTAGCCTGAGCTGTACTTCCTACTGAAGATATGACACTCCTTCTACTACCTAGAACTCTTCCTGACCTCAAGTTCATTCACTCTCTGAGGCCTCTCTTTATGCTGCTTAGATTTACTTGGGACAGCTCTACCAATGATTCAGTTTGCCTGTCAAAAGAAGGGTTCACTTCTGGGCGATACCACACTTGGCGATACTGCTCTCGGCGATACGATACCAGAGCTCCAAACGATACGATACCAGACACCCAGACGATACGATATCAGTCTGGTGTCGCGATACCAGGCTTTAGTGCCAGACGATACGATACCAGATATAGTGTCGCGATACTCCACTGGGGACACCACGATACGATACCGGCAAAGTAGACGTTACGATACTGGAGATTAGGGGCGATACGATCTCAATGTGGTGTCGCGATACGATCCTGGACAGGAAACGTTACGATACCACCGCAGGCAGTGCGATCGCGATACTACTCTTGGCGATACGATACCACTATGGTGTCGCGATACCAAGACGAGCGATCAGACGATACGACACTTGTGAGGGCACGATCGCGATACAAAAGTAGTGTCGCGATACCAGGGTAGTGTCGCGATACCACCGTATCAAACGATACGATACCACTCGGTAAAGTGAGGTCGCGATACTAGAAACTTAGGCGATACGACACCACAATGGTGTCGCGACACCAAGTATTAGTATCGGACGATACGATACCAGAGATCGAGTGCGATCGCGATACCAACTCAGTGTCGCGATACCGGAATGATGTCGCGATACCAAGGTAGGCATCCAGCGATACGACACTGGTGGCGAGTGTCGCGATACAAGGGAATTTTGGTATCGCGATACCAAAACTCGACCGATCGCGATACTCAAGCCAAAAGCAAGATTTTTTCCAAACTTTTTTACCCCCTTGCTCTCCTCACTCTCCTCTTCCTTCCTAGACCTCTGTATCACACAATAAGATGACAAAGATTTCAGTTTTCCCCCCCCCGCGATACTGCGCAGATTCTTAATCACTTGTTTGATCATTTTTACAGTGTTTTTGATAGATAATTTGAGAGAATGTTTACCTTGGTATTGTCTTGATTGCAATGTGAGCTCAAAACCTAGCTGTAAGAGCCTGAAAGCCACGATACCAAACCCACGATACTGGTCGCTGCTCGCAAACGATACCAGAACACTGTGAAGTGTCAAATGAGCCAAATTTTTTGGTTTTTATAATTTTTTTGACTGAACTTAAAATTTTTGAATTTTTGGAGACTTTCTGAGGATTTTGACCTACTCCTACTCCTCTTTCCCTCACTTCTCCTCTCCTTCTAACCTAACCCTAACTCCTCCTTCTCTTCCCTCCTCCTACACTTAAACCTAAAACTTATCACACACACCTCAAGGATGAGAAGTGACAAGTGCTGAAATGGAATACTACTCGTCAATGGACAAATTCACCTCTACAAGTACGATTCGATCACACTTGCTCTCTAACTATCACGAAGGCACCTTGGTGGAGTGCTTCCCCGGCAACGGCGCCAAAAACGTGTGTACTTGAGCCGCAATGACTCAAGGACTTGTACCAATGAGACTATACCTCGATTGCCATACAAGTGCATATAGTGGAGTTCTTTTCACACATTTAATTATCAATCCTAAGGAGTGACTTACCAAGTGTATGAAGACATGTGCACACGTGATAGAAAATGAAGTGAGTTAGCTATTCAAGCATGAGAAAAGACTAATACTACCCACACCTACTGAAAAACTGGAAGTGTTGCCGCAAGCCTCTTTTCAGCAGTTTTGGTTTTTTGAGGTTTTCTCCCAGCCCAGAACTCCGAACATAGACAATGGGGTACTCGTTTCGAAGCTCTCGACGAGACGAATCCAACGGTGGTGGTTTCACTCAATTCTGACCACTCTGCTGCAAGTTATGGCAGAAACAGTGAATTACGGGAACTACTAACACCCGCGTTTTTGCTTCTCCTAGCTTACGCACGCACTACAGCCACTCAAAACAAGGGGGAAGGGGTAGACAACAGTCCTACACTTGCATTTCAAGCATCACACACACATACATGAGCAAAATGAAGATCAAAATCAGCAAGGAAGAGGCAAACTCGAAATTTCAGAAGTGCTCTTCTTCACAATGACAAGAAGTCCTTTACAATGAGTCACTTTTGACTTATATACTAGTGCCCTAAGTTTGGTCCTTTCACACAAGAGACCGGCACTTTATTCACTAAAATGCTAACTTCCTACTAATGTACATGGGTAATTCACTAATCTTCTGAGGGGATGCATCTAGAGGACTCCTCTAGTGCATTTACAACGGAAAATATATACAAAAGTGGTTATGTTACAAAAAATTGTGTGTCCAAATCGGAAAAATTTTGGGGCCCGTCTTTTTTCTCTGCTTTGTGCGCTCTTTAGCTCTGCAACACATGTCTTCTAAAGGAAGCTAATGCTATTTTCATTACAAGTGCATATGGCTTCTGAGGACTCTGAAGTGACCATTCAAGAGGAAGTGTTGGAATTCCCCCTACAAAGAATGACTAAAACAAAAGGTCACTAGATTAGAGAAGATCAACCAGCAGGGGATTATTTGTTTCTAGTGATGATTAAAATCATGGATACTAATCATCAGTTCCCCATAATGTCCCAAGACTTCAAAGTAGTGCATGAACTTCCATCGATGATGGACATTATGAAGAAGGCTGGTATTCATAAATACTTTGAATTACCGATATACAAACCTGACTTCCAGCACTGCACACAAGTCATGAACACCTTGTTGCCAGCATTGCATGATCGATTGGTACCAGAAGCAAGAGTACTAGATGCAGTAGGGGAGTGGATCATTATACAATTCACCCATGACCTGATTAAAGAAGCTTTTGGTTGGGAAAAAGATGGGACTACCATTTTGAAAGAGGAAAGTTGAGGAGCGAAGACCAAAACATTCACAGATATAAATCACATTGATATAAATGACGAAGTGAGACTCATCCATCAGCACTTTTTCTTTCCCCAACATGCACAGTTATATTGCTCCGCATAAGATCATAGTGCAAATGCTGTCACATGCAATCAAACAAATTGGGAATCAAGTAAATATGACTCCATACACTCAGGAACGGCTCTTCAAGGCTAAGAAACAGTGGAATCATAAGAAGTTTCTAAATGGAAGCGTTGCCCACGTGAGAATACCAAAATGACAAAATGCCAAAAGTGGAAGGACACGAGAGAAAAACTCAAGGAAAAATAGATGAAAAATAAAAACAAGGAAGACAAGAAGCACACACGAGGCAATAAGAAACCTAAAGAACCTGAAGTTCAGGAGGAAATTCCCATCACCCTAGAGACACTAGAGCCAAAAAAGCTAGGATCAATTCTAGCAGACCCAAAACGAGAAGATTTAGACATGTGGTTGAAGGCTTATCAAGCTAGAATCATGAATGGACCTAAAGTAGGGCAGCACGAAAAGCTTTACCCATAAGGGGAGTTAGAAAAGGAGAGGCTAGCGATATGTAGAAAACTCATAGAGGTGGTTCAGGCCACCCTAGAGAAGGCTATCCTAGCCCTCCCCAAAACAAGAATATATGAGGATCAATACAATGATTGTATTAAAGCCAAGGGCCAGAAACTAAAAGAGAGGGATGATGAGAAAGAATTACAGAATACCTAGGACAAATCTATGTCCATAGTCCCTGATTCAAGGCTGAGTGACCAAAGGAATTGTGGACTAGGATCCGAGAAGATCAATGGAAAAGGGATGGAGTTGCAAAACCTCCTTTCGAAGAGTTAGACGTGGAGGACTATCAAGTGACACCAAACATGGAAGAAATATATGAAGAAGTTTCTAGGCTAGATCGAAATAGAGAGGAAGCCCAGAGCATTTCTACCCTACCAAACTACATGGGAGAATATGAGAAGGGATCCATAATCTTTCATGCTCCCACAGTAGGAGGAAAAGAAAAGGGTACCTCAGATAAGACTTCACACACTTTAGCAGAACTTAAAAAGACCAAAGTACAATGCCAGTTGACTGTGGAAGAATTACTTCGTGTTAAACCACAATTATGGAAGCAACTAGTGGGAAAATTAAAGTTAAAGTAGGAGAAGAACAAAAAGGAAATCAAGGAAACTGAGAGCCTTTCTACAGTACAAATCCCAGTGGATAAGATTGGAGAACTTAGTGAGGGAGATGAGGGCAACACATGTTTAGCTGTCACGTACAATGGATACATGACCAAGGCCATCCTAGACACAGGAGCAGGAGTAGGTATTGCCACCAAAGAGATTTGGGAGAAATGGGGAAAACCAGCCCTACGACCAACTCGTATGAAGCTTCAATTAGCAGATGGTCATGTCAAGAAACCATTGGGAATATTGGAAAGGATCAAATTAACCTCCTGTGGAGTTGAATTTGAGCATACGTTAGCTATTTCTCAATTTGGAAAGGCAAATAATTATGAAATGATATTAGGATGACCTTTCATGAGACAACTCAGGATAGTACAAGACTGGGGACGAGACTCATTATACCTTCAACATCAAGGAAACACTACCAAGATAAACTTGCATACCTTTGCATACAGAGATGTTCCCCCACTACAATGGAATCCCATACACAAGGAAGAAGATGATTTGTCTATCCATAGTGGCGGATCAAGTGATCAATCATGGATGCATGAGGATGCCCAATTATGGATGTGTAAAGAAGCAAAGAAAGAGGATAAAAAACTGCAGTTATGGCTCATAGGACATCAAAATTATCGGCCCATAGAGGACCCAATGTACATGCCTCAAGTTTTTTCTGATGAATCATTCGAACCTCATAGTTGGATGGAGATCCTAACAACCTTGGATGTATGTGTGAATGAAGAAGTCTTGACCATGAATGAATGTGTGGACAAAGAAAGCTACAACGTAAACTTGTACATGGTAGTCTTTCAAGAGGTAGAAGCCAGAGAAATATTAGAAAATGAATGGAAAGAAGAATATGAGAGCATAGAAATGGAACTAGAGTTTGATTCGGAGGAATGCTATCTAGAAGCCATTCAAGCTGAAGACAAGTATGGAACAACAAAAGTGTTAGCAATAGAAGCAGCCCCTATAGTACCAAATCAGGAGGAAAGCATGAGTAAGACCGAACCAACCCCTGATCTTTTGAAAGTCCCCAAACACTTCAAAAGATACGAAGTAGAGGAAAGGAAAATAGCCATTTAGATGCCTAAGAGAGAGGCAAGCGAAGGAGAAGCGTATGACAATAAGGAACAGACGAAAAAGGTCATAGTGATCATAGAAAATGGAGAAGAAAGACGCACATACATAGGAAAAGACGTGTCACTTGAGGACGAAGAAGAATTAATAAGAATAATTAGAGAATATAGAGATGTGTTTGCATGGACCTACAAGGATCTCAAGGGTGTGGAACCCTCCATCTTCTCTCATAGAATACCAATGACACGAGAGGCAAAACCATCAAAACAACACCCTTGCACATATAACAAGGTTTATGCCGAAAAAATAAAAGAAGAAATAGACAAGATATTAGCAGCTCGATTCATTTACAAGATAGAACATACCGAATGGGTGTCAGCATTAGTAGTTGTGCCTAAAAAGAACAAAAAACTTAGAGTATGCATTAATCTAAAGAAAGTCAACGTAGCCACAATCCGTGATAGTTACCCATTACCTATCACCGACCACCTATTGGAAAGAGTTGCAGGCAAAGAAGTCAATAGCTTCTTTGACAGATTCTCTGGATACAGCCAAGTAGCTATTGCTACTGAGGATCAACATAAGACCACATTCGCGACTGAATGGGGGGTCTATGCCCCTGCTACTTTCCAAAGGTTGATGTGTTACGTTTTCAAAGAATTTCTAAAGAAGAGTATGGAAGTACATGTAGACGACCTATGTACATACTCACATCGGAGGCAGGAACATATTCCGGAATTGTGAAAAAAATTTGATAAATGTCGACAATATAGAGTATGCATAAATCATGAGAAGTGGGTTTTTATGGTAAGCCAAGGAAAAATCCTAGGACACATCATATCTAGGAATGGAATATCTACGGATGAAGACAAGATCAAAGTAATTCTAGAACTTCCTAGACCAAAGAATGCAAAAGAAGTGCAAGCATTTATGGGTCATTGTGGATACTATCATCGATTTATCCACATGTATGCTATAATTGCCAAACCTTTGCATGGATTGTTGACTCAATTCACATGGAGGGACGAATGCGAGAAGGCATTTAGTGAGCTAAAAAAAATGGCTTAGCACGGCTCCAATTTTAAAAACATCCAATTGGAAGAAGCCTTTTCATATTCATGTGGACGCTTCCAATTACACAATCGGATGCATCTTAGCTCAATCGACAGACGAAGGAAAATTGGACCATCCAATTGCCTATGCAAGTAGATAACTGAATCAAGCCAAGAGAAATTATACAACTACGCTGTCGTCGAGATTTGCTCTCCTCTCTCACTTGTGAAGGCCTACAAAAAACATATTTGGCGAAGGTAGCCAGAATTCCCCGAGAAGTCCAGGATGCATCAAGGATGTCAAAGGAAGGTCACATACAAAGTTTCAAAGAAATCAAGAAAGTCCATGGTAGCGGTCAAAGCTGGTCAAAGCTGGTCAAAGTTGGGAAAATTAGGGCAAAAATTTCATTGTCACCAAATTAGATGAAAATCCATATACTTGTAAAGATTGTCAAAGGCAGTCTATAGCCCAAATTTCAGCAGAAAATGGATTTTGTAGCACATTGATATGCTATGTTCATTTTGTAAAAATGTAATTTTTCTAGTTTGACCCTACAAATTCTTGTATAGAAAATTATGTTAGCCATATGGTTTGGCATGTATAAAGATCATATGTGGCTACATATTTGTACAAATTTTCAAGGCTATCAGAGCTTCCTAGACACCTTAATGCCACCTTGCAAGCTTCCAAATGTAGTCAAACTTGTACAAGGGAGATTCAGATGGGAGTTCTTCCTGCATATTCCTGAAGGAGATCTTTGGAAACATAGTCCTACAAAGTTTCATCTTCATCAAAGTCTTTTTGGAGGGTCAAAGAGCACAAAGTCCAGTTTTCAAGGTCATCGCAGTTTTCTAGAATAAGAAAATTGAAGGCTTGAAGGGTTGCCACATGTCAAAATATGATTGAACCATGGTGTACGGTCAAGATGAGCTCCTATTCAAGGGTGGAGATGCACTAAAGCATAAAGGAAGGAGGATCCACGAATTTTTTCCATAAAAGAAGACCTTTTTTACAATCAAAGATCAATAATGCAGCATTTCTCCAAAAATAGTGGCTTATCTTATCCGAATTGATGTCAGCACTGATCCGACGGTCCAGATCATCCCCAGATCCAATGGTGGAGAATGAGGGCGCCTAAATTTCACTCCTTTACACTAGATTTGATAGAAAGAACAATTCCAAGCCATTGATTTGATTAATCAAATGGTTGTAATCGAAAGTAGTGATCCTAGAGTTGAGAGTTGATTTCTCTAGATCCAAGGGCCCAAATTCACTCAAAAAACTATATAAACCCCCCTCCAAACTCCTAGAGTATCATTGTTAGGCATCCATAGGGCTCATGCTAGCTTACGGTTTCCTTGAGACGATCACCCTCGGTTGAGCGAGTGAGGATCCAAGGTGAGCTAGTATGAGTATAGAACCTAGTTTCAAATTTAAGTTAGAACTCCTATCTAGGATAGGCTCTTGAAACCAGCATCTCTATCTTGACTCACCCTCGGTGGAGCGTGTGAGTGAGTTAGAGCTGATTTTAATGAGTCTTAGACTTCTTTAGTTAGACGTTACGAGCCTAGACAGACATAGGGTCACTGGAGTGGAACTCACCTTCTTACGTGTGACATTCGGTTGAACTGTCATGGTTTGAGGGTCGGAACCACCTTTGATCAGTAGACTGCTTAGCATGACGTACCACGACGATATTTTACATGTAACTTAATTCAAATCCTTTTAATTCATGTCACTTGTCACTTGTCTCTTGTCTCCTCTCTCAGTCTCTTAAGTATTTTTACATGTCTTCTATTTCTTCTATGTGTGAGAAGGCTCCGCAGTATTGCGTTGAACCAGTGAGGATGTTTCTTTGAGCTTGTGAGTATACTCTATCATCATAATTCACTTGCATGCATATAATCCATACATACCCATACATATTGATTAGTTTCTGAAAGTGTATAAGAAGCTCCAATATTGGACCATTCTTCCTTTTGAAACTGGTTTATGTGTAAGGGTTCCATCTATTCTCGTCATGCATACATATCATCCAAAGAAGACTATGCATATGGATTGGAATTAGGAAGTGTTTAAGAAGCTCCTTCAATGGACCATTCTTCCTTCCAAATTTCATTCGTATGTATGGTTCTCTTTCATTCTTATCATTCATGTTCATAAATCTAACTTGCACTCCTACATTCCTATTCCCATAATCATTTCAACATCTCTCTCTTCTCCATACTCAACATTAATTTCACTTTCATGTCCTTAAAGCTTCCAACATTCATTAGCTTCATACACCCTGTGTGTGCCACGACCGGACCCGATCCACCCGGATTGCGATCACCTCCACATTTGAACCCGACGTGAAACGCTTCGTGGTATTTGCTTCTGATCTTGTTGGGAGGTTGTGATCCATATCCTTTGTTTCATATTTTTCATCCTCATCACATCATCATCATCATTCTTGAGTGTTGCACTGGATTTCTCACAGTATCGTGCACATCTTCGTCGCGAAGTAAACACATTTGTGAGAGATCTAGAACATCGTGCATCACTTGCTTATTCACATAAGATGGAGGAAGGATTCAAATCCCTTATTGTTGAGAAACAAGGCCAAAGAATAGTCTCTTCTATGTTGAGAGAGAAGGGAAAATTCAATGGCATCAACATCACAAGCTACTTAGATTTGTTTGAAGAGCAAGCTATGATTTTTGGTCTTCCTGAAGATCTTTTGATATCATTCTTTGAACGAATTGTTGATAGCTCTATCATAAACCGTGTCACTCAATATGATAGTCTTCCTTGGAGTGATTTTAGAAAGGAGATGCTCAAAGAATTCTATCTTGAAGATTATAGCCAACATAATCGAGATGGATTCTTACGATGGGTCAATTCTCCAAAGCCTAGTAGCTCTATTACTCACTTACAAAATGAGTATATTAGACGCTATGAACAACTTCCTGATGAGGATAAGATAACTTTGGAACCTGATCTTGTGATCAATTTTCTTAAGCTTTTTCATCCTGAAACTCGTAGGGAAGTTGAACGGCGATTAGAAGAACCAGATAAGCGCTATGGTCTTACTGACAATTGGCAAAAAGTGCGTAAAGTAGTAGAGGCTGTAGCCCATAGACATCAAAGACAATCCATGCTTTATGAGCAAACTAGTCTTCCTCAAGCTAGCCTTCCACAAACTAAGGAGCAAGTTAGAGAACAATCCCATGCTATGCTTTTTGACTCTACTCCTATTCCTCAAATGATGGAGCCTACTCAAGGTTTTAAAGTAGAGCCAAATAAAAGTGTAGTTGAACAATCTCAAGTGGATATTCTCACTAAGCAAATGGAAAGTCTTATTGCTACACAATCCAATTTGGCCAAGACTATAGATGCTTTACAATCTAGTTACACCAAAACTTTCCAAAATCAAATGAACCCAATGACTTTTCAAGAGCCTAATCAACATGTTATAGCTACCAATCAAAATCCACAAATAGCTCCTACTCAAGCATATCAAGTTCCTCCAATGCATAATCCTTCAATGCAAAATCCTCATCCTCATGTGCAAAATCCTCAAATGTATCAAAACCTGTATCCTCAAGCTTCTCAAATAGCTTTTCAAAATCCTCAAAATCAAAATTTTCAAAATCATCAACCGTATAATATGGAAGCTCCTCTTGCACCTCAAGTACCACATGTTGCTCCCCAAGCTCCTCAAATACATCAATTGCATTTTCAAAATCCTAATTATCCTGTTCAAGCAATACCTTATCAACAAAATCCTCAATTTCAAAATTTCCCACCACAAGTTAATCAAAATCCTCAAAATCAAAATGGTTTTGTGCGTGGCCCTCGTAGGTGTCCTTGGTGTGATTCGTTAGAGCACTTTTTGAGAGATTGTGAATTATTGAAGGCTGCTAAGGAGCAACGACTAGTAATAGACATAGACAAGAAAATCTGTGACTATCGATCTAGGCTACCTTTGCAAGGAAATTATGGTAAGGGAGGAATGAAAAAACATTATGAAAATATAACCATAATGGACGTAGGAACTAGAGGAGTGAAACTAGAAGCTCTTGATGAACAACAAGTAGAATCAAGTAAACCCACAAAGGAAGGTGATTTTTCTATAGAGGCTTTAGTAAGAGCACGGGATGAGATTAGGAGAATAACGGCTTGGGAGTCACCAATAGAAGATAAATCTCTTATTTCTCACATATCCAATGTAGAAGAAAAACGAAAAAGAGATGAAGCTGAGCCTAGTGAAAGAAGAGTAACACGAAAACAAACCTCAGAGGGAATAGAAACAATCATAGAGCAGGGAGAAACATCACAATCCAAAGATAAAAAACAAGAAGCACAACCCAATGAACAAAAACAAGAGGAGAAACAAAAAGGGAAGAAGACAAAGCAAAGAAAAACAGAACCAAAGCCTTTGGATAAACAAGAACAATCAAAACAAACTGAAGACCAAACACGAGAACATGAACAAAAACAAGACCCTGAGCAAAAACAAAAGAAACCAAAGAGAAAACCTAAAGCCATCTTGATTTCAGAAATTGAGAGAAAAATAGATCCTATGGAGATTTTAGATGACATTTTGCTTAAGAGTCAAGTGACTATGTCTTTAGAACAAGTTTTCTCTATTGCAAAGCCTGTTTTTAAAGATAACTTTATCGGCCTAATTAAAAGGAAGAGGTTTCCACTTAATCTAGATACTGAGATGCAAGATTCTCTAGATCAAGATCAAGCTATGAATGAAGCCTTAAACTTTGATGAATCTGATGAAGAGGACTTTGATGATGATGAAGTAAATGTTAATAAAAATTTCTTAGGACCTATTCAACCTGACCATGAAAATCATGAAAACAATCCTGAAAGCCACTTTAAAAGAACATTTTGGTCTAGAGGTACATCAGAGATGCATGTTAAAATAGGAAATGATAAGAACACTATCACTGTAAATGCATTAGTAGATTCCGGCTCTGAAATCAATGTGATTTCAAGAGAAGTCTATGATAAGTTTCGATGGCCCATAGATAAAGATTGTGGATGGCGTATGAGAACTGCAGATAATGGTGTAGGTACCCTGTATGGAGCTTGTGCTAGTGTGCCCATATCCATAGGAGGAATCACAGAAGAGTTTCACTTCTTTATTCAAGATAATTGCTCCTATGAAGTTCTCTTAGGTCAACCCTTTATTTGTGAGAGTCGTATGGAAACTAAAGCCATGGATGATGGGTCTACCTATGCTAGATTTAAGTCTAAGGATGGAATGCAATCACTTCAAGTCATGACAGTAGGAGTGAATCATCCTAGGAATCGATTGTCAATTAGAAAGAAACCTATTGTTACTCAGGGTCATGAGCATGCTTGTAGTGATTGTGCACCTCGATTCATGTTTGGAGCTACATATGATCAAAATTTCGGATAGAATCCATTGTTGAGCGGGACAACAGTGGATATTGGTTTGACATCTCGCATCCAACCAACATGTACAATAGTTTGTCACTTTGTTTTCCACATTCTAGATTAGATTTTCTTCATAAGAGTCAATTGTCCAAGTC
This sequence comes from Ceratopteris richardii, assembly GCA_020310875.1. NCBI lineage: Eukaryota > Viridiplantae > Streptophyta > Polypodiopsida > Polypodiales > Pteridaceae > Ceratopteris > Ceratopteris richardii. The sequence goes on along the minus strand of CM035414.1, from coordinate 24,590,036 downwards.
TTTTATCCAAAAAACCCAAAAAAGTTATAAAAACAACAAAATCATGGAACATGATGAGAACATTGAGCATGTGATTGAGACATCTCATTGTTTCTCTACTCTTGAGGAGTTAGTGTTATGTCTTCAACAAAATTCTAATTCCCATATTATTCTTATTTCTTCCCTTGATGAGTATGCTCTAATCCAAGAGTATGCTCTCAATATTGACAAGTGCTCAAAATTTAACCAAACACACGATGCCTTAGTTGAAACAAAGTACAAAACTGCAGACAAAAAAATCAAACCCATAGCTCAACCATTACCTCAAGGAAGTAATGAAAAAATTATTGATGTGAAAAATGATCCAATTCTTCGGGATAAGAAAAACATAGGACATACATTCACGGATGAGACAATCAAACAGGTGAAAATTGGTAGAGATGATGACTTTCTTTTGCCAGCAGAGAGAGATAAATTTGAGAGAGTCATACGTAGCCATGGAAAAGCCTTTACTATGTATCCTCATGAGATTGGTTGTGTAGATCCTAAGCTAGTTGCACCCATGATAATCTTTACTATTCCACATATTCCATGGAATCTTCGTCCTATACCTGTTCCAAAGGCTCACTTACCTGAGCTAATGAAACTACTTAAGGAGAAGATAAACATGAGAATTTTAGAGCCATCTTTTGCACCTTACTCAAACAGATGGTTCACTGTGCCTAAAAAGAATGGGAAACTACGTTTTATTCAAGATCTCCAACCCGTCAATAAAGTCACCATAAGGAATGTAGGAACAGGACCCATTGTAGATGAGTTTGCTGAATCATTTTCAGGACATTCTATCTATTCAATGGGTGATTTATATTCTGGATATGACCAATTCCAGTTAGCAATTGACAGTCGTGACATAACCACAATGAAAACTCCTTTAGGCTTAGTGCGAATGTGTACTTTACCTCAAGGAGCGACTAATTCCGTGGCTCATATGATGAGTGCTATGAATATGGTCTTACATGATTTTATCCCTCATATAACTATGCCATTCATTGATGATATTCCAATTAAAGGGAGTGAGGAACGTGTAAAGGACATTACTTTAGATTCATCTGGATGTCGTAAATTTGTTCTTGACCATATCTCTGATTGTGAAAGAATATTTCAACGATTTGAAGAGGTAGGTCTCACATTTTCCATAGAGAAATCTGTTTTTGGTGTCAACGAGGTGCTTATTGTTGGACATTTATGTGGCCATTATGGTCGAAAGCCATACCCACAAAAAGTTGATGCCATTAGCAAGATTTCTGAAACATGTAACAATGTGAGTGAGGTACGTAGATTTCTTGGTGCTTGTATCTTTTATGTTATTTGGATCCCACACTTTGCTCATGTTGCTGATTGTCTTTATGACTTGTTGAGGAAGAAACGAAAATTTATTTGGACTGACAAACATACTCAAGCTATGCGTAAATTGAAGAAATTATTGCTTGAAGCTCCCATCCTTAAGCGTGTAGACTATTCTGCTAACAAACCTATTATATTGACTGTTGATACTAGTCCTATTGGTATAGGTTGGGTCATAAGTCAAGATGATAGTGAAGGGAATAGATATGCAATTAGGTTTGGTGCCAAAATTCTACATGAAACACAACGAAAATATCCACAAATCAAACGAGAACTATGGGGTATGGTAACAGCTTTGAAAACAGACAAAGAATATTTCATTGGTGCAAATGTCAAAGTTGAGACTGATTGTTTGCCTCTCATTGGAATGGTAGCCAATTGTCATCTCCTGATATAGCCATGCTTAGATGGATCTCATATATTAAGTTCATAAATTCTGAGTTAGTTCATATTTCAGGTAAGTCAAACTCAGTTGCTGATATGTTATCGAGAGCTAGATTTGATGATGATCTTGAAAGTGATCTAATAAAGAATGTGAGTTTAGTTGACTATGTCCCACATATATATGAGTATGAGAAATTTTATGAGTCTGAGTACGAAGATGAATGGAGAGACATAGGAAAGTATCTCAGTACACTACAACCATTACCTAGCTGGACTACGAATAGATTCCGTAACATTAGGAAACGAGCTTATAACTTTTTCCTATGTAATGGTTATCTTTGGAGACATGCTAAGGGTAAGGTTAAGAATCCACAACGAGTCCTAGGAAAGAGAGGTCTTCAATTGCAAGTAATGAAGGAAATGCATGAGACATTATGGGCAGGTCATAAAGGATTTTTTGGAACATATGAAAAAATTAGAAGTACCTATTATTGGCCTAGGATGTATGTTGACATTAGTAGCTATGTTTCTACATGTTCTACTTGTCAACTTCATTCATCAGTCAAACATAGAGATCCGTTGCATCCTACTTATCCACCTTGTATTCACTACAAGTGGGTAGTAGATCTTGTAACTATGCCTAAAGGTATTGACAAAATGCGTTACATTGTACTTGCAAGAGAAGACTTAACTAATCATGTAGAGGGACGTGCACTACGATCTAAGACCACTTCCAATGTTTGCAAATTCTTGCTTGAAGATGTCATAAGTCGCTTTGGGTACATAGAGAAAGTAGTTGCCGATCGTGGAGAGTTAAATGCGAGAGAAGCTAAAGAGTTCTTTGAGCGTCACGGTATTCGTTTGTCTCTCACCACTGCATATAATCCAGAGGCCAATGGTAAAATAGAGAGAGGGCATCCACCTATTGTGAAAGCCATATCTAAAGCATGTAACGGTGACATCAAACAATGGCCTAAATTCTTACCTTTTGCACTTTGGGCAGATAGAATGACATGCACACGTACTACTGGATATATGCCTGCTGAACTCATGTACTGTCAAAAACCATTGTTTCCAATTCAGTCTCATATTTCTGCATGGTCAAATTTGCCTTGGTCTGAAAACATGTCTACTGATGATTTTTTGAGTTTGCGTATTAAACAGTTAGAACAAGGTAAATTAAGACTTGATGATGCTGTTGAAAAATTAAGAGAATCTAGAATGAAGAACAAGCATTATTTTGATAAAACTCATCGATTGCGTCCTAAGCCAATTGAAGTAGGAGATTGGGTGCTCATTTATGATAGTACATTTGACTCTCAATATGATGCACACAAAAAGCTCACTCAACGGTGGTTTGGGCCATACATAGTATCAAAAGTCAACAACAATGGTACGTATGCTCTTTGTGAATTAAATGGTGTTGCACTAAAAACTTTGATTGCAGGTAAAAGGATAAAGTTATTCAAGAAGCGTGATAATGATGAGTACATTTTGGATGAGGACATTGAAGAAGATGACAAGGCCGATTCATAAACAGGAGTATCCATGTTAAAAAAAAAAAAAAAAAAAAAAAACATTAATTTTCAAGTTCATGTTGCTTTGTTTTTTTTCAAGTTCATTCTATTTTTTTTCCATGCTTGTTTCATGCATGTTTTTTTTCAGTCTTTGCATTGCATTGCATATCCACATCACTTGAGTCAAAAAAGGGCAAATGATGATTTCTCTACTTGTGTAAAATTTTATCTTAAGTAGTAACTTATCTACCAAGAAATTGTTTATAATCTAGGATTGTGGAAAGATAGGGCATGTAAATTTGGAGGTTTATTTTGGTGACAAGACTTTCATATATAAACATGCATATGTATCCTGTATCGAAAGCAATAATTGTTGAAATCCTAGCTCCTGCTATTGCATGTTTCTACATCCTTAGTCCATCTCACAGCACTTGTATCGGAGTTTAAACGACTGTTCTCCGTCATCAAAAATGGTTGTACCTTGTATCGGGGTTTAATTTTTCCTCGTCAAAGAAAAAAAAAAAAAAAAAAAGCTACATGTTACCAAGAAGTTTACACTTTCTTCCACCCCAAAAAAGTGATCGTAACCATAAAGTTGCCGAATCATCATCATCATCAAAAAAAAAAAAAAAAAAAAAGGGAGCAAGCCAAAGGAGGATAAAGAGGCATAGTAGAATAAATCACGGGCTATATAGGCAGATTTATGCATTAGTGGAGTTTAGTTAGATTTCCTTGCATGTTATTAGAGAAAGAGCATATTCATATTTATGTAGGAAAGGAGTTGATCTAAAATAAGCTAAAGATGAAAGATGTCTCTTGAAAATCCTAAATCTTTGTTTATAATCATATTTAAGGTAGATTGCTTTATGAAAAAGGTACAAAATTTTCTTCAAGATGAGAGGAACTGATGCTTAAAACGACTCAATACATCCACTTCCACTTCATATTGATGCTTGTTTTTTTTCTTTCTTGTTGCCAATGTTGCTTGTTCATTTGCATATATGTTGCCTATTTGTTCATGCATATTCATGTTGCCTGTTTCAATTATTTCTTTCATGCAAATTTTGCTTCATGTCACGTTACCTACTTATTCATGCATATAATCAATTTTCCTTCCATCTTTCTTATGTTGCCTATAAAAGAATTTGATGCCTGGAACATTTTGTTTTTCACAGATGCTAGAGTGGCGCTTCCGGAGGAATCGCAGGTTTAGTGGGGGCGAATGTCGTCGAGATTTGCTCTCCTCTCTCACTTGTGAAGGCCTACAAAAAACATATTTGGCGAAGGTAGCCAGAATTCCCCGAGAAGTCCAGGATGCATCAAGGATGTCAAAGGAAGGTCACATACAAAGTTTCAAAGAAATCAAGAAAGTCCATGGTAGCGGTCAAAGCTGGTCAAAGCTGGTCAAAGTTGGGAAAATTAGGGCAAAAATTTCATTGTCACCAAATTAGATGAAAATCCATATACTTGTAAAGATTGTCAAAGGCAGTCTATAGCCCAAATTTCAGCAGAAAATGGATTTTGTAGCACATTGATATGCTATGTTCATTTTGTAAAAATGTAATTTTTCTAGTTTGACCCTACAAATTCTTGTATAGAAAATTATGTTAGCCATATGGTTTGGCATGTATAAAGATCATATGTGGCTACATATTTGTACAAATTTTCAAGGCTATCAGAGCTTCCTAGACACCTTAATGCCACCTTGCAAGCTTCCAAATGTAGTCAAACTTGTACAAGGGAGATTCAGATGGGAGTTCTTCCTGCATATTCCTGAAGGAGATCTTTGGAAACATAGTCCTACAAAGTTTCATCTTCATCAAAGTCTTTTTGGAGGGTCGAAGAGCACAAAGTCCAGTTTTCAAGGTCACCGCAGTTTTCTAGAATAAGAAAATTGAAGGCTTGAAGGGCTGCCACATGTCAAAATATGATTGAACCATGGTGTACGGTCAAGATGAGCTCCTATTCAAGGGTGGAGATGCACTAAAGCATAAAGGAAGGAGGATCCACGAATTTTTTCCATAAAAGAAGACCTTTTTTACAATCAAAGATCAATAATGCAGCATTTCTCCAAAAATAGTGGCTTATCTTATCCGAATTGATGTCAGCACTGATCCGATTGATTTGATTAATCAAATGGTTGTAATCGAAAGTAGTGATCCTAGAGTTGAGAGTTGATTTCTCTAGATCCAAGGGCCCAAATTCACTCAAAAAACTATATAAACCCCCCTCCAAACTCCTAGAGTATCATTGTTAGGCATCCATAGGGCTCATGCTAGCTTACGGTTTCCTTGAGACGATCACCCTCGGTTGAGCGAGTGAGGATCCAAGGTGAGCTAGTATGAGTATAGAACCTAGTTTCAAATTTAAGTTAGAACTCCTATCTAGGATAGGCTCTTGAAACCAGCATCTCTATCTTGACTCACCCTCGGTGGAGCATGTGAGTGAGTTAGAGCTGATTTTAATGAGTCTTAGACTTCTTTAGTTAGACGTTACGAGCCTAGACAGACATAGGGTCACTGGAGTGGAACTCACCTTCTTACGTGTGACATTCGGTTGAACTGTCATGGTTTGAGGGTCGGAACCACCTTTGATCAGTAGACTGCTTAGCATGACGTACCACGACGATATTTTACATGTAACTTAATTCAAATCCTTTTAATTCATGTCACTTGTCACTTGTCTCTTGTCTCCTCTCTCAGTCTCTTAAGTATTTTTACATGTCTTCTATTTCTTCTATGTGTGAGAAGGCTCCGCAGTATTGTGTTGAACCAGTGAGGATGTTTCTTTGAGCTTGTGAGTAAACTCTATCATCATAATTCACTTGCATGCATATAATCCATACATACCCATACATATTGATTAGTTTCTGAAAGTGTATAAGAAGCTCCAATATTGGACCATTCTTCCTTTTGAAACTGGTTTATGTGTAAGGGTTCCATCTATTCTCGTCATGCATACATATCATCCAAAGAAGACTATGCATATGGATTGGAATTAGGAAGTGTTTAAGAAGCTCCTTCAATGGACCATTCTTCCTTCCAAATTTCATTCGTATGTATGGTTCTCTTTCATTCTTATCATTCATGTTCATAAATCTAACTTGCACTCCTACATTCCTATTCCCATAATCATTTCAACATCTCTCTCTTCTCCATACTCAACATTAATTTCACTTTCATGTCCTTAAAGCTTCCAACATTCATTAGCTTCATACACCCTGTGTGTGCCACGACCGGACCCGATCCACCCGGATTGCGATCACCTCCACAACGCAGCGAGAGGGATTAGGGTTGGTGTACACTATAAAGAAATTCAGACACTATGTCTTAGCCAACAAGTTCAAATTCTTCATAGATTATCAAGCCTTATTGTACTTAGTCAATAAGCCTTGCAACACGGGAAGACTTGTGAGATGGTTTCTATTATTAATGGAGTTTGATTTTGAGGTAAATATGAAAAAAGGGAATACCCACGTGAGGGCAGATCATCTCTCTAGGTTAACACATGGAGAACCACCGAGCGGAGTATCCGACGATTTGCCACACTTACTTGTTCAATTTGGAAGTGTTTCCTAAGTGGGTAGAAAAGCTAATTCCAATACTCACTCATGGACCACAACATTCAATTAACAAGGAAAGTAGAAAGGAAATCATACAATCGCGTAACTTACACATAATAGCAGGAAGTGTGTATCATAAGAGGTCCAACGGCATATTGTCTAGATGCGTAGAGGAAGACGAACAAAAGAATTTGATTGAAAACCTCACATAAATAAATGGAGAATGCACAAAGGAACTCATGGAATTCTAAGAGAATTGAAATGGCTATGAGTATACTGGCCTGATATGCATAAGGATGTCCATGAATATGTCAGTTGTTGCACAGAATGTCAGGAAACCACTCCAGATGATCATACATCTTTACCTTCTCTACAATAGCACCCAACTCGAGTACGACGTTAGTGAAATTCCTAAAGACATAAGAACACGAGGAAGGAATTAGTTTAGCAACAAAACGATCCATGGAAGAAATGAGTAAGGACTATGTCATCATGGGAAGACAATTATTCAAGAGAGGGAAAGATAATCAACTATGGCTATGTGTACATGAATGGGAATACTTACCCATAATAGAAACGGCACATGCAAGTGCCGCAGGAGGACATTTCTCAGCTGAAAGAACGTAAAAATGATCATCTTTGTGGGCTTGCGGTGGCCAACTCTACATATGGATGAAAACACGTTGCGAGACATGCCAAAGAGCTAAATATCTGATTAGACCAGATGATATGCCATTAAGACCCATGGTTTGAGCTAGAGCATTTTCCAAATGGGGTATTGATTTTATAGGAACCATTAACCCACCAACCAAAGGATCACATGCTGAACACATAATAGTGGCAACTGATTACCTAACTAAATGGGTATAGGCAAGGGCTACTAGAAAAAATGATGCTCATACCACCGCTAAGTTTCTTTTTGAGCATATTTTTACTCGCTTTGGACTACCAATAGAGATAGTGAGTGACCGAGGAGCGCATTTCATTAATGAAGTAATAGAGTTCTTAATGAATGAGTTCTTGTGATCCATAAAAAATTAGCCCCTTATCATCCTCAAGCCAATGGACAAGCGGAAAGTTCCAATAAGGTGTTATGCACAGTATTGACAAAGATAGTCAATAGTGGAAGGTCGGATTGGGAAAAACAATTGCATCATGCAATTTGGGCCTTCCGCATGGCATACAAGACTGCCATTGGAACTACACCATTTAACCTAGTGTATGGACAAAACGCAATCTTGCCAATCGATTTTTTAGTACCCACTTTGAGAGTAGCCCAACAGTATGAATGGACAGGGCATGAATTATCCAAGCAACTAGACCAAATTGAGAAGCTACATGAGAGGAGGATACAAGCTATTGCAGGAATTTATGCGGCAAAGAGAAGAAAAAAAGCATATTATGATGTGCACATTAAGGACAAAGGACTAAAAGAAGGAGATTTAGTTTTTGTATATACTTTGAAACAACATGCCAAGAAGCTACAAAAGAGCGCTTATGGACCCCTAATAATCAATAGGATTTCAATGAGTGGAGCGGTTAATCTAGCTACTCTGGATGGAGATGTTCTTCCTAATTACATAAGTGGTTGTCGAGTGAAACGCTACATGGAGCCATTATCATACCAAATGTTAGCATGACTTGTAGGTGCACAAAATAGAAAAAGAGAGGAAGAGAGGATTAGGGAGGAGGCAAGGCAAGAAACCCTAGAGCGTATCAAGAAACGAAAAGAGTGGATAACACAAAGGGATGAATGGTATCTACAAGGAGAAGATCCTATTCCCATGGCCAATTATCAGGTTCACAAGTCCGAGACGAACAATATAAGCATACCCCAACCATACTTAAACCTCGGAATTGGAATGATAGAGTACTAGTTAATAGATGCTTTGATAGACTCAGGCGCAACACTCAGTTGCATACGGAGAATGGTCATCGCGCATCTTCAAACGACCATAACACCTACTACAGCACAAATGATAGGTGTTGGAGGTCAAGTCATTGAATGCATTGGCGAAGCCATGATATCCCTCCACCTAGGAAATTCCACTATGGAACAACGAGTCTTGGTGTGTAAAGACGAGGATCTAATAGAGCACCTGATCCTAGGGCAAGATTGGATCATTGAGAATGAAGTAAGCATTCACGTAGCTCAAGGGTACATCTCAACCAAAATAGGGCACAATGAAATCATTAGTCTATTAGAAGAGAGACTCTCTCATAGGCAGGACATCACCAAGCATGAGCAATGAATCCTAGAAGAGGAAGTAGCAACCGACTCCATCAAAAACCAACCAGAAGAAGGTCCGATGAAAGAAAGGGCTACAAATACCAATGCACCAGTGAAGAATGTGGATTCATCCTACATGAACGGTGAAACAAAGAGAAACGATGAGGACGACATTCCTAAAGTCATCTACAACAAAGGAAGATCATCAATATGGGATTCCACTGTCAGATTATCGCAATCAGGAGGTGCTAATATGAAATGGGTTCACAAGGATCGAGTAAAGGAATCAGAGAAGTCAACACCAATACCAGTCATTCATCCTAGGGAGACAAGGGTGAACAGAGGATCCTCTTCATTACAATCGAGACCAATGAGACTGCTGAGAATATGGCTTCCAAAGTCATTAGTAGAAGCCTAGAAAACACGACAACAAATATGGATTCTGAAGAAGGTCAGACAAATGGCAAATCAAGAGATAGACAAGCAAGAAGAATCATTATATTGACAAAGCAGGACCATAAAGCCAAACAAAACTAACCAAAGGTACCGGAAAAGAAGGACCCCAACCAATCAGACTTCAAAAAAGAAAGAGGAAACACATGGAGTGCGACAAAACGAAGAAAAGACGAAGCCTCGAGGGCTTCAATTATAAAATGGATATAGAAACCAAAGAAGCAGCAAGGATCGGAACAACAAAACCAAAGAGATTCCATTTGCACACATGAAGCTTCGAATGCACCTAAAGTATGCATGACAGGGCCACATTACAAGGCCATGCATTCGACACATGATGCACGTAACAAAATTAGTAGTGCACATTTCCCACTTGGGAATAGATCATAGATTCTAATTCCATAGGAATGGACCAACTATGTACATAAATAAACGCTTCGGCTACACTAATTCTTGTTTTCTTTCAGGAAGTGAAAATGAAAAAATATGTGGTAAGAGATCTTACTTATGTGAGCAAGGGGAATGGAGTGACGCAATGAACGAAATGTCACTACAACACACATCATCAAAGACATGTCTTCTAAAGGAAGCTAATGCTCTTTTCATTACAAGTGCAGATGGCTTCTGAGGACTCTGAAGTGACCATTCAAGAGGAAGTGCTGGAATTCCCCCTACAAAGCATGACTAAAACAAAAGGTCACTGGTTTAGAGAAGATCAACCAGCAGGGGATTATTTGTTCCTAGTGATGATTAAAATCATGGATACTAATCATCAGTGTAACAAGTCTCCTAAACTTGAGTCACAATCTCACACAGAATAATGGGTTTCGACACCACAAGATATAAAGAAGGCAAACAGAGTATACGCAGAACAAGAAGAGAGAGAATTTTATTATCTGTGCAGATTTACAAGTAGTTCTGATCTGCGTTACAAAATCTATCAGATTGCTTCAATGTGAAGCCTCATCCACCCGACCACCCCCGAGCTGATCTCAATCCCAATCTCAATCACAATCACAATCTCAATCCCAATCTCAATCACAATCACAATCTCAATCTCAATCTCAATCTCAATCTCAATCGCAATTCCAGAAGCCGAAAAACGATCGTAATGACTCTACGACCATCATCCTTTTCTATCTCTCACTCTTCGTCTTTTTGGGATCTCCGCCTTTCGCCAGCGCACGACCAATCACGCCTTCCTAGACCCGCACTTTTAGAATCTGCATGCTCCAAGATAGCGTCTTTTTGCATGTCTCATGCAAGACTTCCGGACCACCCATGCATCTACTTTTCATGTCCACCATCAAAAATCGTACCTACAAAAATAGAGGTAATCCCTGCAACGCACTCACACACACGTCAATCACCCAAAAATAACCCATATACCCATGTGCGTTTTCTAAATCCGCGAACATGAATAAGATATGAATGAAGGCTTCTCTTTTTTTTTTTTTTGAAGTGTTGGAAAATGGCACTTTTCAAAACCCTGTAACTCAAAAACAGTGAGGAATCAGCTTGAGCTTGTGAGAGACAAAAATATTCAGTTCTTAAATCTGTACAATAATGTTAGAGATGCCTCAGGTCCAAATCTGCTTCCAGATATCACTTTTGGGCCCTACAAAATCAAAAATTCTAGAGAGAGATGAAAAAACATGAAAAATCTCTTCATTAACCTATCTTCATGGAGCCAAATGAGACATAAAACATAGGAACTACAAAAATTTCAATCAGGTAAAGTTTTTCTACTAAGAATACTCTACCTTTCTCTCATACAACACTTTTACAGATTCCTTCATCTTCATGCTCGAAATGAACATACAAATTTCATGCGACAACTTTCTAGAGAGAGAATGTAAAAACTTATTGCTACAAAATTTTGCAGACATGATCAAAATATCCTAAACATAAAATTTCATTATTACCTACACATCTTTTTTTTTTCCAGGTGGAAAATCAACGTGGCATCTTACGATTCTCCCCCTCTTTAAAGAACTCTGTCCTCAGAGTTGGAAAGAAGGATAATGTTCCATAAACTCATCTAAACCAACCCATGTTGAATCTTCAATAGGATATGCAAACCACTTTACTAAAATTTCCACTATTTCACGATTCCTAAGATGTCTAACTCTCCTATCCAATATAACTTCTGGTTCAAGTTCAAAAGTGGCATCTTCCTTCAACTTAGATTTGTCTTGCAAAACATGATCAGCATTAGGAACATACTTTTTAAGTAATCCAACATGGAAGACTAGATGAATTTTCAAAGTATTAGGTAGGTCAAGTAAATATGCAACAGAACCAATTTTCTTTAAGATTTTGAAAGGACCAGCATAACGAGGAGACAATCGACGATCTTTGCCTAAAACCAGATTTGATTTAGAAGGACTCACTTTCAAAAAAACCAGATCATTTGTTCTAAATTCCAAGGGCCTCTTTTTGAGATCATGATATAATTTCTGACGTTTTTGTGCATCTTTCATGTTTTTCCTTACCTTATTTAGCTCCAAATCCATGTTTTCAAGCATCTGTTTGGATATTTCAACCTGATTCTGTGAATTAAAAAGTGAATGCGGCAGCAAGCAATTATAACCATACATTGCTTCAAAAGGTGTCATCTTAATAGAGGAATGCCATGCACTATTATATGCATACTCAACCAAGGGCAAATATTCAATCCAATTGTTTTGCTTATCATTCACATACATGCGTAACATATCCTCAAGCACCATGTTAACCCTCTCGGTCTCACCATCGGTTTGAGGATGAAATGCAGTACTCATGCGTAATTCTGTTCCTATGGATTGAAATGTTGCTTTCTAAAAATTAGATGTGAACCTTGCATCCCTATCAGAAATTATACTTTTGGGTATACCATGTAACCTAAAAATTTCTTTTATGAGAAGTTTAGCAACATGCAAAGCTGTATCAGTTTTCCTCATGGGAAGAAAATGTGCCATCTTTGTAACAAAGATGGTATCATGCCCACTTCTGGTCACAGGCAACTTTGTTATGAAATCCATAGAGATGGATTCCCATTTTTTATCAGGCACATCTAATGGTTGTAACATGCCAAGACTCCTTTTAAATTCAGCCTTAACCTGTTGACATTTCAGACATTCTTCGACATACCTCTTAATATCATATTTCATACGTGGCCAGTAATATGAAGCTTTCACTTTTGCATAAGTTCTAGAAAAACCAGGGTGTGCAGAGAAAGGTGCGTCATGACAGTCATGCAGGATCTTTTCTTTCAAAACAGATTCTGAAGAAATACATAAACGAGAATTACAATACAATCATTATTTCTCAAATGAAATTTTCCCTGAAACATAGAACCTGGATTCATACCCAAAAATTCCAAGATTGCTGCATAAAATAAATCTTCTTTTAATTCTTTTCCAATATCAAAATCAGAGGATAAAATAGAAATTGAACTGCATAGGGGTTTACAACTCAAAGCATCGGCCACCTTGTTTTCTTTTCCTGCTAAGTATTTAATATCAAAATCATATTCACTCAGCAATTGGATCCATCGTTTTTGTCTATTGTTAAGTAAAGGTTGAGTAAATATGTATTTAAGGCTCTGATGATCTGTTCTAAATTCAAACTTTACTCCTAGCAATAAGTGTCTCCAATGTTTAAGTGTGTGAACAACTGCAAGCATTTCTAAGTCATGTGTTGTATAATTTAGTTCATCTTTCCTTAATTTCCTTGACTCATAAGCCACTACCCTCCCTTCTTGTGAAAGAACGCATCCGATTTGGCTTCCACTAGCATCACATGCAACAATAAAAGGCTTCCCTAACTCAGGTATCTTTAGCACACAATTTTCGATAACTTTCTGTTTTAATTTGTCAAACACCTTTTGACACTCATCGTTCCATGTGAACTCTCTATTTTTCTTTGTCAATTCTGTAAGAGGATTTGCAATTCGAGAAAACTCCCTAATGTGTGCCCTCTCATATTGTGCCAAACCAAGGAAGCTTCTCACATCCCTCACACATTTGGGTGTAGGCCAGTCAACTATGCTTTTAACTTTCTTAGGATCTATATGAATCCCTTCCTTAGAAACAACTCTCCCCAAATAAGTCACTTCCCCTTTTGCAAAAAAACGTTTACTCATCTTACCATATAGTTTATGCTCTCTTAGTTTTTGTAAAGTCTTCCTGAGATGCAATGCATGTTCATCATCATCCTTAGATACACAAAAATATCGTCAATAAAAACTAATATAAATTCATCGAGATATTCATGAAACACATTATTCATCAAACACATAAATGTTGCAGGAGCATTTGTTAATCCAAAAGGCAAAACTGTGAACTCGTAATGACCATATCGTGTTCTAAAAGCGGTTTTGGGTATGTCCTCAGACTTTACTCTAATTTGATGATATCCCGATCTTAAGTCAATTTTAGTGAATACTGTGGCACCACTCAATTGACTCAGCAGTTCATCTATGTGTGGCAGTGGATACTTGTTCTTAATGGTTTTCTTGTTCAATCCCCTATAGTCAATACAAAGTCTATATGAACCATCTTTCTTTTTTTAAAACAAAACAGGTGCTCCCCAAGGTGAAACACTAGGTCTTATCAACTCCTTCTTCAATAGATCATCCAATTGGAGCTTCAACTCTTTCAATTCATCAATATTGAACCTATAAGGTGCCGTACAATAAGGCTCACTTCCTAGATAAAGGTCTATAGCATGGTCAATTTTCCTAGGAGGAGGCATGCCCGGTAGATCATCAGGAAATACATCTGCGTACTCATCTAAAAGTTTTTTTAGCATATTCCGGTATTTCCTCTTCTTTCTTCTTCTCCTGAATGTCATGCACATAAACCAAATATGTCTCACAACCCTGTCGAATACCCCTAATCAACTTTATTGCAGAAATAGGAGAAAAACTTGAATTACACTTGCCTGCAAGACGATGTTCCTTCCCTTCTATTTTCAAAGTAAGGATCCCGCTTTCACAATCAATCACGACACTGTTATGAACTAACCAGTCCATTCCAATGATTACATCACATTCTCTCATTTCAATTACATGGAAGGTACCCAAAAACTTATGTTCTCCTAACATAAAATCAAGATTCTCAATACAGCCTCGAGTATAGTGTATCCTACCATTAGCCATCTGTACAGGTCTTTTATCCTGCATCTCAATATGCAACCCTAAAGCTTCTGCCATCTTAAGTGAAAGGAAACAATTTGTACTACCCAAATCAATCAAGAAACTAACCTTACGTGAGGATATGTCCCCCATAATCCTAATCACCGATGCCCTTGAATGAGAAGAAGTTTTCATGCATTGAAGTCTAGGGCTACAACACTTACCTTGATCATCCGCTTCCTCAATTGTCATGTTTTCATCTTGTAGATGAGCTATCTTCGCTTGCATAGAACGGTTGATGGCCTTGTTTGGACATTCAAAAGTGCGATGTCCTTGTTCTCCACATCGAAAACAAAGTCCCAACCTCTTAGCCCGCTCCAGGAAATCAGAATCACGTTGCCAGTGCATAACTTCTTGCTTCTTAGGTGTATCTGTTTGCTTCGGCTTTGGTCTTCCTCCTTGACCGTTAATAGAGTTAGTCGATCTCTGTTCATTTTGATTTATTGAAATAGGTCTTGGGGGTCGATGTCCTGTTGAGATAAACCTTGATTTGAATGCCTTTTTCGTGGTAAACTTCTCCATCTTCTCAAAGTTTTTTGCTTTTGCAACCGCATCAAGAAAATCTACACATCCGGACCCCTTTACTTGATAGCGAAGCTCTTCCCGCAAACCCTCAATAAACTTGCTTTTCAGCGCATCTCCAGAAACTTCTAGTGCATACTTATGTAAACGCAAAAATTTCTCCTTATATTCTTCAACAGACAAGTTATATCTATCATCCTCATGCTGCTTGAAAGAGTAGAATTCCATTTTCTTTTCCATCCGATAATGTGGAGAACAATAACGATTCTCTGCTTGCTCTCGAAATTCTTTCCAGAGGATCGGACCTTCACGTGTTCTTGTCTGTATATAAGATTTTCACCACAGTTTGCGACTCCTTGCAGATGCAGAATTGCCACCTTTGCTTTTGATTCCTCACTAAATACGCGCAGGTCAAAGAAATCTTCAAGTTCCTCAATCCATGCTTCAAGATCCTCTCCAGTTTTCTTCTCACCATCAAATTCATTTAATTTTGCTCTTTTGAACACTTGCTTGAGTGCAGATTCACCTGCATCATCATCCTCTTCAGGTTCGCCTTGCCGTCTAGCTCTACGTGCGTTTGATGTGCCCGCACCATTACCACCTTCAGCATTGAGGTCCATGAAAGCATTTGCAGTAGCCTCTTTTTGTTTGTTGGATCTTTCTTTATGTAATTCTGCTTTCAATCTACGGATAAGCTCCTCTTGTTCTTCTATGTTCTTCTTCAAAGCCTGGATCTTGTCCCGGAATCCAACTCTACTCTGATACCACTTGTAACAAGTCTCCTAAACTTGAGTCACAATCTCACACAGAATAATGGGTTTCGATACCACAAGATATAAAGAAGGCAAACAGAGTATACGCAGAACAAGAAGAGAGAGAATTTTATTATATGTGCAGATTTACAAGTAGTTCTGATCTGCGTTACAAAATCTATCAGATTGCTTCAATGTGAAGCCTCATCCACCCGACCACCCCCGAGCTAATCTCAATCCCAATCTCAATCACAATCACAATCTCAATCCCAATCTCAATCACAATCACAATCTCAATCTCAATCTCAATCTCAATCTCAATCACAATTCCAGAAGCCGAAAAACGATCGTAATGACTCTACGACCATCATCCTTTTCTATCTCTCAGTCTTCGTCTTTTTGGGATCTCCACCTTTCGCCAGCGCACAACCAACCCGCCTTCCTAGACCCGCACTTTTAGAATCTGCATGCTCCAAGATAGCGTCTTTTCGCATGTCTCATGCAAGACTTCCGGACCACCCATGCATCTACTTTGCATGTCCACCATTAAGAATCGTACCTGCAAAAATAGAGGTAATCCCTGCAACACACTCACACACACGTCAATCACCCGAAAATATCCCATATACCCATGTGTGTTTTCTAAATCCGCGAACATGAATAAGATGAATGAATGAAGGCTTCTCTTTTTTTTTTTTTAAGTGTTGGAAAACGGCACTTTTCAAAACCCTGTAACTCAAAAACAGTGAGGAATCAGCTTGAGCTTGTGAGAGACAAAAATATTCAGTTCTTAAATCTGTACAATAATGTTAGAGACGCCTCAGGTCCAAATCTGCTTCCAGATATCACTTTTGGGCCCTGCAAAATCAAAAATTCTAGAGAGAGATGAAAAAATATGAAAAATCTCTTCATTAACCTATCTTCATGGAACCAAATGAGACATAAAACATAGGAACTACAAAAAATTCAACCAGATAAAGTTTTTCTACTAAGAATACTCTACCTTTCTCCCATACAACACTTTTTCAGATTCCTTCATCTTCATGCTCGAAATGAACATACAAATTTCATGCGATAACTTTCTAGAGAGAGAATGTAAAAACTTATTGCTACAAAATTTTGCAGACATGATCAAAATATCCTAAACATAAAATTTCATATTACCTACACATCTTTTTTTTTTTCCAGGTGGAAAATCAACGTGGCATCTTACAATCAGTTCCCCATAATGTCCCAAGACTTCAAAGTAGTGCATGAACTTCCATCGATGATGGACATTATGAAGAAAGCTGGTATTCATAAATACTTTGAGTTACAGATATACAAACCTGACTTCCAACACTGCACACAAGTCATGAACACCTTGTAGCCAACATTGCATGATCCATTTGTTGTCAGGATCTTGCTCACGCGCATACAGAGATTATGGATGCTAAAAACACACAGACAAATAGACGCAACAAGAGACGAGACAGTATGCAGATTGGGTGCAATCTCCCCCCATGCACTCTGTTTCGACAGTCCACAGAGTGCATGTATTTATAGGAATTTTGATTACGTCGAAAAGAGTGGTTACAAGAGGGCGGCTTTGAAAAGCAAGCGTGAAACTAAAAGTTGATAACTTTTACAGAAAGCCATTGCTTTCAATAACAGAAACTACGGTCTACAATGATCCTTATGCTAATCATTACTTTTTTAACAATAGAACCTTCTACGCAGGTTTATTTACAAGCTAAATAATAATTATTCGGATGATTGATGTCCGCCCTTTCACGCCTTGCACGCTCCTCATGAACCTTCAGCTGTTATATCAGAAACATCAAAAACATATTAATACATTAATAATATAACACTTTAACAATACATTGTTCAATATACAACATGCCTCTCAGTTGACAAGCAACTGACCTCAGTTGATAAAATAAGTTAACACTCTAACAATAACAATGCATTGTTCAACATATTCCATGTTACTCTTACAATCCAACAATAACAATGCACTGTTCAACATATTCAATGTTCCACTCAACAATGCATTGTTCAACATATTCCATAAGTTATAACACCATTGGTACCAGAAGCAAGAGTACTAGATGCAGTAGGGGAGTGGATCATTATACAATTCACCCACGACCTGATTAAAGAAGCTTTCGGTTGGGAAAAAGATGGGACTACCATTTTGAAAGAGGAAAGTTGAGGAGAGAAGACCAAAACATTCACAGATATCAATCGCATTGATATAGAAGAGGAAGTGAGACTCATCCATCAGCACTTTTGCTTTCCCAACATGCACAGATATACTGCTCCGCAGAAGATCATAGTGCAAATGTTGTCACATGCAATCAAACAAATTGGGAATCAAGTTAATACGACTCCATACACTCAGGAACGGCTCTTCAAGGCTAAGAAAGAGTGGAATCATAAGAAGTTCCTAAATGGAAGCGTTGCTTTAACCATATTGATATATCATGCTTTGGGCATTAGAGAACATCTAAAAGAGATGTCGTCATCAGAAGCAATGGCCAAGTATGCATAGATTGTTTTAGTTCCCAAAAAGAAGAAAGGAGTCAAGATCATAAAGGAAGCAGAAACGAGCTCCCAACCATAGTAGGTTCGAAACACGTTCCGAAACCGTATGGTACGTACGGCACGTTCCGTACGGAATGTGCGTATCGTACGACGTTCAGAACGTGTCCAATTAAAAAAATTTGCTTATCTTTTTTGGTCGCAAAATCTTCTGTCTGGACTAGTTTTTGGTGCGCATCAACGGCACTGAAGCAGCTTGCTTGGACTCTTGAAGCCCTCTGAGCTTTCCCTTCCCACATTGAGTGAGCTTTCCCTTCCCACATTGAGTGCCCAAGCCCCAAGTTGCTGCAGCACGTAGCCCGCTGCCCTCTGCACACACAGCTCGTCTGCATATTCGAGCCCGCCAACAGCCAGCTTCATATTTATTTTGGATTGGCAAGGTTTTTATGATATAATATATATGTATTATTATAATATTAAATATAATAATTAAATTATATGTTATAACTTATTATATATTACATAATACATGCACATGCCAGCAGCCACATTGATGATTGCATATGCCAACAGCCATACATGACAAGTGTAATGTGCATTGTGAATTTATGCATTGCGCATGCAACATACATGTGCATTATGAAATTCAAATTGTGCAATGTGCATGCATGTGATTATGTATTGTGCATTGATGATTGTGCATATATGTGTCATGTGCATTGTGCATTGTATATAGTTACTAGTATATACTTACTAGTATATACCATTAGCTATGTACTATGTAGTATGCACAATGCACATGACACATATATGTACAATGCACATTGCACATATGCACATTGCACAATTCAAATTTCACATGTATGCTGCAAGCACTTAGCACAATGCACATTGCACATTACAGTGCTCAGTGTACACATGTATGCATTGTGCAATCATCAATGTGGCATGTCACGCATGTGCATGTAATATGTATGAATTTTTTAATGTATACTTATTACTTAAGTTGCTGAATGTTGGTTTTTGGATATGTGTAGCACAACAGCAGCTAGCTTCTAGTGTATTTCATCATGCCTAGGCCTACGCATCCTTATTAGAAGGCCCATACTATATTGCTTGGGCAATCTTTAGGCCCACAATCTGGTGGGCCGAAAATTGGCGGTGTAACTATTGCAACGAGACTTTCTCTAGCACCATTACACGTGTCATTGCACATGTCTCAGGTATTGGGGGCTATGGGATTGGTGGATGCAAATGTGTCCCACGGGAGGTTGCTGACCTCGTCATCAAAGAGAATGGTCAGATGTTTAGAGGGAAGGTGCACCCTGGACGTGAGGAAGAGGCTGAGAGAGATGATGCTCTTCTTCGTCCCTCTACTCAGGAGCCTATGAGTGCATCTAGATCAGATACAGGTACTCTATTATGTATATTGCTTATTTACTTAATATACTTTATTTTTCTAAGTGTTTCTCTCTTGACCTTGTTTATTTTTTGATGGCACAGATACTCCCACAGTAGCAGCTAGCTACACTATGCCTCATAAAAGGCATGCTTCTGATTTATGTGAGTCCCAAGGCACATCTGATGTTGGGACTAGTACTCCCATATCTTCTAGATCGCATCCATCATCACTTCATTCTCGAGTATACTCTGATTCATGGGTGAAGGAAAGAAAGAGAGTTGCAGATATAGAGATTGCCAAAACTTTGATTGAATGCAATCTCTCTTTTAATGTTCTACGTATAGAGCAATGGAGAAAGATGATTCGTGGAGTTGCATCAGTGGGCTCCTTGGGAGAGACAGATTCTTGGTCAGGAGTAGAGTACTCCCGCATGCGCATGTCTATGCTAGATGAGGAATGTGCCAGGATTGATGTAGCTCTTACACCCATCCGTGAGGGATGGAAGAGATTTGGATGTACGATCATGTCCGATGGATGGAGTGATATCCATCATCGCCACATGATCAATATATTGGTTTCTTGTTGTCTTGGCACTATCTTTTTACGTTGATGTGGGTGTTGCCGAATAGAGGGTGACAGCTGACTTTATATACCAGCACATTAGAGAGGCTATTGTTGAGATAGGCCCAGAGAATGTTATTCAGGTGATTACAGATAATGCCTCTAACTGTAAGAGGATGGGAGAGCTATTGGAGGAGGAGTACCCATCTATCACATGGACTCCATGCGCAACACATTGCCTTGATCTTATGATGGACGATATTGCGTGCCTATCATGGGTGCATCATACTATGCAGTTGGTTGTGAGGATCACTAGCTTCTTTCGGAAGAAGCATCAGGCTCTAGCTATATTTCGTTCATATTCAGAGCTTGAAATTATCAGACCATCAAAGACCAAATTTGCATATATATATTTGGTCTTTGATAGATTGTGCGCTGTAGAGAGGCATTACGGGCCACCGTCGTTAGTCCACTATGGGAGCAACTCCGTTATTATGACACAGATGTAGCGTGCGTTGTACGACTCACATTGCTTGATGATCACTTTTGGAGAGAGATTGATACTCTCTCACGCACGTTACGCCCTATGTGGATGTTGAAGATAGATGTACAAGCTCATTTTCATATGAGCCATGCTTGGATAAATTTACCAAATATAAAGATAAAGAAAAAGTGGAGGAAAAAAGGAAAAAATAATAAAAGAAAAAGTCTAGTCAAAATTCATGATGAGTAAGAGATACAATATCTTGCCTTGTAGTTAGTAGCATATAGTGGAGAAAGTGGTGAGTTAAGAAGAAGGCACAAACTTCTTCACATGCTCATTGGTTATAAAAGTGAAGTGGGAGCACATTCAAAACAAGGAGAGAAAGAGGCAAGAGCTCCCAGTAGTCGGATCTAGCCATTTTGTCATTTTGGCTTTCCCTTAGACTCCTTCCAGCCGCACGTCAGTTTGTACATAGCTCTGTTGCAGAGCTCATATCTCAGTGCATATGTAACCATTTTGTGCGTTTAAGCACTCATTGGAAAGCTTATCTCGTGTACCTTCTGCATATCAAATATCTCTTTGAAAGCTTATGTAGTCTGTGAGATATCAGTGAAATAGTGAAGTCCAGTTTTTCAGTATACCTATGTAGATAGGTAGTCTATTTTGGTCGGTTACATTTCCTGACCAAAACATATCCAAATTGCGTGATTTTTGTCTTGTTGGAAAGATCTTGGCATCTACTTTCACTGTCTCAAATATCTCATTGAGATCATTTATATTCTGTGAGATATCTGTCAGATAGTAAAGTCCAGTTTTATACTGTACTTATGTGTGCAGGTGGTCTATCTTGGTGAGTTGAGTTTCCTGATCAAAACTCATCCAAATTACTTGATTTTTAGTTTGTTGGAAAGCTACTTGTGTCTACTTTCTCTGTACTAAATATCTTTCTCAAAGGATATATATTCAGAGAGCTATCAGTCCGAGAGTGAAGCTCAGTTCTTCAGCATACCTGTGTGGACAGATGTTTGTCCAAGTGTTGGACATACAAGGGCTCACTACACACTTCCGTTGCGCATAGGAGAACTCATTCTCCACAGTTGGTATCAGAGCAAACTTAGTGTTGAAGCTTCATCAACAGAGCTGGAGATAAAGAAAAGCAAAAGAGGAGCTATAAAACAAGAAGGAGCTTCACAAACGCAAGAGCAAAAGGACTATAACTATTCGAGGTAACTCTCAAAGTCTTTAATACTCTTCAATGGCTGACTTGGGTCAACAAGTAGAGAAGTTCGACAAGGATAACTATCCCGTGTGGAGGTTTAGAATGACCAACTACCTAATGGGCAAAGGCTTATGGGGTATTGTGAGCGGCGATGATGCTCAACCTCAAATCAATCAAGCTATGGCCACCGAAGTCCAAAGGAGGCAAGCAAAAGAATGGGAGGAGAGGAATAGGAGAGTCATGTTCCTCATTTTGCAAGTCATTACTAATGCCATGGTAGGTCATATTCAACATTTAGAGAAAGCTAAGGATGCTTGGGAAGCTCTTGAAAGGATGTATTCAACAAATACCAAAGCTAGGAAACTTCAACTCAAGAATGAGTTGAACACAATCAAGAAAAGTTCGAGTCAATCCATAGCTGACTATACTTTGAAGATTAAGGAGCTAAGCGATGCTTTAGCTTCTATTGGGACAACGGTTGAAGACGAAGATCTTGTGTGTTATACTCTCAATGGCTTGAGAGATGATGAAAGATGGAAGCCTTTTATAACTTCCATTAACTTGAAAGATGTATATCCAGGTTTTGAACAACTAATCCCTCATCTTGTCACAGAAGAGCTTAGCTTTGGTGGTCTCAAAGGAAAGGACAGCCACAACCAAATGTTATATGCAGGCCGAGGTAAAGGAAGAAATTCAAGAGGAGGCTCAAGAGGAAAAGGAAGAGGTTATAACCACTCCAACTACAACCAAAACAGTTCGGAAGACAACAAGGATGCATCAAATGCCAACGCACAAGGAAGAGGTCGAGGTAGAAGTAGAGGAAGAGGCCGAAGCTCTTACAATTCTCATAAAGGTATAACATGCTATCATTGTGGTAAAGTAGGACACTATGCTAGTGATTGTTGGCTGAAGAATGGAAGACAAAATGGAGGCAATCAAAGGAACCAAAGCAACTATGCAAGCACCTCAAGTGAAGGAAGCAAGGACACACTACTTGCAATGAGACATGAGTATAGAAGCTCTTGTGAAGATGACAAAAAATGGTACATTGATTCAGGTTGTAGTAACCATATGTCATGCCAAGGAAGTTTGTTCACTAATCTACAGGTACCAAGTGGCAGAGGATGTGTTGAAACAGGTGATGATACTCAACACATGATTGAACACATTGGAGATATAAGGCTTGGAGATACAAGTAGAGCAAAGGTACTATCTAATGTTCTTCATGTTCCTACAATTTCAAAGAACTTGATTTCAGTAGGACAAATGGTAGAGAAGGGTTATCATGTCATATTCAATGAGAATGGGTGCTTCATAAAGAATCCAAAGGAAGGCTTCAAGGTCATTGCTCGAGGTAGAAGAGAAGGAAGGATGTTCACTTTGGATGTCCAACATCCACATGGAAAGGTCATGTACATTCAATGTGGGAACAAGAAGATTTCAGAGCTGGACTTATGGCACAAAAGAATAGGACACATCAACATTCCAAAGCTGAAGGACATGAGCAAACATGAAGTGGTAAGAGGTCTTCCAAAATTTAATAGCATTGGACTACATGAGTTATGTGAAGCTTGTCAACTAGGAAAGCAAACGAGGCAGCCATTCAAGAGGAGCAATTATGTGGCTCCAAATGTCTTGGACTTGATACATACGGATGTATGGGGACCAACTCAAGAGGCATCAATGGCTGGTAATAGGTTTTTTGTCACCTTCACTGATGATCACTCAAGAAAGGTATGGCTGTTTTGTATGAAGCAAAAACCAGAGGTGTTTTCTATATTCAAAAGATTCAAAGTTGAAGTTGAAAAGGAAACAGGAAGGTCTATCAAAACCTTAAGGTCCGATGGTGGAGGAGAATACTTCTCCAAAGAATTTTCAGATTTTCTACAAGAGAATGGAATCAAAAGGCAATTCACTTGTAGGTACACACCACAACAAAATGGAGTAGCTAAGAGGAAAAATAGGCAAATTGCTGAAATTGCAAGATGCATGCTCAACGAGATGAAGGTACCATTGTACTATTGGGCTGAAGCTACCACAACCGCCATTTACTTGATGAATAGGTGCACAACATCAGGAATACATCACTTGACTCCAGAAGAGGTATATTCCGGTAAGAAACCTGATCTTACACACCTCAAAGTGTTTGGATGTGTTTGCTTTGTTCACATTCCACAAGAAGTTAGAACAAAGATGGAACCAAGGTCAGAAAAATGTATTTTCATCAGCTACTCAACGGAGCAAAAAGGATACAAGTGTTACAACCCTAGAACAAAGGAATTAAGAGTCTCGCGAGATGTGGTCTTTGATGAACTAAGACCATGGTATGAAGATAAAGGAAAGGAAAAGATTCTTGAAGAAGATTGTGATGATTATGCAGGAACAAATCAAAGAGAAGTTCAACAATCAAGCACAAAGGCTTCAGGTCCAGAGGCATCTACATCAAATGAAGAATGTTCAACATGGAGGGGGAGTCATTCTTTGTCTCCAAATTCAGCTCATAGTAGAGCCAAAGAGGCAAGTGCTACTCCAAACAATGAGGAAGATGCAAGTGAAGAAGAATATGAAGAGGTGATCACTCCGATGGTAAAGTTGAATAGGTTAAAGAAGCAACTTTCTAAAGGCAATGAAAGAAGATCTTCAAGGACAAGGTATCCAACTCAAAGGTTGAGTTATGATAGTTTTATGGCGACACATTTTGCATACATGATGCAGGTTATCAAAGACAAAGAGCCTGAGACATATGAAGAAGCTTGTACACAAAAGGAATGGAAGCAAGCTATGAAAGAGGAGATCAAAGCTCTCAAAGATAATCACACATGGGAGCTAGTGCCAAAGAAAGAAGGTATGAAGATTGTTCCAAACAAATGGGTGTTTAAAGTAAAGAGGAATGCTGATGGTTCTCTAGCTAGATATAAAGCTAGATTAGTTGCCAAAGGATTTAAACAAACACAAGGTATAGATTATGATGAAGTTTTCAGCCCTGTTGCAAAGATGGGAACTATCCGAACCTTAATAGCAATTGGTGCTTCAAGGAGATGGCCATTATATCAACTCGACATCAAAAATGCCTTTCTCAATGGAGAACTACAAGAAGAGGTATACATGAGTCAACCGGTTGGATTTGAAGATGAAAACCATCCAGATTTTGTTTGCAGGTTGAAGAAGGCACTTTATGGCTTGAAGCAAGCACCAAGAGCATGGAATCAAAGATTGGTAGAGTATCTAACTAAGTGTGGATACAACCCAAGTAGTGCAGATCCTTCATTGTACATGAAGAAGGAAGAAAATAGAGAGGTATATATTTGCATATATGTCGATGACCTCATCATAAAAGGAAATGATGTTATAGGGATTAAAGATATCAAAAGGAAGCTTGGTAAAGAGTTTAAAATTTCAGATCTTGGAGAGTTGAAATATTTTTTAGGAATTGAAGTTGTTTATGGAAAGAGTGGCATCTACTTGATGCAAAGGAAGTACTTGTTGGATGTTCTTTTCAGATTTGGAATGAGTGAATGCAAACCACTCACTCAACCCATGGACACAAATACAAAGCTTTGTTCAAATGATGGAGAACCATTGGAAGAAGTTACAACATACAGAAGCATTGTAGGATCATTGATCTATGCAAACATTACAAGACCTGATTTATCTTATGTTGTCGGTGTACTTTCTCAGTTTATGCAAGCCCCGACAAGTGAACACTTAAATTCAGCCAAGAGAGTGTTGAGATACATAAAGCATACAGTTAATCATGCTTTGTTTTATAAGTTTGATGAAGAACTGCAGGTCAAAGGCTTTAGTGATGCTGATTGGGCGGGCTCAAAGGAAGATAGAAGATCAACCTCAGGTTATGTGTTCATGATAGGAAGCAAACCTATCACGTGGAGCTCAAAGAAACAACCAACTGTTGCACTTTCATCCATGGAGGCTGAATATAGAGGACTAGCATTTGCCACATGTGAAGCAATGTGGATTAAAAAGCTTTTGGCTGATCTTGGAGTGCAAGTTGGAACCATCCCTATATATGGTGATAACATGTCAAGTATCTACTTGGCAAGCAATCCTATGTTTCATGCAAGGAGCAAGCACATAGAGGTCCACTACCACTATGTAAGGGAGAAGGTGCTAAGCAAAGATGTGGAGGTAAAGTTCATCAGAACCAAAGAGCAGGTTGCAGATATGTTTACAAAGTTCTTGGATGCTTCTAAACTCAAAGGTTTCAAGGACGCGATAAATTTGAAGGACATGGACGAAGATAACTCCCAAATGAGCTTGAGGGGGAGTGTTGAAGATAAATGTACAAGCTCATTTTCATATGAGCCATGCTTAAATTTACCAAATATAAAGATAAAGAAAAAGTGGAGGAAAAAAGGAAAAAATAATAAAAGAAAAAGTCTAGTCAAAATTCATGATGAGTAAGAGATACAATATCTTGCCTTGTAGTTAGTAGCATATAGTGGAGAAAGTGGTGAGTTAAGAAGAAGGCACAAACTTCTTCACATGCTCATTGGTTATAAAAGTGAAGTGGGAGCACATTCAAAACAAGGAGAGAAAGAGGCAAGAGCTCCCAGTAGTCGGATCTAGCCATTTTGTCATTTTGGCTTTCCCTTAGACTCCTTCCAGCCGCACGTCAGTTTGTACATAGCTCTGTTGCAGAGCTCATATCTCAGTGCATATGTAACCATTTTGTGCGTTTAAGCACTCATTGGAAAGCTTATCTCGTGTACTTTCTGCATATCAAATATCTCTTTGAAAGCTTATGTACTCTGTGAGATATCAGTGAAATAGTGAAGTCCAATTTTTCAGTATACCTATGTAGATAGGTAGTCTATTTTGGTCGGTTACATTTCCTGACCAAAACATATCCAAATTGCGTGATTTTTGTCTTGTTGGAAAGATCTTGGCATCTACTTTCACTGTCTCAAATATCTCATTGAGATCATTTATATTCTGTGAGATATCTGTCAGATAGTAAAGTCTAGTTTTATAGTGTACTTATGTGTGCAGGTGGTCTATCTTGGTGAGTTGAGTTTCCTGATCAAAACTCATCCAAATTACTTGATTTTTAGTTTGTTGGAAAGCTACTTGTGTCTACTTTCTCTGTACTAAATATCTTTCTCAAAGGATATATATTCAGAGAGCTATCAGTCCGAGAGTGAAGCTCAGTTCTTCAGCATACCTGTGTGGACAGATGTTTGTCCAAGTGCTGGACATACAAGGGCTCACTACACACTTCCGTTGCGCATAGGAGAACTTATTCTCCATAGTGGATACTACTTCGATTGACAGATTCAGAGGGTTCGACACTTGGGTACGTGTACACAAAGTTTAGAGAGATGCACGCGCCTATCAAGTCATCTACTTTCTTATCACGTGAGAGGTAAGTTCTTTGCATTCAAATTTCATTTGCATCTATTTTTTTCTTTTTTTGTTATGTGAAATAAATTGATTTATATTTAATGGATGATGGCACTTATAACTTAATTTTTAAATAATGATTGTAGAAAAGCAGATGCATTGGAGATCGTGGATCGACGAGGAGATTAGATTCATCGACCCATCCATGGGATAGCCACTTTACTACATCCTTTATATAAGGATGCACAGTATTTGCAGGATTCCACATTGTTAGCTTCTCGAGATATTTACCTTTCCAGAGTATTGGATATGGAGAAGCAAACTCAGTTTGATACTGAGTTTATTATGTATTCCAGCAGTATGGGGCCTGCATATAGTAGGCCATCAGCATCACAAAGAGATTTTTGTAAATTTCCTGTGAACTGGTGGTAGACATATGGATATAGCACGCCTATTGTATCGAAGGTCACATTGAGGGTATTATCACAGGTATTTATTATGCTTGATAATTGCTTCTTTAGCCTTCTTAAGATTTAACTTTAAACTTGTCACTTGGTATTCTCTAATGGAATTTTCACTTATGGTATTATTTACTTAAGGAGTGCTCTTCTGGAGCATGTGAAAGAAATTGGAGCGCGTATTCTTTGTTCACACCAAGATACGTAATCGACTTAGCACTATGTAGCTCCAGAGGTTGGTCTATTGTAGGGCAAACCTTAGAGTTGCTCGTGCTTTCAAAGAGATGACAAAACCAAAGCAGGTGAGAGTTCCCACTTCATGTAGTTTTACTTAAATTTTTATCTTTGAATAGATTGTTGTAAGTTAAAGTTAAAAGTTTCTTTCTTTTACATTTGTACAGATAGACATTAATAGCTTTGTATTTTGTGATGACATTGTTCCAGCACCTCCTTCTCGAGATGAGGAGGATGATATTTATAGGATGCTTCACAGAGAGCTAGAGAGCGTTGGAACACGTGTCACTCGATCGAGATCGAGAGCTGCTACCGAGAGAGTTTCATCATCTACGACACGCTTAATACCTCGAGGACCATGACCATGTCGAGGGCGTGCCATGCGAGGATCATCTAGTCGTGGACGCAGACTTGCCACAGAGTCAGACACATCACCTGATATAGAGCTTGATCTAGAGGATGACGAGCCATCGATGCCTACAGAGCTTGTAGCATTAGAGTTTGATGCTGAGGGGAGAGTTTTAGATTGCATTGATATAGACTCATCTAGTTCTGAGGACTCAGAGATTTAGGCATGCCGCATGACTCATGATTCATGATGGATTTATTTTGGATATTGATGATTGTATATATATTATGACGGTTCCGAGTTTACCTATGTTATATTCAGTGATCAGTCTTTCACACTTGTCATTTTAGTATGATGTGCATTGTGTATTTAGTGTTCACTTGAAATTTGACACTGCATTGTTTTTTGTTGAATGTTTGTTGGCAGTGGTCAGGGCGGTCAAGGACTTACAAGAAAAGGGATCCAACGAGAAGGGCCAAGCAGACAAAGCAGTCAAAGAAGATCTGGCAAATAGGCCATCATTTTTTCCTGAATTAATATTTTCCAAATAGTGATTTTAGTCACTCCACACCATTGTAAATACCATTCCACCTTTTTGTAACTCCATTTTGTGCAAGCCAAGGAGTCCTTGAGCTTGAGGAGCATTAGAAGTACCTATCTATCAATTTTCATAATTTTCTGAGCTCGTTTGAGCCTCCAAATTACCCTAGGAACCTGATTTTTAACTAGGTCGGACACTAGGTATGGACAGGACCAAAGCTAGTCAAAAACTATAAATAGAGCTAGAGAGCTCATTTTTGAGGTTAAATTGTTGTAGAATTGAACTTGTAAGAGAACTTTTGAGTAATCTAAAGAACTCCATTGTCTCTCTCTTTGTTCTTGCCTTGTGTGTGGGTGTGCGTATGTGTGTGCATGTTAGTGTGCTTCTCACTCACCCACTTGTGCCATTACTTGTTCGAGGTCTTCATACCATCCTCACGTCTTCCCGGATTGACATTAAAGGAAGTGCTACTCATCACTAAGCTACACCAAATTTTGGCGTCGTTGCCAGGGATCGAGCTTTGAGGACAAGCGTGTGATGGTAAGACGTAGAGTTGTGACATTGGCATAGTAGGTAGTTTCTTTACTTTTTCTTACTTTTCTCTGTCTTACTTCATCATCATCCTCACCATCTCCCATCTCCATCTCCATCATCGTGAAAAATTCAATTTTTTGATCATATCACCTTCTCCCCTCCATTCCCCTCATTTCACTTGTGAGAGAGAGCGATTTGTGTGTGCTGCTTTTGCATGTTTTTTGAGCTTCCTTACAGGATTTGGCTGTATTATCGTCTCCAATAGGCTGTGTAGGTATGGAAAAGCTCGGCCCTATCTCTGTGTCGCAGACCTCTATTGATCGTGATCGACAGAAAAATTGAGCTTTTGATAAAACAAAGTACACCACAATGACACACAAGATGAGCACATTCTAAATCACAAATCACAGTAAAAAAATTCTGTGTTTCTCTGTCAGTCGCGATTGACACTGTTGATCGTGATCGATAGCCACGACCGACAGACCCTGTCAATCGCGATTGACACCATCAATCGCGATTGACAGCCACGACCAACACCTCTGTCAGTCGCGATTGACACCATCAATCGCGATGTCGGGAAGAAGGAGGTCAGGCAGGAAGCCAGCACCAGGGTTGGATCAGGCCCCTCTCTGGTGCACCGTTCCCGCTGTCCTGCGAGCGGCGTCTGCGCGCTGCGCAATCCTCGTAGGGCCCCTTGCCCCTCGAAAGTGATGATACAATATGAAAGCTGTCGCTACAGTGCGGGCCGGCTAGTATATTCTAGATCCCTCGCTACAGTGCGAGAAATCGCCCTCGGGATTCCGCTTCGGTCTTCGCGGTCCAAGCTTTTCTTCCAGGTCTTCACTTCGGTCCGTTCTTTTCTTCACGTATCCTCCGCAATGGCCTTCCTTCTCTTTACTTCAGATAATCAGAAACTGCATAAACCTGGAGGAGACGATCCACAAGGCCAATCCACGGGATGGGGTACTCTTTACTTCGATCTTCAATCTTCAACTCTTCACTTCATTTAATGCTTCTTCAAATCATGAGAAACCTCAATAACCTGTAGGAAAGTTCCACAAGAAAAACCACGGGGAGTACTCTTTATCTTCCGTCTTCAATGCTTTCACTTCATATAATCAACATCCACATAAACCTTGAGGAGACGATCCACAAGGCCAATCCACGGGATGGGGAGGTAATCATACATTAGTATCATAAAAAATAAAAAATATCGCTTCATAGACTTTAATTTCTCTAACAAAGTGGTACTTCAAGTCAACTATCAATCTCAATGCTTGAAAAATAGTAGAAAATTTTCAATTCGATTTCACTTTAGTGAGGTATTGATTTATGAGTAATGAAAACCAATCTTTCATATTAATCAATGCTCTCTATTGATACTCGAATCTTTCATATGAATGCATTTTCTAAGCATTTTGCACCGCAACGTTCTTAATGTAAACAAAGACTCCAATCTAACTATCACGGATATTGAAATGTCAAGGTTTCATCACCTCGTTAGGAAAAACGTTTTCAATACCATCATTGCTATTGGGCATCATACTACGTGCATTGAACTTCGTGGCTTTTCATTGTCCCAACCTCCTTCGATTGAGGTAGCTGAAACATATGCAATTCACTGAACCTTATATGCAGCACTTATGGATTAGTGTGTCATTTATATACAGAAAACAAATCCCATTACTTGCGCATGCTGAAACCATATTAAACTTCATGATTTACTTTCTCATAACAACCCCCAAGACAAATAAACGCTCTCTTTCTCTGTCTTATTCACCGACTTAACCATCATCGTTTGTCACTTGTTGCCGCATTCTTCTCAGCATCGTGCAACTTCTCTCTCTCTACCTTTCTGATCTATTGCACTGTCGCTAGAGCATCCAGGCCAGCGTATCCGCGCACTTGTCTCTCTGACTCACGTGAACTATACACATCAGAACCTCAGGCCTCTCGCCGCCATTGATGCCCTTCTAACCTTAAATCTCTCTATCTGCCATCCACATCAGCGCGATCTCACTCTCTCTATATATCTTCCAGGTGCACCGATAGCGGCAATTCTCTCTCCGCCTCCGAAATTCATCTGGGCTCTAATCAGCAGCCTATAAGCTCGCAAGTCTCTCTCTCTCTCTCTCTCTCTCTCACTCGTGCCCCGCCCGTCACCGTCGACCGACATCAAACTCTTTCCTCTCTGTTGACAAAATCTCTGCGTCTCTCTATCTACGTATCATCACCCCTACCAATCAGCGATCTGACTCTCTCGCGATTTGTGGCTATCTCTCTCTCGTGTCACCGCCATCAGCAATTCAGCCAGATTCTTCCACCGCGATCGTCTCTACAGGGCGCAGCTAGACAACCCCTTGAATTTCTCTCTCTCTTTCTCTCTCTGAATCTCTGCGACAGACTCTACGTGGAGCTCCGCCTGACTCCGTTGTATTCTCTCTCTGCACCACGTGATCGTGTCAATAGGGCCACAATTCGTTCTACACAATCTCTCTCTCCCGAATGTTTTCTCTGCGTTACCACTTATCTCTCTCTCTCACTCTCTGTCTGCCGTGGTGCGCAACAGTAGGCGACCCTCTTTGCCTCTCTCTCCAGGATTAATCTGCACCGCCACTTGACCTTCTACACTTGAGATGTAGCAGCCGCCAAAAAAATAAGGCCACTAATTCAATCCACTCACGCTGACACGTCTGGTGCCACGTAGAAGCTCTCTCTCTCTTCGGATCTTCTAGGCAGTAGCTCCGTGTCAGCCTCTACAGCAAGACCGAATTCGCCTCTCTCTCTGTCTCTCTTGTGAAGCGCAGCAACCGTCCGACTCTGCCTCCACGTGGCCCTGCAGCAACAGGAGAGAGCGCGTCCAAAACTCCTGAGGTCCATGCGAGCGCCGCCAAGAGCATCTCTCTCTCTATCCCCTCTTTGAACGCCTATGCGCCGCTATAGTTCCTCTCTCTCTCTGCTGTTTCTCCCTCTATGTGGCACACACAGCGCCATCATGAATCGCTCCCGTATTGTCAGTCGTCAGCTAGGAATTCTCTCTCTCTCCTCTGAACGACGAGAGCTCCCGCCCACTCTTTCTCTACCAATCTCTACGTTTTGAAGCAGCTGACCAACTCAACTCTCTCTACAGCAACAGAGTGCGATCGGTTCTCTCTCTCTCTCACGGTCGCCTCCAAATCCCCTCTTCTAAGATGACTAATGGAAAGACTATCTCCATCTCAATGCATCCCCATGGAAGTATGAAAGAGGAAGTAAAACATAAATGAAGAAGTAAGGTCAAGGAGCATACCTGTAGGAAAGTTCCACAAGAAAGACCACCGGGAGGAACAAATGAGTTTAGGCACCTATTTATAGGCCTCCCCACCCTTGGTCTTTCCTCTAGAAACTTCCAACCTCCTTAACCAACTTTCCAATTTCAGACCACCATGCATGTTCACTTATTCTTGGAAAATCCCATCTCTTGATTCTATTTTTGATTTTTGTCCTTTTTATTTTCCCTAAATTAATGTTTTGGTTTCACACTATATACAGGGTTAATTAATCTAAGGGTTTGGGCGAGGATAAACACCAATTCCAAGGGTCCGACCTAGGGTTTTTGGTCGGAAAAATCAGGGTTTTGCTCACAATTATCTCCGGCTTGTGTACGCATGTGCATAGACATCGAGGATAACCTAGGGGAGGAATTGGAGCTTTCAAAAATCTACAAAGATTCAGAGACCTCAGGCCTCTCGCCGCCATTGATGCCCTTCTAACCTTAAATCTCTCTATCTGCCATCCACATCAGCGCGATCTCACTCTCTCTATATATCTTCCAGGTGCACCGATAGCGGCAATTCTCTCTCCGCCTCCGAAATTCATCTGGGCTCTAATCAGCAGCCTATAAGCTCGCAAGTCTCTCTCTCTCTCTCTCTCTCTCTCTCTCTCTCTCTCTCTCTCTCTCTCTCTCTCTCTCTCTCTCTCTCTCTCTCTCTCTCTCTCTCTCTCTCTCTCTCTCTCTCACTCGTGCCCCGGCCGTCACCGTCGACCGACATCAAACTCTTTCCTCTCTGTTTACAAAATCTCTGCGTCTCTCTATCTACGTATCATCACCCCTACCAATCAGCGATCTGACTCTCTCGCGATTTGTGGCTATCTCTCTCTCGTGTCACCGCCATCAGCAATTCAGCCAGATTCTTCCACCGCGATCGTCTCTACAGGGCGCAGCTAGACAACCCCTTGAATTTCTCTCTCTCTTTCTCTCTCTGAATCTCTTCGACAGACTCTACGTGGAGCTCCGCCTGACTCCGTTGTATTCTCTCTCTGCACCACGTGATCGTGTCAATAGGGCCACAATTCGTTCTACACAATCTCTCTCTCTCGAATGTTTTCTCTGCGTTACCACTTATCTCTCTCTCTCACTCTCTGTCTGCCGTGGTGCGCAACAGTAGGCGACCCTCTTTGCCTCTCTCTCCAGGATTAATCTGCACCACCACTTGACCTTCTACACTTGAGATGTAGCAGCCGCCAAAAAAATCAGGCCACTAATTCAATCCACTCACGCTGACACGTCTGGTGCCCCGTAGAAGCTCTCTCTCTCTTCTCTCTCTTCGGATCTTCTAGGCAGTAGCTCCGTGTCAGCCTCTACAGCAAGACCGAATTCGCCTCTCTCTCTGTCTCTCTTGTGAAGCGCAGCAACCGTCCGACTCTGCCTCCACGTGGCCCTGCAGCAACAGGAGAGAGCGCGTCCAAAACTCCTGAGGTCCATGCGAGCGCCGCCAGGAGCATCTCTCTCTCTATCCACTCTTTGAACGCCTATGCGCCGCTATAGTTCCTCTCTCTCTCTGCTGTTTCTCCCTCTATGTGGCACACATAGCGCCATCATGAATCTCTCCCGTATTGTCAGTCGTCAGCTAGCAATTCTCTCTCTCTCCTCTGAACGACGAGAGCTCCCGCCCACTCTTTCTCTACCAATCTCTACGTTTTGAAGCAGCTGACCAACTCAACTCTCTCTACAGCAACAGAGTGCGATCGGTTCTCTCTCTCTCTCACGGTCGCCTCCAAATCCCCTCTTCTAAGATGACTAATGGAAAGACTATCTCCATCTCAATGCATCCCCATGGAAGTATGAAAGAGGAAGTAAAACATAAATGAAGAAGTAAGGTCAAGGAGCATACCTGTAGGAAAGTTCCACAAGAAAGACCACGGGGAGGAACAAATGAGTTTAGGCACCTATTTATAGGCCTCCCCACCCTTGGTCTTTCCTCTAGAAACTTCCAACCTCCTTAACCAACTTTCCAATTTCAGACGACCATGCATGTTCACTTACTATTCTTGGAAAATCCCATCTCTTGATTCTATTTTTGATTTTTGTCCTTTTTATTTTCCCTAAATTAATGTTTTGGTTTCACACTATATACAGGGTTAATTAATCTAAGGGTTTGGGCGAGGATAAACACCAATTCCAAGGGTCCGACCTAGGGTTTTTGGTCGGAAAAATCAGGGTTTTGCTCACAATTATCTCCGGCTTGTCAATTTAACAGTTTATTTACAATTCAGACCTAAACTCCAAGGGTTTCCAAGGGTTCAAGTCCAGTTTTCATGGGATAAACTCGTGTTTCCAGTCAGTTTCAAGGGTCAAACCTAAAGTTTTCATGGGTCTAATGTCAATTACTTACACACACGGTTCTAACGCACATCTCTAACATGGTTTCTTATCACACAGGCAACCAAATCAGTCAAATCATGCATGAAATGTACCCTCTTTAGATCAAAACATCACACAAAACGTCATAAAACAATGAACTTTTGAAAAAAAACAATGCACACTCCCTGCGGGATTTCATCCCGACACGGCCCCTTGCCCCTCGGAAGTGTCGAGACGTGCGTGCGTACGCGTGGGACCGTGGGCGTCGGGAAAGAGACGATCGGATACCGCAGTGAAACACGAGATGTAGACGAAGCTCGTAGGACAGCGGGAACGGCGCACCAGAGCGGGGCCTGATCCAACCCCGGCGCCAGCTTCCTGCCACGACCTCCTTCTTCCCGAAAGCGACCGACTGAATTTTGATGATTGACACATATTTTCGCGTGCCCACGTGTCCCTCGCGACAGATAGACCCACGATCGACTGAAATTACGTCGGAATCTGTGCAAAAAGTGTCAATCGTGATTGACACCATCGATTGCGATTGATAGGACCCACGACCGACTCTGTCGATCGTGATTGACACTGTCGATCGCGAGTGACGTGTCGATTGCGACCGACAGGCCCTGACGGACACCTCTGTCAATCGCGATTGACAGGCTTTTTCGGCTAAAATTTTAGGGTATTAGTGCTCCAAGTTTTGGGGTAATTTTGGGCATACTTGTCAAACAATTAGCACTTTGTGAGGTCCCTACACTTTTATTTTTGAGAAAAATCCTGTGAATTGTCACCATGTTTGAACCCTGTTTTAACCCTAGAACCCTGAACAGTCATAACTTTCTCATACGAACTCCGTTTGCCGTGATTTTTGTTTTGTTGGAAAGCTCATGGGGAGTACAACCAAAACTTCCACTGGTTATGGTAAAATTAATATCAGGATTATTAGATATACTATTTTGACGTGACCATACCCAGGGGGAAGAAAAAGACTAAGGGATCTCTAGAACTGTTTTCCATAAAGACATAGTGCAAATTGATATCTGAATTACATGCTTGAAAGTGGTTTGTTCTGTCATTTGAATTTAAGTTTTGAGCTAACTTTGGGATTTTTACAGGACCATTGAGAGCTCTAGAGGGCATCCAAAGCAAGGGCATTCTGCAAGCTTGAGAATGGGATTCTTGAGCACTAAAGAGCAAGGGCTCAGCAAGTGAGGTTGGAATACTCTCAACTTCCTCTGTCAATTCCTAGCTTAGGCTAAGTGTGAGTAGTGCTGGAAGTAAGTCAGGGCGACGATAGGCATCTTTCAAGTTGAAGGCTACCTAAATACTCAAGTTCAAGCTAAAACATAATCTTTGTGCGGTCGATAACTTTAAAGGAAAAGAATTTAACATGGAGCAAACAACTTAAAGTGTGGAAAGTCATTCAAGTGTTCCTGACGACGTGATACAGACAAGAGCTTAAAACACGATAATCAACTAAAAAAGAACCAAGTAACTGATACAAATTGAGTTGCAACGAGGTTGTACTTGAGGTAAAAATTGGGGCGATCAATTGGGCTCATGAACCTGAGATCAGGACGACACCTAGGGAGAGATAGACAGAGTCTTAGGTCTTCAGAGGCTAGTGGCAATCATACTGCTAGGTCTTGGGCCCAGCAGTTGACCCATTATTTGCACTACCCTAGCTCTGCAACTAGCAAGTCTGAGATGTCTCATGGTATAGAGAGACCCACAGGAAGCTCAGGAGTGCCATACTTACAAAGGGTCGAAGGCCCATACAAGATGCAGTTGGAATACCTTAGGACCAACCGATTAGGTGCTTGCATCTATGAGGACAGCCTAGGAAGATCGGTGGTCCAAATTAAAAACCCTGACCAACCTATTAGAATTGAACATCCAGCTGTCAAGTTTGAAAAAAAGGAACCATATACATAGTCACCAGTCACCCAGATAGGACAGATGAATTTGGTAACGTGATCCCAGAAACTGACATAGGTGACCTAGAGCAAGGGAACATAGGTGGAGAGCCTAAAACCCCTCGAGGCAAATCAGTTCTTAC
Source organism: Ceratopteris richardii (assembly GCA_020310875.1). NCBI lineage: Eukaryota > Viridiplantae > Streptophyta > Polypodiopsida > Polypodiales > Pteridaceae > Ceratopteris > Ceratopteris richardii. The sequence goes on along the minus strand of CM035414.1, from coordinate 24,552,703 downwards.
TAGAATTATCACGCCAGAGTGGATTCCCCAAGACAATAAGAGCATAGATCTGCTTCTAAATCGAGAAACTGATGAAGCCTTCTGGAGGTATAAGCTTGATCAGCCGAATGAGGTAGGAATGATCACAATCTATGAGTTCAAAGATCCTGATAACCTGAGCAAGGTGACCTATTTAGACAATACTTCGGAGAGGATCTTTGTGGTCACAGAACATGGTAGGCATGCCTACACTTGGAAGGGAGAATTTATTTTCCCCCAACCAAGATCTAATGTTTCTTATGGCCACCCAGGAGCTGGAACGTCCCAAGCTCATGGAGCTCAAAGAGATAGGAATAGAGAAAGACCTGAGGTAAGTTTTGCCAACCTCTTGGGTCGAGAAAGGATGAGAACAGAGACAGATAGAGTGGAAACTGAGAGACCTAGAGCCCCAAGAAATCAAAGAAATGCGGATGAATTCCCTCTACCAAGACCTAGAGAGCATACGAGGACTTCGAGACCTACATAGCTGGTTAAATCCATGAAGAACTACTTCGATGGCACAGGAGACCCATATGATCATGTGGTCAAATTTAGGCAAGTCTTGAGAGTTGAACAAGTAGAGGACCTATTCACACAATACAATGCCTTTGGTCTAACCCTTAGGAACACTGCCCTTACATGGTTTCAACCGCTAAATGAGAGGCAATTCAGGAACATAGACCAACTTCTAGAGGCTTTCATTACCGAATTCTCTAAGAGTGCCATAAGGCATAATACATCCTCATTGATTCACAGCTTCAAGCAGACACCTCAAGAGACCGTGAGACTTGCAGGAAGAAGGTTTAGGCAGTACTTAGAGAGATGCCCTATTCCAGAGTTACCCACTCCAGCCAAATAAGTGGCTTTATTCCTAGATGGATTGCTAAGTACCAAATTGAGATCATATGTGTACTTAAAGGACCCTAGGACCATAGAAGAGTGTGTACGCATGTGCATAGACATCGAGGATAACCTAGGGGAGGAATTGGAGCTTTCAAAAATCTACAAAGATTCAGATACCTCAGGCCTCTCCCCGCCATTGATGCCCTTCTATCCTTAAATCTCTCTATCTGCCGTCCACATCAGCGCGATCTCACTCTCTCTATATATCTTCCAGGTGCACCGATAGCGGCAATTCTCTCTCCGCCTCCGAAATTCATCTGGGCTCTAATCAGCAGCCTATAAGCTCGCAAGTCTCTCTCTCTCTCTCTCTCTCTCTCTCTCTCTCTCTCTCTCTCTCTCTCTCTCTCTCTCTCTCTCTCTCTCTCTCTCTCTCTCTCTCTCTCTCACTCGTGCCCCGGCCGTCACCGTCGACCGACATCAAACTCTTTCCTCTCTGTTGACAAAATCTCTACGTCTCTCTATCTACGTATCATCACCCCTACCAATCAGCGATCTGACTCTCTCGCGATTTGTGGCTATCTCTCTCTCGTGTCACCGCCATCAGCAATTCAGCCAGATTCTTCCACCGCGATCGTCTCTACAGGGCGCAGCTAGACAACCCCTTGAATTTCTCTCTCTCTTTCTCTCTCTGAATCTCTGCGACAGACTCTACGTGGAGCTCCGCCTGACTCCGTTGTATTCTCTCTCTGCACCACGTGATCGTGTCAATAGGGCCACAATTCGTTCTACACAATCTCTCTCTCCCGAATGTTTTCTCTGCGTTACCACTTATCTCTCTCTCTCACTCTCTGTCTGCCGTGGTGCGCAACAGTAGGCGACCCTCTTTGCCTCTCTCTCCAGGATTAATCTGCACCGCCGCTTGACCTTCTACACTTGAGATGTAGCAGCCGCCAAAAAAATCAGGCCACTAATTCAATCCACTCACGCTGACACGTCTGGTGCCCCGTAGAAGCTCTCTCTCTCTTCTCTCTCTTCGGATCTTCTAGGCAGTAGCTCCGTGTCAGCCTCTACAGCAAGACCGAATTCGCCTCTCTCTCTGTCTCTCTTGTGAAGCGCAGCAACCGTCCGACTCTGCCTCCACGTGGCCCTGCAGCAACAGGAGAGAGCGCGTCCAAAACTCCTGAGGTCCATGCGAGCGCCGCCAGGAGCATCTCTCTCTCTATCCACTCTTTGAACGCCTATGCGCCGCTATAGTTCCTCTCTCTCTCTGCTGTTTCTCCCTCTATGTGGCACACACAGCGCCATCATGAATCTCTCCCGTATTGTCAGTCGTCAGCTAGGAATTCTCTCTCTCTCCTCTGAACGACGAGAGCTCCCGCCCACTCTTTCTCTACCAATCTCTACGTTTTGAAGCAGCTGACCAACTCAACTCTCTCTACAGCAACAGAGTGCGATCGGTTCTCTCTCTCTCTCACGGTCGCCTCCAAATCCCCTCTTCTAAGATGACTAATGGAAAGACTATCTCCATCTCAATGCATCCCCATGGAAGTATGAAAGAGGAAGTAAAACATAAATGAAGAAGTAAGGTCAAGGAGCATACCTGTAGGAAAGTTCCACAAGAAAGACCACGGGGAGGAACAAATGAGTTTAGGCACCTATTTATAGGCCTCCCCACCCTTGGTCTTTCCTCTAGAAACTTCCAACCTCCTTAACCAACTTTCCAATTTCAGACGACCATGCATGTTCACTTACTATTCTTGGAAAATCCCATCTCTTGATTCTATTTTTGATTTTTGTCCTTTTTATTTTCCCTAAATTAATGTTTTGGTTTCACACTATATACAGGGTTAATTAATCTAAGGGTTTGGGCGAGGATAAACACCAATTCCAAGGGTCCGACCTAGGGTTTTTGGTCGGAAAAATCAGGGTTTTGCTCACAATTATCTCCGGCTTGTCAATTTAACAGTTTATTTACAATTCAGACCTAAACTCCAAGGGTTTCCAAGGGTTCAAGTCCAGTTTTCATGGGATAAACTCGTGTTTCCAGTCAGTTTCAAGGGTCAAACCTAAAGTTTTCATGGGTCTAATGTCAGTTATTTACACACACGGTTCTAACGCACATCTCTAACATGGTTTCTTATCACACAGGCAACCAAATCAGTCAAATCATGCATGAAATGTACCCTCTTTAGATCAAAACATCACACAAAACGTCATAAAACAATGAACTTTTGAAAAAAAACAATGCACACTCCCTGCGGGATTTCATCCCGACACGGCCCCTTGCCCCTCGGAAGTGTCGAGACGTGCGTGCGTACACGTGGGACCGTGGGCGTCGGGAAAGAGACGATCGGATACCGCAGTGAAACACGAGATGTAGACGAAGCTCGCAGGACAGCGGGAACGGCGCACCAGAGCGGGGCCTGATCCAACCCCGGCGCCAGCTTCCTGCCACGACCTCCTTCTTCCCGAAAGCGACCGACTGAATTTTGATGATTGACACATATTTTCGCGTGCCCACGTGTCCCTCGCGACAGATAGACCCACGATCGACTGAAATTACGTCGGAATCTGTGCAAAAAGTGTCAATCGTGATTGACACCATCGATTGCGATTGATAGGACCCACGACCGACTCTGTCGATCCTGATTGACACTGTCGATCCTGATTGACACTGTCGATCGCGAGTGACGTGTCGATTGCGACCGACAGGCCCTGACGGACACCTCTGTCAATCGCGATTGACAGGCTTTTTCGGCTAAAATTTTAGGGTATTAGTGCTCCAAGTTTTGGGGTAATTTTGGGCATACTTGTCAAACAATTAGCACTTTGTGAGGTCCCTACACTTTTATTTTTGAGAAAAATCCTGTGAATTGTCACCATGTTTGAACCCTGTTTTAACCCTAGAACCCTGAACAGTCATAACTTTCTCATACGAACTCCGTTTGCCGTGATTTTTGTTTTGTTGGAAAGCTCATGGGGAGTACAACCAAAACTTCCACTGGTTATGGTAAAATTAATATCAGGATTATTAGATATACTATTTTGACGTGACCATACCCAGGGGGAAGAAAAAGACTAAGGGATCTCTAGAACTGTTTTCCATAAAGACACAGTGCAAATTGATATCTGAATTACATGCTTGAAAGTGGTTTGTTCTGTCATTTGAATTTAAGTTTTGAGCTAACTTTGGGATTTTTACAGGACCATTGAGAGCTCTAGAGGGCATCCAAAGCAAGGGCATTCTGCAAGCTTGAGAATGGGATTCTTGAGCACTAAAGAGCAAGGGCTCAGCAAGTGAGGTTGGAATACTCTCAACTTCCTCTGTCAATTCCTAGCTTAGGCTAAGTGTGAGTAGTGCTGGAAGTAAGTCAGGGCGACGATAGGCATCTTTCAAGTTGAAGGCTACCTAAATACTCAAGTTCAAGCTAAAACATAATCTTTGTGCGGTCGATAACTTTAAAGGAAAAGAATTTAACATGGAACAAACAACTTAAAGTGTGGAAAGTCATTCAAGTGTTCCTGACAACGTGATACAGACAAGAGCTTAAAACACGATAATCAACTAAAAAAGAACCAAGTAATTGATACAAATTGAGTTGCAACGAGGTTGTACTTGAGGTAAAAATTGGGGCGATCAATTGGGCTCATGAACCTGAGATCAGGACGACACCTAGGGAGAGATAGACAGAGTCTTAGGTCTTCAGAGGCTAGTGGCAATCATACTGCTAGGTCTTGGGCCCAGCAGTTGACCCATTATTTGCACTACCCTAGCTCTGCAACTAGCAAGTCTGAGATGTCTCATGGTATAGAGAGACCCACAGGAAGCTCAGGAGTGCCATACTTACAAAGGGTCGAAGGCCCATACAAGATGCAGTTGGAATACCTTAGGACCAACCGATTAGGTGCTTGCATCTATGAGGACAGCCTAGGAAGATCGGTGGTCCAAATTAAAAACCCTGACCAACCTATTAGAATTGAACATCCAGCTGTCAAGTTTGAAAATGGAGCATACCTGGACAAAGAAGGAACCATATACATAGTCACCAGTCACCCAGATAGGACAGATGAATTTGGTAACGTGATCCCAGAAACTGACATAGGTGACCTAGAGCAAGGGAACATAGGTGGAGAGCCTAAAACCCCTCGAGGCAAATCAGTTCTTACTAGAATTATCACGTCAGAGTGGATTCCCCAAGACAATAAGAGCATAGATCTGCTTCTAAATCGAGAAACTGATGAAGCCTTCTGGAGGTATAAGCTTGATCAGCCGAATGAGGTAGGAATGATCACAATCTATGAGTTCAAAGATCCTGATAACCTGAGCAAGGTGACCTATTTAGACAATACTTCGGAGAGGATCTTTGTGGTCACAGAACATGGTAGGCATGCCTACACTTGGAAGGGAGAATTTATTTTCCCCCAACCAAGATCTAATGTTTCTTATGGCCACCCAGGAGCTGGAACGTCCCAAGCTCATGGAGCTCAAAGAGATAGGAATAGAGAAAGACCTGAGGTAAGTTTTGCCAACCCCTTGGGTCGAGAAAGGATGAGAACAGAGACAGATAGAGTGGAAACTGAGAGACCTAGAGCCCCAAGAAATCAAAGAAATGCGGATGAATTCCCTCTACCAAGACCTAGAGAGCATACGAGGACTTTGAGACCTACATAGCTGGTTAAATCCATGAAGAACTACTTCGATGGCACAGGAGACCCATATGATCATGTGGTCAATTTTAGGCAAGTCTTGAGAGTTGAACAAGTAGAGGACCTATTCACACAATACAATGCCTTTGGTCTAACCCTTAGGAACACTGCCCTTACATGGTTTCAACCGCTAAATGAGAGGCAGTTCAGGAACATAGACCAACTTCTAGAGGCTTTCATTACCGAATTCTCTAAGAGTGCCATAAGGCATAATACATCCTCATTGATTCACAGCTTCAAGCAGACACCTCAAGAGACCGTGAGACTTGCAGGAAGAAGGTTTAGGCAGTACTTAGAGAGATGCCCTATTCCAGAGTTACCCACTCCAGCCAAATAAGTGGCTTTATTCCTAGATGGATTGCTAAGTACCAAATTGAGATCATATGTGTACTTAAAGGACCCTAGGACCATAGAAGAGTGTGTACGCATGTGCATAGACATCGAGGATAACCTAGGGGAGGAATTGGAGCTTTCAAAAATCTACAAAGATTCAGATACCTCTACTAGCCTCTCTTCCGCACAATCCACATCTATTGAAGAACTCGCCGAGAAAGTAGCTCAGAAATTAGGATTATCGAGCAAACAAATACCAAGGTGCAAGTGGTCACTAGAGCTCAAGCTTTGCAGCAAAACCAAGGTGTAGGCCAAGAAAAGAGCTCCGATGTTAGCGAAACGGAGAGCATGACGAAGAAGAGGACTAGAGCTTGGAGAGATAGCCACGAGAGAATGAAAAGACAATGGGCAAAGAAGATGAGTGAACTCGAGGAAAGTCTCAGAGAAACGAGAGCCAAGATAATTGAACTCACCTCTCAATCTCACTCTCACGCTACCCCACCACCACCATTCCCATCTCCATCCAATCTGCCACCTTCCAATCCACCTCACACAATCCCACCACCCCCTAGAGTAGGGTGAGTCCTAGCAGATCCCACTCCCGAGGACTTAAACATGATGCTCAAGGCATATCAGGCCAGAATCCATGAAGGGCCAAACGTAATGGATCATGAAAAATGTTACCCTAGAGCGGAACTAGAGTTTGAACAAACTAAAATTTGTGCCAAGATGGTGGAATTGGCTCAAACCATGTTTGAAGCCAGTCGCCTCTTTAACATCTCTAGTTCAGCTAAGACGCAGTTGCACTTTGATGGACTGCTAGAAAGATTGGAGAGGCTAATAGCACAATCAGTAAAGAAACCCGCCTCTCGAAGTAAGGACAAGGCAAGCGAAAGAATAAGCATTCCCCACCAGGAAGCTTATGTGCCTAATTCCACGGAACCAGGCATCTCTTCTTCTATGAATCGGTACACACCAGAGTTCCTGCGAGAGATTCAAGAAGAGAAATGGGCTAAAGAAAGTGAAGTCCCTCCTCCCATTGAACTTGTGGATGATGCGCATGATCAATTCCCACAGGATATTCCTTCCATTTATGAGGTGCAAGAGAGTACTTAATCTCAGGAGAGACTAGGCTTTGAGTCTAACTCCTTACAGGAATTACCCCATTTCATAGGCCCATGGGAAGCAAAGTCTACTTGTATGAGAGCACCCACAGTCATGGTAAGAAACGAAGACTCAATCATACCTAGGAACATAGAGGTTGTAAAGAACACTAAAGTGCAGTGCAATCTCACTTTAGAAGAGTTGCTCAAAGTTAGGCCAGAGCTATGGAAACATGTAGCCAATCAAGTGCCAGAAGTAGCGAAACCTCTTTCCCAGGTAGGATCTCATAGAACAGTGCCAGAAATACCCTTGGACAAGATAGGAGACATGAGTGAAGGAGAAGAAGGAAACACCTATCTGCCCATTACCCATCAAGGATACACAACCAAGGCAATTTTGGACTCAGGCGCAGGAGTTGCAATTGTTGCAACTTCCCTATGGAAGCATTGGGGCAAGCCAGCACTCAGGCCAACAAGAATGAAATTGCAGATGGCCGATGGTCACATTGAGAGACCCTTAGGATTGCTAGAAGGAATAACTCTCACTACATGTGTGTAGAGTTCGAGCATACCTTTGCTATATGTGACTTTAGCAAAAATCATGCCTATGAGATGATTCTGGGAAGACCATTTATGCGACAGTTGCAAGTGGTACAAGATTGGGGAACCAATTCTCTGTACTTGCAGCACTAAGGTGTCACGACAAAAGTTAATCTCAAGGATTACTCTCATCGAGATGTCCCTCCCATCCAATGGAATCCCATCCATAGAGCCAAAGATGATACAGAGTCTGTGCATTCCATAGGAACAAGATCCACATGGATGCATGAAGACACTCACTTGTGGATGTGTAAAGTAGCAGTAGAAGAAGAGAAGAGAGAAGAAGCCAGAGAGATAGGTGTGAAGGAAACCCATAGATCATACACTTGTAGTATTTCCGGACGAAGAATTTGAACCTCACGGCTGGGCAGAAATTTTAGCAACAATGGATGTAGCCATCAATGAAGAACAATGGACACCCCACTGTGATGAGAATGGCTATGACATTTCAGTCTTCTCCATAGAGCCAATCATGGGAGATTCGGTTCTTGAAGAATGTGAACCTAGCACTGATGCATTTGAGGATGCAAGTGACTCCGATCTAGAGTCAATCATTATGGACCCACCCTTTGCATCAGATGAAGAATTTTTCTATGAAGTAGAAGTTCACCCTTAGAGACATGAAGAGCTTACAAATGATGTAAGATTAACCATGCAAGTGACCGCTAAGAATGAAGGAAAGAAAAGAAAGAAGAGAGAAGTCACACAAGAAGTAGAAGAATCTTTGTTTGAGGTCCCTGAAAACTTCAAAAAATATGAGACAGATGATAGGAGAGTCATGGTAAGAATGCTTAAACGTGAGGCACAATCAGGGGAGCCCTATGATAACAAAGAAACCACCAAGAAAATAGTTGTAGCCATAGAAGAAGGGGAAGAAAGATGCACATACATAGGACATGACCTGACAGATGAAGAAGAGCAGGAGTTGATAGCCTTGCTAAGGGAGTACAGAGATGTATTTGCTTGGAGTTACAAGGACTTACAAGGCGTAGACCCAGATATATGCTCACACACAATTCCCATTACCTCAGATGCCAAACCGTCCAAGCAAAAGCCATACACCTATAACGATAACCACGCTGCTAAGATCAAGGAGGAGATAGATAGGTTGGTTGAAGCTCGATTCATCTATGAAATTGAGCACACTGAGTGGGTATCCCCCATCGTAGTGGTGCCCAAGAAGAATGGAAAGCTACGTGTGTGCATTAACTTGAAGAAGGTTAATGCAGTCTCTATTCGAGATAACTATCCGCTTCCTATCACTGAGCATTTATTAGAAAGAGTAGCAGGCAAGGAAGTGTACAGCTTCCTTGATGGATTTTCTGGCTACAATCAGGTAGCCATTGCTCTCGAAGACCAACATAAGACGGCTTTTGCCACAGAGTGGGGCATATTTGCCTTTAGGGTAATGCCATTTGGGCTTACCAATGCACCTACTACCTTCCAGAGATTGATGTGTCATGTGTTTAAAGAGTTCTTGAGGAAGAATTTAGAGGTCTATGTTGACGATCTTTGTACTCATTCCAACATTAGACAAACACATATACCTGAACTCAGGCAAATCTTTGACAAATGTAGAGAATATCAAGTCTGCTTGAACCCAGAAAAGTGTGTTTTCATGGTCAGGCAAGGCAAGATTCTAGGACACATAGTGTCAAAGAATGGCATATACACTGACGAAGAGAAAGTGAAAGCTATCGTGGAACTACCTAAGCCAAAGAATGTCAAGGAAGTACAAGCTTTCATGGGGCATTGTGGGTATTACCGACGCTTTATACACATGTATGCCATCATTGCAAAGCCTCTGTATGACCTTTTGACCAATTTTGAGTGGACTGATGAATGTGAGAACTCCTTCAATGAGCTTAAACGACGATTATGTTCAGCTCCAATCTTGATGACTCCGGATTGGAATAAGCCCTTTCATGTCCATGTGGATGCATCTAATTATGCTATTGGATGTGTGCTAGCACAACCTACGGGCGAAGGTAATATGGATCTTCCAATTGCCTATGCTAGTAGACAATTGAATGCAGCTGAACGGAATTATACCACTATTGAGAGAGAAGGATTAGGCATGGTATATGTAGTTAAAAAGTTTAGACATTATTTGCTCGCAAATAGTTTAAATTTTCCACTGATCATTAGGCATTGTTGTACTTGGTAAACAAGCCATGCAATACAGGTAGATTAGTAAGATGGTTTCTCTTGCTAATGGAATACGACTTTGAGGTTGTGGTAAGGAAAGGAAAGACTCATTTGAGAGTAGATAATCTCTCGAGACTCACATCTAGAGAGGCCCCACAAGGAGTATCAGATGACCTTCCTGATGCTTACTTATTTAATTTGGAAGTTGTACCTCAGTGGGCTAAGACATTAGTCCCAGTATTGACATACGGGCCTAACCACCCAATCATAAACACTCAAGATAAAGAGGTAGTAAAATCCCAAAAGTACCACATCATGGCAGGAAGTATGTACAAGCATACAGATCAGGGAATATTAGCTTGTTGTGTGGAAGAGGGTGAGTATGCTAAATGGTTGCAATTAGCACATGTAGGTGCATTGGAGCAACACTACTCTAGGCAGAGAACCCTACAGACACTAAGGAGACTTGGAGTGCATTGGCCTACTATGGAAGCAGATGTACATAAGTTGTGCAAGGAATGCCCAGTCTGTCGTATTAGACCACTTGTGGAGTATGCAACACTGTATCAAGTGTCTCTAACACCAGATTGGAGCGAACCATTAGTAGCTTTCTTGAGGACGAAAACATTCCCTCAAGATATGAACCTGGCTAGGAAAAGAAGTTTAGAACAAGAAGCCCTAGATTACTCACTCATTGGTGATAATCTATACAAGCATGGCAAAGATGGTTACCTCAGGCTATGTGTCCATGAGAGTGAGTATCTTAAGATCTTGGAAACTGCTCACCAAGGTGTAGCAAGAGGACACTTTGGTCCAGATCGAGTGATCAAGGCTATACTATTTGTAGGTCTTTGGTGGCCAACCCTTCACATGGATGCACATACCTATGTGAAGAGGTGTGATGTTTGTCAGCGAACTCAGTATCCTATACGCAAAGATGAGATGCCACTAAAACCTATGATGGGTGGACGTGCATTCTCTAAGTGGGGAATAGACTTTGTAGGTCCTATTAATCCCCCAGCTAAGGGTTCACATGCTGAATATATCATTGTGGCCACTGACTATTTAACCAAGTGGGTAGAAGTGAAAGCCACAATGAAGAACGATGCTCAAACTACAGCTAAGTTCTTATTTGAGAATGTGTTCACTAGATACGGGCTACCTATAGAACTAGTGAGTGATAGAGGGACTCACTTCTTGACTGAGGTCATTGAAAATCTTCTCCAAGAGTTCTTGGTGATACACAAGAGGTCTGCCCCCTATCATCCACAAGCGAATGGCCAAGTAGAGAGTACAAATAAGATTCTATGTAATGTGCTAACCAAATTCGTGAATAATAAACGCTCTGATTGGGACAAACAGCTACACCATGCTGTTTGGGCATACCGAGTTGCCTATAAAATGGTACTCCAAGCCACACCCTTTCATATGGTATTTGGGCAAAATGTCATGATACCATTGGACTTCTTGATACCTACATTGAGAGTAGCAAGGAGCACAAGTGGACAGGCCATGAGCTTTCATCTAGAATCTTTGACTTGGAACGATTAGGTGAAACAAGATTAAGAGCGGCAGCAGGAATATATGCAGCTAAGAAAAGACAAAAAACATATTTTGATGCACATGTGAAGGATAAGGGCTTGAAAGCAGGAGACCTAGTTTTAGTGTACATGTTGAAACAACATGCGAGAAAATTAGAGAAACGTGGTTATGGACCTATGATCATAAATAGGATTTCAACTAGTGGAGCAGTACAACTAGCCACTTTAGAAGGCGATGTTCTCCCTAGCTACTACATAAGCGGATGCAGAGTCAAGTTATATCAAGAACCCCTGACTGAAGAGATGCTAAATCGACTCAACACTCCCAAGAAACATAAAGAAGAGGAAAAACGAATTCGAGAAGAAACACATGCAGAAGCCTTGGAACGCATCCGAAGGATGAAGTTGAGAAGGGAGGGTAGAGATCAGCCTATGACAGATGCCTATGCAGCTCAGGGATATCACATGGCTATGTGTGAAGTTTCAGGTATTAACTCTCATAGAATAATTGACCGACATCCTTTTGTAACCTTAGAGATAGGACAAGGGAAGAGTGCAAGGACTGTAAGGGCCTTGATTGACTCAGGTGCAGCCACTAGTGCTGTTAAACTTTCTTACTGTTGAGAATTCAACTTAAATGTCAATCCTGTGGAAGCATATCTCATAGGATTGGGAGGTGTGGAAACCCCTTGCATGGGCGAGGTGGAACTTCCCCTCTACATTCAAGATGTTTTACTGACAGTTAAAGTGCTACTGTGTGAAGATGAGGATCTCGATTGATTACCTTTGGAGCATTCTCCATCCTTGATAAGCTTGGCCTCTTGAGTAAGTATTAGTCTTATGAGTGTATTGAAATCTGGTACATGCATATCCATGTATAGATCCATAGCTGTGGTGAATGCTTCCCACTTGTCATTTGCCTTCATGCTATTGATGACCTGCATTACAATTTGTTCTTCCTCTTTTATCTCTCCAATGATTCCCAACTGATCTGCTATGTCCTTGAGCTTTGTGACAAATTAGTCACATTTTGTTTGGGAGCTTTCTTGAGACTTGTGAAGTCCAATCATAGTTGATGCTTCCTAGCCTTTGTACTTGAAGAGAAGAAGGCTTCAAGTGCATTCCACACTTCCTAAGATGTTTCACAACTTCTAATATGAGGCAACAAAAAATCTGAGATAACTTGGCATAACTTCATCTCCAGATATATAACCATATAAGTTCCTGCCTTGAAGATAAGCTTCCATCCTTAATGACCAGGTTGAGTAGTTACCTCTATCCAATTTGTCAATTGATGAAGGAAATCCATCTGCCATGTTGTCCAACCTTGTTCTAATTCCACTATGAAGAGATGGATTTGTACTTGATGAAGATGAAGTGATGCTGCAAAAACTTTGCACTACACTAACCAAATGAACTCTAGGGATATGTGATGGGCCCTTTTATCTTGCCAAAGGATGTATTAGACACCCTATGTACCTTGGAAGATCACTCTCAAAAAGATAAATCAAAATAGATAGGTAGAAGTTGAACCAAGGGTAAAAAACTTGCTACTTTGGTTCATACACCTGTTCAGTGTTTTGAACAATTCTCTGGCCACAACAGCAATTGACTTAATTTTTTATGGGGAACTCTTATTAACTTAGTAAGCTAAAAACCATGGGTGGTTTCATAAAAAATGATGGACTACATGAAGAGAAAAGAGTTTAGCAAGTTACAGTATCATCCCGATTTTCATAGGCTATAGTAGTCCTGAGACCTGTGAGCAAAGATATATTAATATCTCAAGATTCCAAGATGCAATGCTTATGAAATTTTGCAAGCATATAATTGTACAATATGATGATTCTACCATGCTTTAAATCATGGAAAATGGTCAACTACACAGTGAGAACAAGCTCTGAGAAAATCATTATTCTGATGGAGTGCTGACAGAGAGGTAGAGTATGAAGAGATATAGGCAACTTCAAATGAACATATCTCACGATTGAAAAACAAATTGCAATGAAATTTTGTGAGTATATAGTAGAATTAAGTAGAAAAAATTAACAACTTAAATCATTGAAAATGATGGATCATGCTCAGAGAAATCATCTCTGCAAACTCATTGAAGAAACTGAGAGATATGGCAGTGAACAATACATTCACAAAAGCATGAAAATATGGACACAAATGATCATGAAAATGAATGTATATTGATTGTAAAGTACAATGGACTTACTGATAGATATGTGTGCCTTGAAACCACACTCTAATATGGCATGAAGCTCTGCTCATGGAGGTCTAAAACCCTAACAAAAAAGCCATGTATTTATAGTGATGGTTGGAGCCTAATTTTGAATTTGAATCTCTCCTAAAATCATTCTCCACTCTTTTAGTGATTGATTCTCCTACTCACTCAATCACAAATTCGTGGCTTTCTCCTTCCTACTACATCAAGTGGACTCAACCACTTTATATACTTTTACTTTTACATCAAGTAAAGGCTTCAAAAATTACAAGAGTGAGTTCACAAGTGAACTCTACAAGGAATTGACATTTCGTTTAAATTTCTAAGTCTTCTGATGACTCAAGCACCACTTAAACTTGCCATGGACTTGTTCCAACAATTGTGTCTTTTAATCCAAGAAGATTTTTCCATAATGAATAATTAATATTCTTGAATATATGCATAGGATCAAGAAGATGATAGATCTTTAACCCTCTCCAATACTCCAAAGAATATCATATCGACATATTCTTTGCTAGCACCAATTTCCCTTTACCTCTAATCTTTACATTCTCATCATCTTCATCATCACTAAAGATTTTGGATTGTGGATCTATAAGAGGCCCATTTGATAATTTTCGATACCAATCCATAGGTGTCATTGGTTTTGGACACTAACTTGTTTCAATCTTTCCATTAAAATGTATTGTTTCTCTTTTGCATCTTAATGGATGTCGAGAAGCAAGAACCATTGATGTCAAAGATAAATATTTTTATTGAGATTCTTACTATAAATTGATCTCAACCAATCATCATAATAAAGATAAGCCTTATATCCCTTAGTAGATATTCTTGCATCATGAAAACCATAGAAATATAATTAGATTAACTCACATACAATTGTATAAATATTAAATAAAAAAATTACATCATTACCTAAACAGATACCATATCTTGGAGAATCGTGTATAGTCCAATACACAATTCCATGAACCATAATGTATCTTTGATTAATTCTTTTCGATACATCAATGACATTAATACCTCTCCATAACTCTTGGAGATCATCAATGAGAGGAGCAAGATATATATTCATGTCTTTAACTTGTCTTTTTCGTGCGATCAAAAGTGAAAACATTAAACATTCCTTTTTAATGCCAAGGTATGGTGGGAGATTGTAGTTAATGATTGCCACTGGCCATGTTGACCATTTACTAGATTTCATAAAAAACGAATTAACCCCATCTAATGCAACTCATAATTTTAGATTGTGTGGATCTTGTGCAAAATCAAGCCATCTAGAATCAATATGTTGAAAAGCTACACTATCTGTAGGAATTCTCATTACTCCATCAATATTTTTATGATCAAATCCCCATGTTTGATAATTCAGGGCTTTGAAACATATGTTTAATTTGTGGAGCCAATGGAAAATGTCTCAATGCCTTTTTTGGGATTTTACCCTCTTTGTCCTTATATCGAGGAGATTGACATTTTGGACATGTCAAAGAGTCTGCATATTCACTTCTATATAAAAGAAAATCATTAGGACATGCATGTATACACTGATAATCTATACCAAGATTGTTGATTATCTTCTTCATTTCATCATGTGATGTAGGAACAATATTCTTGTTTGGTAAAAAATTTTCAAATAGTAACCTATAAGTTCATTAAAAAAGGTGATATGAATGAAAATAAATAAATAAATAATTAGAAAATTAAAAATTATATTTTAATAGTGCCAAAATAGATACGTTACTCCATCCAAAATGATTTTGAAGATTGAGAATAAGTAAGCTTGCAATTATTCATGTCAAGAGACTTCCTTCATATATATGATTTATACATTCTTCTTGAAGATATTTCTCATTTTTAGAAATATCAATGCTTTTGCTCCCATTTTAATACCAATCCTCAATGAAATTTGCCATGCCATCATCTTCATCATTATCACAAAAATCTTGTGCTTTATCTTCTTTTGAATATAGGTGTTTCAACCTTGCATATTCAACAGGATCACTTTTGCATAGCCTCCTCATGGAAGCTTCTGATAAATGAGATCTTACTAGCAACTCTAAATGGTGTGGTGGAAGATCATCAATGTCATACATTGGAATCTATACTCATGAATAAAAATTATTATCATTCCATAAATAAATGAAAAGTAAAATTTAAACATAAATCCAAATATGTAAGTTAATTTGAAAAAAGTTTCAATCAATTAGAATTTTCAATGCAACACAAGATAGGTGGATAGAAAATTTTTTATTTCTCTCTAGTTAAAAGGTGCTCTTGGAGGTCTATGCCATCCATAATTCACTAATAATTCATCACCAACATGTAATGAAGCAATAGCATTGACAACTATGTATCTTGCTACATTCTACTCATGTATGGTGATTCGTGACTATTGTCACGCTCCTCAAATGTGCAATTATCATTGAACTATTATATCTTTGATTACTGTTTATTAAACTTGCTATATTTCCATGCATCTAAGGTCTTCCATCAATATATAAACTTTCATTTTTGGCATGTCTAATCCCTCTACTAGCAAAATCCCTGTCCACAAAATCACATAAGAGTGACTTCAAAGTTTGGAGGCACATGCAAATCCTCTACAAATAAAGAGATCACGACCAACACCAGTAATAGTGGAGGGAGCAATCATATAGTGATTACCCCAAAAGTTAAAAATGTATCCATCTAAAGTAAGTGGTCCTCTATTCCATCCTCCATATCTTCTTCTATTATATGTTGTACTAGAGGACGATCAAGAGTTGGCAATGGATAATCTTCAGATGTTTCAATCTGTAGACCAAAAGGTAGAGAATTTCAAGAAACCTCTACTTGCAATTGATGAACAACAAGTCCATGATGTGTACAAGGTATATATTATCATTATTAGTAGGAGAATCATTATCATCATCAAGCAAATATTCCTATATATTAAGTATAAAATAAAATAAAATATGATTTTCAAATAAAATAATGACATTAATTTATAGAATCAATACATACCCAAGCTCTATCACATTGATCAGGTGGTGGTGCATGCTCAAGACTACCATACTCTGCCTCATGTTCAATACATTCCAATCGTGGTATTTGATATGTGCCATAGCAAAAATTACACCAACATATAATATGTTCTTGAGAGTAAAAATCATCATAATTCCTATTGGAGGACACATGCGAAGATGTTGTTGCATGGATAGGAGGTGGTGGAGTACCCTCTGATTGATCAAAATCTGATTAGAATATAACAATAAATAAACATATATCAGTCATGTATGTATCTATAAAATATTAGAATTAAAAGTTTGATATACTTACAATAAGTAGTCCTTGCACGATTAGGAGACGGTGGTGGAGTTCCCTTTTATTGATTAGAATCTGATTGTGTAGCAAACAAAGGTACTAGATATTAATAATATGATTATTTACATACATACACATTCACATACACACATATTCACATATACACAAATACACATTCTAACATATAAATACACATACAAAATTATAAATGTATGACGTGTGTATGTATATGTGGATGTATGTGTGTGTGTGCATGTATTTATTACGTATGGGTGTGTATCTATATGTGTGGGTATGTGTATGCATGTATTTATTATGTATGTGTGTATATGTATATGTGTGGGTATGTATGTGTAAGTATAGGTATATGTGTATGTGGATGCATGTATGTGTGTGGGTATGTATTTACTATGTATGTGTATGTATGTATATGTGTATGTGTATGCATGTATGTGTGGGTATGTATGTGTATGTGTGGGTATGTATGTGTATGTGTGGGTATGTATGTATGTGTAAGTGTATGCATGTATGTGTGTGTATGTATGTATATTTAAGTGTATGTATGCATGTGTAAGTGTATGCATATGTGTATATGTATGCATGTATGTGTGCGTGTGTGGGTATGTATTCATTATGTATGTGTAAGTATGTAGATGTGTATGTGTATGCATGTATGTGTGTGTGTATGTATGTGTATGTGTGGGTATGCATGTATGTGTAAGTTGTGTATATGTATGTATATGTAAGTGTATGTATGTGTAAATGTATGTATATGTGTATGTGTATGCATGTATGTGTGTGTATGTATGTGTGTGGGTATGTATTTCGTATGTATGTGTGTGTGTATGTGTATGCATGTATATAAGTGTAAGTATGTATGTGTAAGTGTATGTATGTGTGTCATTATATACATGTTTATAAATTTAAAAGTTTTTTTTTAAGTATGTGTGTATAAGTGTAAGTATGTATGTGTAAGTATATGTATGTGTGTCTGTATATGCATGCTTATAAATTTAAAGTTCTTTTTTTATATTCTGATTCTTTTTTTTTCGTTTGAGATTGAAATAATAAGAGATATTGTAAGGTAGAACAAAATAAGAGAAGACCTAACATACCATATGAGATGTGGCAATTTTTTCGTAGACAACTACGTCTTCAGAAATCATTCCTCAACATAAGGTATACAAATTAATAGTTTAGATTATAATGACATATAATTCTCATATGCTTTATAATTGTTTTATATTTAATCTATATATTTCTGTTTCATTAAATACTTGCGATGTTGTTGTGATGGCACAAGAGCATATGCCAAACAACCAAACATATGCATATGACTAACCATAGGTTTATGTCCATTCCAAGCCTCATAAGGAGTGATGACTCTCAATGCCTTTGTAGGGTAGCGATTCAACACATAGTTTGCACACATGACTGATTCCATCCAAAACTTATTAGAAAGATGTGCCATTTCAAGAAGTGTTCTATGCTATGCAAAACCATTCTGCTCAGATGTATATGGAATTGTAAATGATGTGGAATTCCTCTTCCACAAAGAAAAGCATTAAACTCATGTGACATGTATAGATTGTCATGATCTGTGCATAGATTCAAAAGCTTGTTTGCAGAAGAATTTTCAACCATAGCTGAAAATGCTTTGAAGCAAGAAAATACCTCATTCTTTGCTTTCGTAGGATACACCCATGTATGACGAGTAGAATCATCAATGAAGGTAACAAAATATACATGTTCCTCACAAGATGGAGTCTTGAAAGGACCACATACATCACTATGAACAAGCTACAATTTTCTTATAGTGTGTGTATGAATATCTTTTGGAAAATAAGCACAATGTATTATTCCAAGATGGCAACCTTCACATGCATGCTTTTCAATAGACTCAAGTGTTGGAAAACCAATAACCATGTCCTTCTTTTGCAATTAAATCAAACTATTGAAGTTCAAGAGACCAAAACAAGCACGAAGGCATTTGAGCTAAACTTGTTGTATGTATCCCAGCGATACAAACCATTGCATAATATATCGAACATCATGATACTATTAGCATTGTTGAAATCATGACTCATACACTTATCATCAACAAATTGTACATGAAATTCAGCTTTGGAAACCAAAGGAACCTAAATTAAGTTCTTCTTGATGCTAGGTATGTACAATACATTTTTCAAGAGCACACCTCCATTTGCAATTGTAAGTTAAATTTATCCTACTCTAATTATAGGGTAAGAGGCATTGTTTGTACACACCACATGTTCTCCATTGGGTGCATCTTCAAAGATGCAAAAAACCTTTTTCATGAAGTTATGTGCTTTCAAGCACCACTATCAAAGAACCAATCCAAATCAACCTCACTCACAACCATACATTTAGAATGCGATGATGCATCATAATGACTTGTAACAACACATGCCTAAAAATCTTGAGCCACATTTGCTTCATCATTCTTTGCATTTGAAGAATTTTTAGCAATAGGCATGTTGGATTACTTCCTCTTTTCATTGCACTTAGCAAGCTTGCTACACTCATCAAGAATATGGCTAGCCTTCCAACAATATTTGCAGCTCTTCTTCTTGTGTAAATCAACATCATTTGAGGAATGAGTGGAGGAGGAAGGTTGAGGCTTTGGTTTTTCATGAACCCAAAGTTGAACCATACTTGCTTTCCCCTTTTTGTGAGATAGCAAGTGCTTGCATTCCCTCAATCAAACCACTCCTATTCACTATAGAGTACTCTTCTTGCAAAAGAAGAGACACAACCTCATCAAATACATACATATTTAGATTCCCTTTTGAACAAAATGGAGTCTAGTGGCAAAGATTTGAAAATATTCAGATAATTCTTTCAACAATCTAGACATGAGTGCTGCATCCAAAATAATCTCATCTATGTTTACCGATTGCTCTTTCAAGTCCCTGATGCATTTCACATACACATCCACAAACTCATTTTCATCCATACATAAATCCTCAAGTTGCTTCTTCAAGTGTGCAACATGTGCTTCATTACATATGGCATAAAAGAAGCAAGAGTATCTCATGTCTATCTTAATGTAGAGTGATCGAATGTGTGGAATTATATGACATTTCATAGAAAGCAAAATCATTGCATGAGCTTTAACATCTTTGCCATCTCATCCAAGTTGCTCGTATGTAGATTGAGAAGGAGTAACCACTCTACTTGAGGGAAAAGTTCCATCTATGACAGTTGACTGTGAAGTAGAAGAACCTAGGCATCTTAGATCTACATCTGTCAGTATGTTCCATAGCTATTTTTGCAACAAGAATATGTTTCATCATGTATGACCACCTTGGATAGTTGGTCCCATCAAGCTTATCTTCAACTTGAAGCATGTCAAACAAGTCATTTTTGCACATCCTTTCACTAAAGAACAAAAATGTGACAAGATCTTTACTTCAATGAATGCTAAAATTTTAGCTCACAATTTGTCACTCTGATGGATATTTTGACTACATGAATGGCTTCAAAATGGAGGTACAACCACAATATGATTGATCCAAATGCTTTTTGGCTTCTGAATTCTATGCTCCAAAGTCGATTTGTAAAGTTAAAAGTGCACGTGCATCGAGATGCAATAAATTGCAACTTGAGAAGGAGCTAAACCTAATCGAATATGATTGTTGTGTGTGTGTGTGTGTGTAAGTGTGAGAGACACAAGAAGCATGCACAAAGAGCACAAATGCACCAAGGCACACGAAGAAGATAGATGGTTGGAATAGCTCTCTCTATTGATGATGAATAGAATTGAAGTAAGATTTGAATAATATCCCTAAGTACAAAGTACCACCACATGATATGAGTGTATCATGTATGTGGTAACATGGGAAAAACCTTTATACAACACTAGAGTAAAAAGTGGCAATGTATAGGTAAAAGGTTCACATCAAAGCTACTCAAGGAACACATAAGTGTAACAGAAATCAAGATGTGTCTTGACTTTTCTAGAGGAATGTGAAGACCGCCATCAACTTAAGAATACTCGTGAGTCCCACCAAGTCTCAGAAATAAGTTTGTCCCTTGGGTCAAAATCCTATAAGTGGTGGATGATCTTGAAGGAATCTTAGAGGGTGGAAAATGGCTCTAGGGTTTAAGAAAGCCACTCAAAAGAAGTTATCTATTGAAATGATGTGGCAAGTACCCCTCTGATCTCAAGCAGGGAATCGAAAAGGCTTATAAATACTCATAAGTTGGAAGATACATGTTACTTCCAATTGATTAACAATTTCCATAATATAAATCTAGTTCCATGTTTCTCATCTCCTTTGTCGGATCTGTAAAGATTAAGTTTAAGTTCTTAATGAATAAAAACATAGATTTTTTTCCAAAATAGCTTCCCCATGGCTTAGCACCTCCTTGGGGGCAAGTCAACCATGCTATAGACTTTCTCCCAAGTACTAAGCCCATATGTAAACCCTCCCTACCAACACCCATATTCCCAACAAACTAAATTGGAGAAGTGGTGAAAATAATAATTGAATAAAGGATTCATTCAATCGAGTCAGTCTCCTTGGCAGCTCCTATTCTCTTGGCTAAGGATAAGGATGGGTCAATGAGGTTGTGTGTCAATTATCAGGCTTTGAACAAGGTTATAGTAAGGAATAAATATCTTATGCCCCAAATAGATGATTTCTTTGATCAATTGAAAGGAGAAAAGATATTCTCAAAGATTGATCTTTGACAAGAATACCACCAGATCAGGATCAAATCTGAAGACATCCCCGAGATAACATTTAAAACTAGGTATAGGCATTTTGAATATTTAGTCATGCCATTTGGACTAACAAATGCCCAACTACTTTTATGACCCTGATGAATTCAATCCTCAAACCACAATTAAGAAGATTTGTAGTTGATTTCCTTGATGACATCCTTGTCTATACTCAAGATATAGGTTCCCATTTGGAGAACTTGGAAAAGATCTTCCAAGTCCTAAGAGAGAACAAGTTGTATGGTAAAGAAGTTAAGTGTGAATTATTTTCATCACAAATCAGATCTCTTGGGCACATTTTATTTAAGAAAGGAATTCAAGTAGATCCTAAAAAGTTCCAAGTTATCCTTAAATGGACATACCCTAAAACTATTATATAACTTAAAAATTTTATGGGGTTAGTAGGATACTATAGAAAGTTTGTATCAAACTTGCCAAGATTTGAATCCCTTTTTTTGAAAAGGTAAAGGTAAAGCCTAAAATTCTTATCTCAGATAAGCAATAGACACAAATTATGGAACAACTAAGATAGCCCTAGCATTGGCCCTAGTTCTACAAATAATAGATCCAAATGAACCCTTTGTGGATGAAGTAGATGTAAATGAATTGGTAATAGGAGTTGTGTTGAATCAGAATGGTCAATCCATTGCTTTTGAAAGTCAAACGCTAAACTTAGCTCAATGAAAATCTTCTACCTAAGAAAAAGAAATTTATGTCATTTTGCATGCCCTAAAGAAATGGAGACAATACTTGTTTGGTGCCAAAGTACTACAACTTTTGATCAAGCAAGTAACAAGTGATTACAAACCAATCCTAGTTAATAAGTAGAAATGCAAGATGGGCCAAGATACTCCAAGAGCTTGAATGTGAACTTAGATGTCAAAGAGGGAAAATCAATGTGGTCATGGATGCTTTAAACTATATGGCTATGTTGAATTCTTTGAGCGTCATACAAAACTCCAATTATTTGATTGATTTGATGAAAGCTAAGTATCAACAATATCCAAGTTTAAAAAATCTTGGAAAAAGGTTCTTGAATGAGTTACATATTACTTATTCTCCGAAGATAAGTTTAAACATTATATTATTCAAGATGAATACTTTTTATATATATTACAAAGGAAAGATCTATGTACCTTGTGACAAAGAACTTAGAAGAAAAGTTTTGTTTGAATGCCATGATGCACCTAATGTTAGTTATCCAAGAATTAACAAAACTTGTGAATTGGTCAAAAGATAGTTTTATTGGTCATGTACATAAAGATGTATAGAATTATGTACTTAGATTGTTTGACCAAAAAATGATCATTTATTTCTTACCCAAACTACAATTAAGACTTCAAAAATAGCTAAGTTGTTTGTTGAACGTCTCCACCAACTCTATGGTCTACCTCAAGATATAGTGTTAGATACATATACAAAGTTCACTAGTCATTTTCAGAGAGCAATTTTGAGTCGGTTAGAAATAAAGATAAGTATGAATATTGTCAAGCATCCACAAACAAATGAGGAAACAAAAAGGGTGAACCAAATAATTGAAGATATGTTTTTACATATCCTCAAACCAAATTTATTAGGAAGATTATTTGCATTTAGTTGATTTTTCTTACAACACTGTTAAGCATTCAATAATTGGGTGTAGTGCCTTCATGTTAATGTATGGGCTCTAACCAAAAGCCCCATATGTAGTTAGATTGCAAAATGATAAGGTCCAAACAACTAAAGATTTATTGGAAGATATGAAATTTAAGGTGGAAGTAACTAAGGAAATCTTGAGGAAAGCCTAGGATAGAGCTAAAGCATATCGACATCCCTAAAAGGTGACACATTTCCTTTCAGGTTGGAGTACAATTTTATTTAAAAATTCTGTAGACATTTGAAACTCTAAAAAAAAAGACACTATCCTAAACTATCTCCAACTACTTCACCTAGTATTCCATGTTGGTAGATTGAAAAGAAAATTGGCTAAACAAGATAATTCTTGTATCCCTGGATACAATAGTCCAACCTATCCCACTACACAACATCTCACATAAACTAGAGAAAATACTACGCACCCAAGATAAAAAGATAAGAAATCATTTATATAAAGAGTGTCTAGTTAAATGGAAGGATATGACATAGGAAAGCACCACCTACCAATGAGTAAGTCCCATCAATAAAAGACTCCCATATTTTGAAACTTAAGGTTAGAAGAAGACACGAATCTTTGAGAGTAAGACAATGCTCAACAATGTTGATCACGATGCATGAGGGAATAATCCACATAGATATACCACTACACATTTTCAAGGACAAAAATTTTATAAGGGTGGAAGAATGTTGCATAACCGTTGGATAATGGCTTTGATCCTTGGGAAACCTTGGTTGATTTTCTTGGATTAGACCCTTGAATATCGGCTTTCAATTCTTCGTTTTAATTCTAGTATGGCCCCTTGGCTTATTTACTTAATTGGAGCCTCAATTGAATGACTTTGACTCTTAGGATCAATTATCCTAAGGTGTGAGAACTTTAGTCTTGGGAGAAGCTTCTCCCAAGTGAAACTTAGATAGTTATGTGAAGGGAAGGATTCAATTGAATTAGAAGTCATGTGACTTGCCTTGGGAAAGCGTCCACATGAGGGACACTTGGAAGTGTCATATGACATGCACCCTTTGGCCTTTTGGTATTTAATGGTGGACTTGGATAGATGGATACATGAATTTACTCTCACTTGGTAGAAGATATCCTCTCAAAGAACTCTCTCTTGACACCATGTCCTTGATTCAATAAAATGAAGAAAATATGAGGAGCATATATGATTGTAACCAAGAAAGGTAAGTGAAAAAATAAGTTGTCAATGATGGATTAAAAAAACTCCGGATGGAGGCTAGACCATTGTATGCAAAAGTATTATCATGGGAGAAGCACTAACATATGACAAGGGGAATGAATTTCTTAGCACAATATCCCAATTTTGGAGGTAGATGTGTTGAACATTTTAGATTTAGTGGGATAACATGTTTAGGGTAAATAGGGGAAAATAGCATAGTAAAGCTAGCAAGAGGTAGCAAGGCAAGTTATATATCATTGAAAAAAAGTAAAAAAGGAATTTGACAAATCATTGAAAGAAAGGTTATTATATCCCTTTGAGAATGTGACATAGCTTTCATGAATTATCATGGTACCCAAAAAGAATGGAAACATTAGATTGCATGTGTACTATAGGTGATTAAATGCAATGAGTATCAATAATCACTTTGTGCTTACATTTTCATATTTTGGCTCTCCTTCTTCACAATGGCAGAAAACCTTTACAAAGAGTCACTAAGTGACTTATATACATGTGCCCTAAAAATGGTCCTTTCACACAAGTGACCGGCACTTTATTGGCTAATCTCTAATTTCCTACTATTCTACAAGAAATATATTACAATGATTTGGGTTTATGCATCTAGAGGACTCCTCTAGTGCATTTACATAGCTTTGAGGGAATTTTCTAGGATTTTGAAGAAGAAATTCATGTCCATTAACTTGAAAATTTAGGGGCTCCTCTTTTGTGCCTCTTTTCTTGGCAACACTCTCCCCCTCTTTGTCTCTATCGTCCCTTGACAGGCTTTGTTCCTTTGTCTGCATCTTGTTTATGGATCTTGAATACATGCATCCAATGGTCGAATAAGCAATAAGGACTGTCAGAGAATTTGTTCCTTTATCTGAAGTTAATCCTTTGCTTCTATAAGCCCCTTGGTATTCCTTATATCACACGTCTGGGTTGCTTTATTAAGTCGGGCTGCCACGCACGCCATCAATGGCTAAGAATGTGATATTCTTAGTCATCTGCTTCAACTTCTCAGCCTCTACCTCTTTCTAACTTTTGGTCTTCTGATATGTCTTTGTCTTCACACATCTGACCCTGTTGTATTGCTTGGAGCCTGTCTACTTCTTCCCTATCACACACCTTACTTTGCTGACCTTTACTCTCTTTTAGTGAGCATTACGTTTCAAAGACCCTGTTCTTGAATCTTCTTTGTCATCCTTTGGGAGTTGACTCATTTCTTTCCACCGCACGCATCTAGTGGACGAGGAGACAGTAAGGACCTTCAGACAATTGGTTATCTTATCCGATGAAGAATCCTTCGTGTGCTGTCTCTCTTCCCAGCTTGTTTCGCTTCACCACTTGCTCCTGGTGGATGAGGAAGCAGTGTGCAACCTCCCATGAAATGTCTTGGTTGTTATCTTTCTTTAGTTCCAATCCTCATGACCTGGTTCGTTGGTGTTGTCGCCTGATGCGTGCCCCTACGGGGCTTTGGGCAGAAGGTGTTATTTTCTTTATGAGCTTTTGTTCTTCACTGAGCTATTTTGTTCTTTGATCTTCTTCTTCTTCTTTTCTTGCTCAATTCCCCGTCCCTCCTCTGAACTCTATCATCCACGACAGGTTTTTTGTGGCGACGTGAGTACGTTTGTATGACTTTCTGCTCTCGCTGATTAAGCAAATTGGCATGACATAGCATTAATTCTTTCCATTGGCTCGACTTTACCCCGTCATCTAGTGCCTGTCTATGATCAGC
Source organism: Ceratopteris richardii (assembly GCA_020310875.1). NCBI lineage: Eukaryota > Viridiplantae > Streptophyta > Polypodiopsida > Polypodiales > Pteridaceae > Ceratopteris > Ceratopteris richardii. The sequence continues at coordinate 24,526,582 of CM035414.1, read as the reverse complement.
AAAGAAACTTAATTCATAGGCCACCAGTCTTGCATTAAGGTTCGAAGATAGTTTTGCAAAAACCTCTGAATCCATTTCAAAAAACCCTGTGAAAAATGCCTCTTCAAATGTCTGCATGTAAGTACTTGGCAAAAACATGAGCCTTGAGTATATGGCCATTAGTGTTAAGCGGCTAAGTATGGTTGATAGATAAAAAAACAAGGGCATCGGATCCCTGGTTAATGTCGATGAAATTCAGAAAAGTATACTATGCATGCTGAACCACCTTTATTACAGTAAGTAATATGCTCAAAATTTTGTTAGTCATTTTGATTGCTAAGTCAGGTACAGTTGCATATCGGGCAATCCGAAATTCTATGGTTTTAACCATGTACTCTTCGGTCAGTAGATAATTACGAGGTGGAGTTGGTAGTAAAGGATAGTTGAGCCATTAATTATTTATGATTCCCTGGCGTTGTCCTTCCCAAAATTGCATCCAAAAGCGTCTTTTGGGTATTGGCCAAAAAGATGGGTTGACTTGGAGTATATAAGGTGTTGATTCCCATTGTACTCGTAGAGTAGGATTCTTCTCCAAAAAATTTCCCTGCCATATAGGATCAGTTTTGTCAAATTCCTCTTGTGTGTAGGTAAATGTTTGCATGCTAAACTGGAGGTTGCTATCTGGCTCTTTATTTGTTGTGGTCCTTATGTATTGTCATGTTTGCTCTTTAAGTAATCCATATGGTACATTGAAAGGTTTCAATACCTGTTCCAGATTTTTGCTTTCAATTTTTGCTTCCTTCATGACTTTGACTACTTGAGCTTCAAAATCTTCAGTAAGCTGGGACATCAGTAGTGCCCGCTCATGTCGGCTTAGTTTTGCAATATCCCGAGTATGTCTTTTAGTGTTGGTCTCCGTTTCCTCCCTTATCGGTGAATGATGTAAGGGGGGAGAAAGAGGACGTACCTCAATCTCCTCAGTAGCCGTTGTAGAGTGTGGAACTACTAGTGTCCCCTCTTTGACCTGCTATGCTAATTGACCTTGTGTTAAAGGTTAACTCGTCGTTTATGATTATCGTAACTGTTACGTACCTACCGCGGTCGTTAAGTACTACTTCAACGCAACAACCCTTCGGAGACTCCAGAATCTGGCTCCACACCTGCGTGCCAGATATTTCCGAGTCTCTCCTTTTCTGTATTTACTCTTACCGTAAAAATAGATTGACTCTAGCCACGTGGGTTCTTGGGAGTGGTAGGGGTCTGTTAGACAGAGGCCCTATACTATTTTCCCAACTTCTCACTCGCTGGTTACTCGGTCAGCGCGTCTTAGCTCAGTGGTTTCTTTTCTGATCAACCAAGGCTATCAACGTCTTAGAGTCCCGTTCTCCAAGATCTATCTGCTACGACAGTTGAGCAGTAATCCGGATTGAGAGTCAATATACAAGGCACGCTGCTGGTAACTTAACACGAATACGCCACAAAATCCTTCTGCACAATTTACGACTCTGCCGAGTATCACATTCGATTTGCAAGACCTACTGACTATAGTTTGTTGCGCACGTTATCATCATTCTACTTGTATTCTTGACATTACTGGTACTGTCTGAACATAGATATACTACCTGCTCCGTCATTCACAGAGATTCATAACTCACAATCGAACCATGTTCGTTCTCTATACGTCCGCGCTCCACAGACGAACGATCAGGCAAACACATTCCTGTCGACTAGCACTTAGGGATTACTTTAATCATTACCGGGTGAAATCTCTGCAACACCGTGTCAATTCGTAACGCTACATATAACGCACATACGCACACAAGCACATACACAGGAGAGGAAAAGGAGCAGACAAGACAGAACAGAGTTATTCTTGTTCGACACATACAACACTTATACGTACAATTCCCAAAACACCGGAGGCTCTTTAGCTCGTTACCGAACAAACTCTCACAATCGCTGTACCAACTCGTAACACACAATGTATCACACATACACAGTCGAATGATTACACAGACAAAGGGCACAGACAGAACAGAACCAAAACACTCTACGCGCTGCACACAGTAAACGAAGTAAAATAACCCCAAACCGGGAACTCTCACAATGTATTCGCAACTTCCAAAAAACACGGGGACTCTCTCCTCCTCCCTCTTCTCTTTTCTCGTCCCTTTTCATGGCTTTAAATAGAGTTTTGTTACCAGGTTTTACGCGAATCTTTCTTTATCGCGTACTGTCAGAAGGGTTCTTTCTACATTAAAACCTCTGTCTAAGTACAATTGTTTCTACATTAAAAACCTCTGTCTAAGTACAATTGTCCTTTGTTCGGCGGCCGTCTAACACTGGCACGCACGGTGGACTCGAACCCGCAAGTGCAGTACTGTTGGTGATAGCCTTTTGCCTGGGGCTATGCAGCAGATAGATGGATAGATAGATAGATATGTTCTGCAACTATCTTCCAATCCCGAATATGTCGCTGTCCGTGGTAGGTCGTCTCTTTTCTCCATATTTCCTTCAAACTTGTATGGCTGGTCTAGTTGCCTCAAGGATTCAAAACTCGCAGCTCTTCCTTTAAATAGTTTTCTGAACATCTAAGTCATCCTGAAAAGCATGTCCATATATACATACAATAGGAGGTCAGATCATGATATGATTGTTAGCTGCATCGAGAGTAAAAGAAGCTGTTCGTGAGTTAGCACAGACAACTTGGCCTTGTCAATTGGCCTTGTCATGTGCTGTAATCGCTTCGTCGATGGAATCAAAGTACCCTCTGTGCTGTTGAATCCGTGTCTTCTGCAGAAGTCATGTAGTCATACAGTATCCTATCACCACCTGGCCGAGATATCCATTTCTGGTGTCTGTCGGTCCGTGCTAGGAATTTAACTCCCCAATCTTTTCTGATCGCACTTGTTCTAGTGGCGGAACAGGTGCACTGTCCCCATGGTGACTTAGCAAACTGTAGGAGTCCCATCCTCTGGTGATGTTGCCGAAGTCTTTTGATATTCTCCATCAAATCCTCGTCATTATCCTGTTTGTTTCGCCTGTCGTCTTCCGAATCGCTAGCCATGATCACTTCTCCCGAGTCGCTGGAATTGATCAATTCTTCCCTGCAGTCGTATTCGCACTTCGTTACTTCCTGTCTTGCTTTCGTCCGCATCGGCATCATCCTTGACGTTTCCTTGCTTCATCACCCTTTCCGGCCACCATGAAGAGCGTTGTCTTCAGTCTTGTTCCACACTAAGGCACACAGCGTACGCCTAGTGTCTTACCAGCGCGATCGAAGCCCCTGTGATGTAGTATCGGTGGTAGTCGCACACCGTTTGGTGTAAGTGTGCATTCCCGGGTATTCGTATTTATAAGTGCGAGGCCTTAAGCTGCCTGTCGCTAGAATGATGGTATTCCATTCTGATATGACATTGTATGCTGCTTGCCGAGATTTTCGAATCAAAAAATCATCATTCGGGAGACTGGTGCTGGACTGGGAACGTCTTTTACATGTGTGAAAGTCTTATGCCTAAAAATTCGTGACTTCTAATACTAACTTTCGGACTTAGTATTATCGGGTCCTCGGGACTCGTACCTACAAGTATCTATGGTTCGGATATGATACCTTCTAGATACATACTTCTGGCAAGTCTAAATGTTCGGGTAATTTTCTTTTTAAGGGTTTCTAGCATCTGGACTAAGGTGGTGGGTTCTAATACTTGTGCGTCGGTTCTAACTGCACTGAGGGCTATGGCTTGACTTAACAAAATGTCGGCTTGGGTTTGAAGGAAAGCCTCCTGTAAATAAAAGTCGTTGGCGAGCGCTGCATCTCGGGCGGTCGTAATTTCGGTTAATTTGTTCTGCAGCTCGTGGATACACTCCTTCTGGTTGCGTATTTGGTTGTCGTTGCGTTCAAATTGTTGGGTTTGGAAATCCAGCGTTCTCCTGAATGTGTCTCGTTCTCTGCGGGTAGCGGCGATGTCTTTCTGGTATTGGCCTTCCTTTATTAATTGTCGTTTAAGGATACTATTGACCGCTTCGGCGCATTCTTCGGCTCGCCGTAATCGTTCTTGAACTTCGGCAGCTTCTTTCTGTTGCTCCTGCAGCTTCTGGGTGGCTTCTTGTAATTGGTTTTTCGAGTCTGCGGCCAAATCTTCGAGAGAGGCGTTGATGTCTTCTTGTTCCTGAAGGGCGGTCTTCAGGTTTTGAATTTCCTCATTGGCATCTTGGATAATCAGGTCTTTGGCAGCGAGCTGTTCCAGGGCTGCATCTCGTTGTTGTAATAAGGTCTGTTCTGTTGAAAACCGTGCTTGGAGTTCGGCTATCAGTGTCTGCAGGTGATGGTTTTCTGCCTTTACGGCGACGATCTCTTCCTGGAGGGGGGTGATGTCGGCTTCTATGGTGTCTACTTTGTGCTGGTATTCAGCTTTCAGGCTGTTTGTAGCGGCTGTAAATTGTGCGGGCAACTGGTGTGATAGCTGAATGAGGAACTGCCCCATGGCGGCAAGTTCCGAGAAGGCATTGGGTGGCGGTGGTAGTTGAGAGGGTGTATCGGAACGTAGTTGCTGGGAGTTGGGTGGAGAGTAGTTAGGGGAGGAAGAAGAGGATGGTGCTGGTTCGGTGAAGGGTGGAAGGGGTGGTTCCGGTGGGGGTAGGGGTTCGGCAGGAGGTGACGTAGGGAGGACGGTGTCTGAGGGGTTTACCTCGGCGAGTGTTTCTGTCTGGTTGATGGCGTCGATGAGTCGATCTAATGCTTTGGTAGCGGACTCCTGTTCATCTTGGTGGTGCTCAGATTCTTTTTCGGTGGATAGTATTTCTGTTTCGGCTTGCTCCTGCTGGTCTGGTTGCTCCGTCGAGGTTTCGTTATGTATGGAAGTGGCGGTGTCGTGATATGTTTCTTCGTGGTCGTCCGGCTTGGTGTCCTGATCTTTTTCGGCGGACCTCTGGGCTTCACTTTCGGAGGAGCTGATTCGAATGCGCTTGGTCCGGAAGAGCTGATTAATTTCTTCGTCTTCGTCTTCGCTGTCTTCGATCGGCTGTGCTGATTCCTCGTGCCTAATTGCGGGGCCTGTGGGTGGGGGTTGTGCGGCGAGAATGGTGGGAAAGAGGAAGGAGATGATGTGGGGAAGGCGAGAGCGTGGGGTGGATCCCTTTTGAAGCTGTTTAACGATAGCTACGCACTCTTTATGGATTCTCATGCAGAAGTAGGAGGCAAAGTTTACAGGTTCGCGGGCTGCTGATTCTACGGCGGAGTAGAAAGGGCGAGAGATACCATATGTTCTCTTCTGCAGGTTGAGAATTGCTACAAGGAATTGGAGGGCGGATCGCTCGGGGTCTGGGCGGCATAGGATGGCGTATTCGTTGGAGGAGGAGCGAGGAAAAAGTTCGGTCATTCGAGCAACAGGGATGCTCGTGCCATTTTCGCGGCCTTGCGGGGTGAGGCGGTAGGCGTCGGCGAAGGCTTGGAAGGTGATGACAGTTCTGTGTGGAAGGGAAAGGAAGATCCATTGTCGGTCTGCGGGGGGGGCTTTGGGCAATGGCTTGGATGATCTGTGCAGCGAAGGGATGGGCTTTCACTGAGTGCCAAGGCAACTCAGCGAAGTTGGCCAACCCTCTGCATCGCAGGTATTCGCCTACATCGGCCGGGATACCTTCACTGAAAGCGGTGTAGTTAGCTAGAGCTTCCATGGCGGTCACAGGCGCAGAACACACAGAATACTCGGGTAACACATACAATCACAAAAACACAATAGCGGTTCTGACGCAACTGAGGAGTTTAAATATGTGGAACACGGTGTGGAGGTGAAGATCATTGTGTGGTGTGGGAACGACATGGGTTGCATGCGTGCGTACTGAGTGATTGATAGGGAGAGGCGGCTGGTATCATAAAGATCTGTACAAAAGACGGCTAAAAGAACAAACGCAAAAATATATACAAAACGCGGTTCGTCGCCGAAGGCTTTAATGCGTAGTGGGAGTGGGATAATACGGCCGCAACTTCGATCCATTAATTACCTTGGGAAGTGGAATTTCGGTCAACGTAGTCAACCGAAAAGTTGCCGGACCTACTTGTGCTGAGATCTTGAAAGGGCCGAACCATCGTAGTTTGAATTTTCCGGCTGCTCTGTCCGATTTTGCATTATAGAAGAGTACAAGCTGTCCTATCGAAAAGACTGGCGTCTTTAAATATCGATCGTGCGTCTTAGCCTGCCTTAGTTGAACTTCACGCATGGTTAAAAAACTGAGCCATCGGTGCTCATCGAGTTTTCTGAGTGCGTCCATTCGTGTTGTCAGTGAAGATTCCGGTAGCATCTTCTGAGCGATTGCTACCCGCAAACTTGGGATGACGACTTCCATGGGAGCGATGGCTTCTAAGCCATAAGCTAGCTTGAAAGGTGTTAAGCCTGTTGTTACCTTATATGTAGTTCGGTATGCCCATAGAACCGCAGGTAGTAATTGATCCCATCTTTCCGGTGCTTCCATGATTAACTTCCGGAGGATATTTAACAGTGATTTGTTTGTACTCTCGGCCAATCCATTGGCACGTGGATAATAAGGAGAGCTAAATTTATGTGTGACTTGGAAGGACTGTGTGAGAGCCTTCATTAAATTGTTTACAAAATGAGTACCTTGATCTGAGACAATTTCCAGTGGTAATCCAAACCGTGGAAAGACATCTGTGAGCAGACATTTTGCTACCGTAACTGCTGTAGCAGATCGCAAAGCCCAAGCTTCTGCCCATCGAGTTGCGTAATCTGTGCAAGTCAATATGTATCGATTGTTACTGGATACTGCTGGAGGTGTAATGGGCCCGATAAAATCTAAACCCCATTTCTGAAAAGGTTCTAATGGTAAGATGGGTTGCAGGGGAAAAAGATGCCGTTGTAAGGGTTGACCAGTTCTTTGACAATTATCACACTGTTTAATAAACTGTGAGATGTCCCTGTGCATTGTTGGCCACCAGAGTCCTCCTTGCAGAATTTTCCGGTGAGTTAAGTCTGCTGCGAAATGGCCACCTGAAGGAATTGAGTGAGCCAAAGTGATGACTGAGTCAACTTCATGTGGAGGAATACAGCGAAGTAGTATTCCGGTATGATCTGCATAATATAGTTGACCAGCGATTAACCGAAATCGGCGGCTAAAGATCGCAATTTTCCTTCGAACTGCCTTGGCAGTCTCAGCTGGAAAACATCCGTCGGTGAGAAAAGTTAGAATCTGATCATAGTATGTATGTGGTGTTTGTAAATTGGCAATCTCATCGGGCAGTGGTTCAGCATTATAAATCGCAGGAGTCGTATCATCTATGCCTACCGGAGCTTCACCGGAATCTAGACGTGATAAGAAATCTGTTAAGGCATGTGCATTTCCGGGTCGGTGAATGACATCATAGTCGAATTCTTGTAAAAGTAGCACCCATCGTGCTAATCGTCCACCTAAATGCTGCTGTCTAACTAGATAGACAAGGGCAGCGTGATCCACATGGAAGGTAAATTTCCGGCCTAGTAGATAATGTCTGAACTTTTTGATGGAATAGATCAATCCTAGACATTCTCTCTCCGTGGTGGAATAGTTCTTTTCTGCAGGTGCAAGCCTTCTACTGGCGTAATAAACAGGGCGAAACCACTTCTCCGTTTGTTGCATCAGGATACTGCCAATTGCAGTGTCTGAAGCATCGACAAAAACATGGAACGGATTGTCCCAGTCCGGTGGTTGTAAAATCGGGGCTTGCGTTAGGAGATACTTGAGTCGATCAAATGTAATCTGACATTCTTCAGTCCATTCAAACTGTCGGGGAGTTTTTGTGATTAGCTTGTTCAAAGGTACTGCTAGGTGAGCAAGCCACCGAAGATGTCTGCCATGCCACCGTATTTGTCCCATAAAACGCATCACTTCTTTCGGAGTCGTGGGTATCGGGGCTTCTAAAATCGCTGAAATCTTATCTGGGTCTACTCGAATGCCTTGAGCAGATACAATATGCCCAAGTAGCTTGCCACAAGAAACTGCAAACACTGATTTGTTGGGGTTAAGGCAGAGTCTATATTCTCTACACTTCTGAAAACAGCAACGTAGATGAAACAAATGTGCTACCATCTTTCCAAAGATCGAGAAGTCGTCGAGATATACTTGCATGAATGAAGTGAGATAAGGAGAAAATATCTCCTGCATACATCTTTGAAATGTACTTGGTGCATTTCGCAATCCAAACCACATTACTGTGCAGGCAAAGACACCCCAATTGGTAATGAAGGCTGTTTTTGGTATATCCTCTTCAGCCATTCTAACCTGATTGTAGCCGCTGTATCCATCTAAAAATGAATACATTTCATGACCTGCGACTTTGTCCAGCATGGTATCCAAAAAGGGGATTGGAAAAGGATCTGGAACTGTTGCTGCATTCAATTTCCGGTAATCCACACAGATACGTAATTGCTTGTTTTTCTTCGGCACGATCACAATGGGTGAGATCCATTCGGCGTGTTCTACTGGTACAATGAATCCGACTTTTAACAGTCTATCGATTTCGGCTTTTACCTGTGCTGCATAATGGGGGTTCATTCTGTAGCTGGGTTGTCTGGTTGGTTTCGCTTCTGGTTTCAACGTGACTCTGTGTTGATAGATGCGCGGATCTAAGCCTTTCATGTCCTTGTAATCCCATGCAAAGACGTCTGTGAATTCGCGAAGAAGTTCGATCAAATCCTCCTTAAATGGTTCTGGTAAGTTCTGCCTTATTTTCACTGGTCGTGGATGATCTCTGTCTCCGAGATCGTGCGTGATCAGCTGGTCTTCTGGGACATAAAATTGTTGAGGTTTTTCTGTATCGTCTGTTGGTTTGAGCAGTGGTTGTAATTCATCGTCATGGGTTGAGGGAGTATCTTCCCGGACCGACTTTCCGGTGATAGCTACTACTGTACATATTGATGTGTTCCAATTATCTATGACGGATTGTAGATCAACAGTTCCTAGAGACATTAAATCGACATTACTCTTCAGAAATTGTTCTTCTTCGTCATCTGATAGTCCATCTAACATATGCACTGGTTCAGCAAAATATGGTCTGGCGTGAGGGTCACAAGATTGTATAGCGTCTAATTTTACGACATATTTGCGATGGGCATCCTTGAATGTAAGCTCTTGTGCGGACCAATCCTGTATTACCTTCGCATGCTTTAGCCAAGGTCGGCCGAAAAGAAGATTGTAATCCAAAGTGGATTCGGGTAGATCTAGTATGACAAAAGTCATCTTGAAAGTCGTTCCTTGTAGAGTGATGGGTACATTCCGCACAAGTCCTACAGGATGGACTCTTGATTGATCTGCCATTCGAACAAAGAATTGAACTGGTTCAATTTCGGTCCAGCCTAGCTTTTTGCATAATGCTGCGGTTGCAATGTTTACTCCTGAACCTCCATCAATCAGTACTTGCGTGATTTTCTGATTTTTATACCATACTGTAATCAAGGGCACTGCATGATCAATTGCTGCCTCAGGTTCTGGTTGAACTGCGGCTGTTGTCGGAATGCAGGAAGGTACTGGGCTGAACTGTCGCTGAAACTGCTGTCGGATTCCAGGTACTAAGGCCAGAAGTTGGCCTAGAGGTAGAGTGATGGATGCCTTGGACAGGATTTCCCAGGTCTGTTGAGCTTGACTGTCTGATTCTTTTAGATTTGGAGTTTCTACCGACGCAGAAGTGTCTGCTGTCGTTTCTACTGATGATGGTTCTGCTGATGCTTCCTTTTGTGGTGTTTCATCCCTTGATGAAGAAGCCTGAGTCACCGGAATGGGTTCTGGGAACACTGGTGGTTCTGTTGTGGTCCAGTGACTAGCTTTGTTGTACATCCTTCGTTGTTCTTGTATCCCTGGTTCGAAGATTTCGGCTGCCGGCTGAAGTTGTTTACCGGAACGGGTCTGGACGGTAGCAGTCTGCGTCTCGATCGGTGTAATTTTTACCATGTTGGCCATTGGGTTTTGACGTTCCTTTTTCCGTTGATCATATTCCGCTGCATCTCTACAGAATCTTCTAATATGGCCCAACTGCCCACAGAAATGACATCGAGGTGGTGGTAAATTTTGATTTTCCGGTGGTGGTCCGTTGTGCCATCGGTTGGCATTATAATTGTTGTTTCTCTGTCCTCGGTAGTTTCGATATCCTTGTTGTTGATTGTTTCTCAGTTGCGGAGGCACGTAGTGATTTACTGGTTGGCCATGTTCTTGGATGACCGCATTGACGGTTGCTGTTCCTTGTATTCTAGCGTTGTAGATACAGTTTCCGGTGGTGTGTCCGGCAGTGTTGCAGATAGCGCAAAACGCTTGATTCAGGGCACAGTTGGCACTAGTGTGCCCCGAATTTTTGCATGTGGTGCAATATACTTGCCTGGTGATATCCTCAGCCATATTTTTGTTTGTTTTTAACCATTCCAAGTCTTCTGAGAATCCACCAACCTTGGACTCTAGCTGTAGAGCCATTGCAATGACGGCATCCAGGGTCATGGCTCCGACACATCTTATGATCATGATCTGCTTCAGTTGTGGTGTTAATCCATTGATAAACCATTGAGAGATGACATCATCAGGCAGATTAGCGTGAGCCTGTGGTATCTGCCGTAAATGTGTTCGGAAGAGGGTGGCGTACTCCTGGACGGTCTGATTTGCCTTTTGTCTGTTGTTCTGTAAATACTCAAAGATTTCGGCAGGATTCTTCTTTAGTCTGAAACGCTGTAAGAAGGCGTCTCGTACTGCCTCGTAAGTACCGAAATGATTGATATCGTATTCCGTGAGCCATCTCGCTGCTTCATTGATCAGTGTGGATTGAAAAACAATGGCCTTATACGCCTGATCGGGTGGATGGTTAAGAACTGCATAACTTATCTCGAAAGTTCGTACGTGGGCGTCTGGGTCATCTCCTGGGAATCCACCGAATTTCGTGTAGGTTACTCCTGTTGGCGGCGGCCTTGGCTGTCCTAGCTGTTGGTGTTGATGTTGTTGTTGTTGGTGTTGCCCGCTCATTGTGAAGGGTTCAGGGTTTCCTTCTGTATCGGATAAACTATCTGGACTTGTATCACCGGATGGTGCGTTTTCCGGTGTACTGTGTCGACTTAGGATGCTTCGGATCTTGGTTTCGAACAGCTTTCCTTCCTTCTGGTTGTCTAATATTCGAAATCTTTCTTCCAAACACGAAGGTTGAGCTGATGATTCCGCAAAAAAGGCTAAACCTTTGCCAGCGATCGGCGATTCTATCACCGGAATCTGACCGGAATGAACCGAAATTGGGCCAGAACGCCCTGTTTTACTACTTTTGCCGAATGTTCCTAACGTATTTCTGACCGTGGATATCTCTAAATCTTGATCTGATATTGTTAAACTAGGTTCCAACGGCGTTTTGATAGAGTCTGGACTTGCTATATCTTCGATAGGTGGGGTCGAAGTAGCGCCAGAATATCTCGAAGGCGTTGATCGTTCTACCGGAATATTACCGGAATTGGTTGTATCGTTTCCACTTTTCTTGATCACTGGGTCAGATCTAGTTATGCCTACTTCTCCTGAGGCTATCTTTTGTGATTTCCGTGCTTCATCCTGACGATTCTTAGGATATGTTTCGCCCGATCGAGTGACCGGCATGTATCATTGCCCAGTGATATTATCTGAGCAGTTCGCAACAATCTGGGTCTGTTGCTGCTGTCAGTGAATCACTGTCACCTGATGTTTACTTCTTACAGATCGCTGGTGTTCTAATGCCATGGTTTTGTAAGTGACTCGCAATCAAATACTTCTTTACCGCAGGTACTGATAAATAGTTGCCACTTTCCGACAGACGGCGCCAAATGTTAAAGGTTAACTCGTCGTTTATGATTATCGTAACTGTTACGTACCTACCGCGGTCGTTAAGTACTACTTCAACGCAACAACCCTTCGGAGACTCCAGAATCTGGCTCCACACCTGCGTGCCAGATATTTCCGAGTCTCTCCTTTTCTGTATTTACTCTTACCGTAAAAATAGATTGACTCTAGCCACGTGGGTTCTTGGGAGTGGTAGGGGTCTGTTAGACAGAGGCCCTATACTATTTTCCCAACTTCTCACTCGCTGGTTACTCGGTCAGCGCGTCTTAGCTCAGTGGTTTCTTTTCTGATCAACCAAGGCTATCAACGTCTTAGAGTCCCGTTCTCCAAGATCTATCTGCTACGACAGTTGAGCAGTAATCCGGATTGAGAGTCAATATACAAGGCACGCTGCTGGTAACTTAACACGAATACGCCACAAAATCCTTCTGCACAATTTACGACTCTGCCGAGTATCACATTCGATTTGCAAGACCTACTGACTATAGTTTGTTGCGCACGTTATCATCATTCTACTTGTATTCTTGACATTACTGGTACTGTCTGAACATAGATATACTACCTGCTCCGTCATTCACAGAGATTCATAACTCACAATCGAACCATGTTCGTTCTCTATACGTCCGCACTCCACAGACGAACGATCAGGCAAACACATTCCTGTCGACTAGCACTTAGGGATTACTTTAATCATTACCGGGTGAAATCTCTGCAACACCGTGTCAATTCGTAACGCTACATATAACGCACATACGCACACAAGCACATACACAGGAGAGGAAAAGGAGCAGACAAGACAGAACAGAGTTATTCTTGTTCGACACATACAACACTTATACGTACAATTCCCAAAACACCGGAGGCTCTTTAGCTCGTTACCGAACAAACTCTCACAATCGCTGTACCAACTCGTAACACACAATGTATCACACATACACAGTCGAATGATTACACAGACAAAGGGCACAGACAGAACAGAACCAAAACACTCTACGCGCTGCACACAGTAAACGAAGTAAAATAACCCCAAACCGGGAACTCTCACAATGTATTCGCAACTTCCAAAAAACACGGGGACTCTCTCCTCCTCCCTCTTCTCTTTTCTCGTCCCTTTTCATGGCTTTAAATAGAGTTTTGTTACCAGGTTTTACGCGAATCTTTCTTTATCGCGTACTGTCAGAAGGGTTCTTTCTACATTAAAACCTCTGTCTAAGTACAATTGTTTCTACATTAAAAACCTCTGTCTAAGTACAATTGTCCTTTGTTCGGCGGCCGTCTAACACTTGCAATTGCTTTATTAATTCATCCTTCTCTTTAATTTCTTCTGTGGCTTTCATAATCGTTTCCTTGTTTTTGAGGAGCTCCTCTCCTGTGGCAGCAAGTTGATCAACATCTTCATTGCATTGTACTATATATCGATTTTCTGCTACCTTCCACTTCTTTCTCGGCTCCGCAGTGTCATCCATATACTTTTCTCCCAATCTGCTATGATGGCTTGCTCCTGCTTTAGATGATCTTCATACTTTGCTATCCTTTCTTCCAATGCTTGTGTGTCTTTCTCTGTCACTTCACGAGCTTCTATGGGTTGGTTGCACAATAGGGTTGTCATTAGTTCTTTATTCATGTTCCGTAAATTATCAGCTTCTTCCATGTACACCTTGATTTGAGATTCAAGAATTTTGCTTATGGCATTCATTCGTGTTTTGTCTACTTTGCTAGCCTCATATTTTCTTTGCAGTTCTTTCAATTGTGCCTTTAGATTCTGATCTTCTGCTTCTAGTGTGTTGCATTGATGCTTGGTTTCTTGGGCTTCTGCCTCTTTCTTTACTATTATCTTTTGTTCTTGAATTAATTGGGCAGATAGATTCTCACCTATTTCTTGAAATTGATTCTTTTCTCGCATTGCTTTGTCGTAGTCAGCATCAACCTCGAGCATTAGCTGTTGAGTATCCATTGCAGTTTGTATCATTTGTTGTACTACTGGCTTGAGCTGAGCGACATCCACGTTTAACCATGCCTTTAAAATGCTTGGAGCTTCCCCGATGCGTACGTCTTTTCCTTGCTCCACGTTTATGGTCTCATTATGCGGTTGCCTTATTTGGAGCTGTACTTCGTGTTCTTTTTTTTCCTCTTCCTTATTAATAGATTTTGTGGCACTCCCTTGAAATGTGACATCGATAGGAGAGGGTTCTCCCACTACCCTTATTGGTGTGAAGGGTTCCGATTCTTCCACTGTGTCTTCTATCCTTTCCTCCTTGGGATGCTTTAGCAAGGCCTCTCCTGCTAGAAGAGTCTCTTTGAATTGGATGTTGGATGCTTCATTCAACTTGATTATATGTACTCCTTCTTGAGATGCAACTTGCTTTGTGGTGTCTTTGATATTGTCATCCTGCGGTCGATCCTCCCTTGCGCCTTCCATGCCAAAGTCATCATTCACTTGATTTAGATCTTCCCATTGGTCATCGTCTCTTGAATCACTTTTGATATCCCCATTTAGCATCAAGGTGTCTTGTTCTTCTTGTGTATTTGATGATGAGCTTGAGTTCACTAACCCCAATTATCTGTATCTGTGAACCTTGGTCAGCCTCTTCCTTTGTTCTGAGTCTTGATGGGCTTGTTGGTAGTGGTGCCCTTGCACTGATAGATTTACCTGTCCTTCCACGTATTTGTGAGTAGCTTCCATTGCTTTTGTCAATTCTTCTTCCAAAATCAGTGGATTTTCTTCAACCCTAGTCCTTGGGAGTACATTAGCTTTCTTTGTAACTGGAGTTTCAGCTTCTGCCTGCATCATTTCCCATAGCCTTTTGGTACCTCTCATTCTAGGTTGGGAGCAAGGTGGTACGGAACATTTGGTACAACACGTACGGTATGCGTACGAAACGTAGTGCCGTACCATATGTCGGGATATGGAACGATATGGAACGTTATCATTAATATATATATATATATATATATATATATATATATATATATATATATATATATATATATATATATATATATATATATATATATAATTCATATAATGTATATGAAATTTGAATGTATATATGAATGCATGTGATGCAACACACGTTGCAATCACTAGTGTGCACGACATATGCAAATGTCAACATTTAACACAACATGGACACCCGGCACCGGGCATACCAAAAATAAAACTTGAATACATTATACAATTGTGAACATGGAAGCTTGCAAAGTACCTAGTACCTACTATCATAGTTCACTCAAGAGTCGAGTCTCATGCAAAAATACAAAAAAATTAATATCCATTGTAGCATTGCCCAAAGTTAAAGAACATTGTAGCTCAGTGATGAGTAGCACCTCCTTTAATGTCAATCTGGGAGGACATGAGGATGGTATGAAGACCTCGAACAAGTGATGGCACAAGTGGGTGAGTGAGAAGCACACTAACATGCACACACATACACACATGCGCACACAAGGCAAGAACAAAGAGAGAGACAATGGAGTTCTTTAGATTACTCAAAAGTGCTCTTACAAGTTCAGTTCTACAACAATCGAACCTCAAAAATGAGCTCTCTAGCTCTATTTATAGTTTTTGACTAGCTTTGGCCCTGTCCATACCTAGTGTCTAGCCTAGTTAAAAATCAGGTTCCTAGGCTAATTTGGAGGCTCAAACAAGCTCAGGAAATTATGAAAATTGATAGATAGGTACTTCTAATGCTCCTCAAGCTCAAGGACTCCTTCACTTGCACAAAATGCAGTTACAAAAAGGTGGAATGGTATTTACAATGGTGTGGAGTGACTAAAATCACTATTTGGAAAATATTAATTCAGGAAAAAATGATGGCCTATTTGCCAGATCTTCTTTGACTGCTTTGTCTGCTTGGCCCTTCTCGTTGGCTCCCTTGTCTTGTAAGGCCTTGACCACCTTGACCACTGCCAACACTCCCCTCCTCTCGCGTCTGTCGTCTCTAACAGACCCTTGTTGTGTGGACCGTTGGATGTAGTACTCCACGACATCTGTGGCTAACTGATGTTCTGCTATTCTCAGCCCTTTGGCCAAATCAGTGAGTAGGGCATCCCAATCTACTGGCCGGGGAACCTTTGGATGTGGCATGCGTAGCTGTTCTGAGTGTAGAGCCTGTTCAACCGCAAATAGCTGTAATAGGTGAGATGGTTTGGGTATGAATATCTCGGAATGATATTCCCAGAACTCTGTGATAAACATTTAATCAAATGTTTGCTTGAAGCAGGCTGGTGGATACTTGATATGAGCATGCCACGCATAGACAATGTTGATGGGTGGTGTTGTGCTCATATCGTAGGCGAGATCCTGGTTGCCTTCATTAAATGTGAGAGCCGACAGGTGAGGTTCTTTGACATTTCTAAAGGTTCTGAATGTGATTAGCATTAACTCAAATATTTTGAGGCACATCTATGCCATGATATCTGGTACATTTTTGAATCTGACTGCCCAGTGTCGGATGGTTGAAATCATGTAGCCTACCATGGGTTGGCCACGAGGGGGTGCTAAGTACACATAGTTTAGCCACTTTTCACATACTTTAACTATCAAAACTGTTTTGGTGTATTCTGGCCAAGAACTTCTTCGAAAGACAGGGCAGTAACATGGGTTATACTTGATGTATAAAGGCATATTATTCCAAGTGCGTACCATCTCAGGGTATGTTTCAAGTAGACGTATCCTCCAGGTAGGTTGAAATATATTCCCGTGCGTGGCGCTTGCAGGAATGTCATCTGGTGCAAACTGTGTTGCCGAGGTTGGTTCTTTTGTTGTGCGCTGCTTTATTTCAGCATTATAATCTACCATTAATACGCAGAATGGAACATACAAATCATCAGACGTGCCAATCCATCGATGATGGGAGAGGTTTCTGAAGTAATCCGATTTAATGACGACTTCTTCCAATCAAGACATAGACTGTATCTGTACTGCCACTCTCTCATCATGGGTTGCACCAATCTTCTCTAACTTTTGCATCCATTCAGGAGCTTCAATCTCAATTGTGTCCATTCCTTCCTCTGTTTGCTTACCCCCTGGTGCAGGCATGGGTACGTATGGGTCTTCAAAAATCTCCTCAACTTCAACTGGAACTAAGTCCTCAGGTTCCGGCTCCACAAGGGGAGAGGGTTGATGCTCATATTGAAGAACTTTATTTTGTAGTTCTTCCAGTTGTGCTATGAGTTCTGCGACCTCTTCAGATGTGTCTGCTGCGGCTATGACTTCTTTTGGTGACTCTTGCTGAGCTTCGAGCTGCTTTAGAAGGTCATCCCGCTCTCTTTCTAAGGCAGCGTGTGCTTCCAGGAGTTCGGCATGTGCTTCCAACACGATTCACATATTTTCTGATGGGATGGCCTTGAAATGCTCTGGGTCGATTTCCTACGGTGAACCCTCCATTGCTGCTTCTAGGTTTTCTTTGTTCTGTTTCTGTAGTCGTTTATTTTCTTCGAGTGCTGCGGACATGTGCTTTCGTAGTAAGGCGAGATTACATCGAAGCTTGAGATTGTCCGTTATCTGGGCGTGTAACATATCATCGAGTTGTTGTTTTTCTTCAGTATCTGGTCGGGGTGGATTGGCTACTAACTAATTGTTTTGTGCCTACAAGGTATTAAACTGCTGTTGTAATAGCCTCTTCTCCTTCTCTAAATTAATGAATCTTTCTTGTAATGTTTCGTGGGTTCGGAACAGATTCGTATGCTGAGCATCAAGATGCTGGTAATGCTGTTGTAATTGAGAGATACACTGGTACAAAGTATTAAATACATTATTAATAGGAGTGGATGTTGGGAAGGTGTTGGATGCAAGAGGGTAGGGAAAAGGGAAAGGGAGTGTGTATGCTGTGCTCAAGAAGGGTGAAGTGGGTGTTGGGGGAATGGGAGATTGTGGAAATATGGGGGGAGGGAGAGGTGCGAAAGTGGGTGATATGTCCATGAAGTCATATGTGGATGCGGTCATGGGAGTGATTGTGTACATGGGAATTATCGGTGTGGTGATGGTAGTGAAGGTGTAAAGTGGTGTGTGCAGTTGTGAATATAAACCACCAAAAAGTGTGATAGATGGAATGGGGTTTTTAGTGGCGAAAGTTAGAATTACAGTGTCAGTGGTGGCATTTACAATAGGGGTGGTGATAGGTTGTGCGGATTGTGAGGGTTGGCTCACAGTCTGTGCTTCGGTTTTGGGAAGTGACTCTGAGGCTGTGACAGTGGTGGTGACACTTGTGGTAGGAGGTGAAGGTGGTGGAGTTGGAGGGGAGGGTGGTAAAGGGGGTGATGGGGGTGCACTTGAGGTATGGGCTTCATCAGTGTGATGAATGGTATGGGTTGTGCCTGTGGTGGTGGATGTGGTGCCCTGTGGTTCTGATACCTAGACATTCATTTGTTTCCCTGGTCTAGGGGGACGTCTGTCGTATCTTTGCTCCGATCTTCGCGAGTGTGCGAGAGCGGTATGCACTGTCTCAGGTACCCCCAATGCATCAGCAATCATGTCAAGGGTTGCCCTGTATTGCTCGTCCACACCTTCATCTTCCAAGATTTGGTTCATTAGGGCCTTCCTGCTGCCAGGGATAGTTTGTGTTGTTCTTGAACTCAGTTGATGGTATCATACAATCTTTTCAATTTCTTCGTATAAGCAGGGGAACCCTCAAGTTCCGGTACAACTTCTTGCTCATATTCATGCTCTTCTTCGTCGGATAGTCCTTCTTGTTCATCCTCTTGCTCCTCTTCTGCAGTCTCCTCTTCATCTTCATCTACTTCGACGACTTCTGGTTGGATTGGATGGGGTTGGTCCGTGATTGTCTGTTGCCCGCTTGCTTGCTCTACCTCAACTTCCAAATTAGTAGCATTAATTATTCTGGCTACCTCCTCATCAGTTAGATCTTCCAGTGTAAAGCCATGAGGGAACTCTAAGTCAGTGGATATAGGTGGAAACACCAGATTTGGCCCTTCTGCACTGTTCCTTGGTAGTCTGATGGTAAAGGGCTGCACGCGCCTTGGAAGTTGTGGAGTTGTGTCTGATGTTAGTGTAGCACCTCGGGCCTGTGCACAGGGCATCTGAACTACTCCCCTCATTTTCTTGGATGGAGGCCCTGCGGCTGATAGTCTTTGTTGAAATTCTTGCACCCTGGTCCAAACAAGTGCTCTTTGAATTGGCACATCATATGCCAGGCATCAATAAACTATCCTTGTGAGAGCACAACATCCATAAAGTACTGACTTTTGCTTCTTATACCACCGTTGATGTGCCAAGTGTATTTGGTCAATAATCCAATGAGGCATGTTGACTGTCAAATTGTAGGTGTCTGTTAAATATAGACTGAACCAGATCTTCTTGGGTGGCATCGTGAATCTCTCTTGAGTAGGGAACACGAAATGTTGCATGCACATTCGGAGGTGAATGGCAAGATTTGGTGTCATTGCCACCATATCCTTCAGTTTAGTCAAGTTCCTGTTCTTCATGTTCTCTGAGATCATTGACTCTTTCTCTGTGGGGATGTGCATACCTTTCATGTCGAGAGCTTCCCTTACCAAATTTTTTGTCAACTTGAAGCGCTTCAATTCATTACCTCTTGTAAGAGATGGTAGGACAAAGGTGTTATACCCCTTTTTCTCTTTACTGGGAGTGAGGGTGCTAATCAAGTATGAACACCTTAGAAAGTCCAGCTTCGGTAACTGGGCTTTGAAGTAATCATATAGTCCCGCCTTCTTCCATATCGGTTTCAACCCTTCATTATTTTGAAGCCTCTCAAACTTTCTGGTAAAGAAATGATACTGACCCCAGTGTCTGTTGAACTCTATTTCTACCTCCCACAAGTAAGTGCCCTCTCCAAGAGGTCCTGCCACGTCACTGAACCAATGTGAGTTTTTGCTTACTAGTGATGTGTGCCCTTGGGGAGGATTCTGAATAGGTATGGCATGTAATGCTCTCAATGCCAGTGGTCTTTCCTTCAACTCCTCCTCAATCGGGAGGCTTTCAATGTCTCTACAATCGGAGGGCTGGTGCCTGCCTGGGAGCTTGTTCCTGCAGCCTCGACCATATTGAAGGAACTGGTCACCGATTCGGTGAGAATATACAAATGAATGTTAACATTGCAAATGGAAACCAAGTGGTCATGTGTCCTCGTTACAACATTAACATGAGTTTTTAGTGACAAGTGAGTTAGTCAGTGAGTGCTCGGTGATTGGGGGCATGGTTAGTGGATGAATTGTCCTATGAGCTAAATGGAAAGATGCAGTGTGAGAATGATGCAGTTAGTAGGTGGAGGTGAATTTACAAGTAGGGGTTGGAGGGTTTATTACAAGCTTTGGGCTGCCAAACATAGTGAATGGCTTTTGGTTTTGGTTTTGTGGAGACTCTGGAGGGCTTGTCTGCTTGGGAATGAGGCTTTTTAGGGACCCATTTACAAGTGATTTTGCTCTTACTCGTGGGCGAATATGTGTTTGTGCGTGTCAAATAAGAGTGGGTGTCAGTTGTTCTAGTGAGTGAGCCATGGTGCACATGGTGTGGTTTATGTGTGGCTATTTGAGCCTGCAAGCAAGCCTTAGGCGCCCAAATTTGTCTTGATTGTGGGTCAACCTTCATCGACTTCTTGGGTACCCAGATAGACTTCACTTTCACAGAAGAATTTTTGGAAGACTTCTTATTAGTATCGTGTCATTGATCACTAATAAGAAGTTAAGCCAATTGTTGTGCCTTGACCGCAATAGGATGCTCGCCTTTTAGCACCCACATTTGTTTTGGTAGCTGAGACACCTTGCTTCGTACGTCCTTTTGGCTTCGAGCATAGGTCATCTGCTTCTTCTGTATTTGATCTGCCTTTGGTTGCTGCATCCCTGTGGCTTTTGGAAAAGAAGGGACTTCCGTCGTATCCTTGACTTCTTTGTTGAGATAATCATCCCTCTGCATCACATAGTTTTGGACAAGAATAGCATGGTCATCTTCATGTGTACTCCTGGAAGGACCAGTAGTGTGTGCCTTTCCTAGTTCCTTGAGTGCCTCATTTTCTAACTCAAGTGTAATGCGGTTCTAATCTACCCAGACCTGAAGAAGTCCACTTCTTAGATTTAGGTTTACTGCATGATCATAGATCCAGTCTTGGCCCAAGACAAGTATACTGATAAAGGAAAGTCCAAAGAAAACAAAGGAAGAGGAAAGAAAGTGGATGATGAAGCAGGTACACATCAAGCTAACTATGCAGGTAGAGGAAGACATGGTAGAGGTAGAGGTAGAGGTAGAGGAGGAAGGTAAGGCAGGGGGAGATCCGAGGACTCTAATTCATGCTCTATTTGTGGATTAACTAATCATACAACTAAAAATTGCTTTAGGAATTCCAAGAATCGAAGAGGCTGAGGATACAATAGAGGAGTTATGGCTACTCTAGAGGAAGGAACAATAATTTCAATGGATATCACAACAACTACAGCCATTCAAACTATCAAGGAGGCAATAGGGGAAGAAGAGACTTCAATAACTACACAGAAGATTCAAATCAAGAGGACTCATTGCTAATCATGAACATGGCCATGCCACAAGGTAAATTTGATGAGCATGCTTTTTACATAGATTTAGGTTGCTCCAATCATGTGGCAGGAAATGTGGCACTCCTATCAAATTTAGAAGATCCAAGGAACAAGCATGAAGTACAGACAGGTGATGATACAAGGCATTTGGTGGAAAAGATAGGAAATGTGAAAGCACCTGATGGAAATATCACCCTACTTAGCAAGGTACTCTATGTCCCTACCATCACAAAGAATTTGATAACTCTAGGACAAATTGTAGAGAAAGGGCTACAGGTTAGGTTCCCAAAAGTAGGAGCATTTGTTGAAGATCCAATTCAAGGATTTAGGAGAATTGCAAAAGGTGAAAAGACAGGTAGATTGTTCACATTTGAATTACAAGACACTAGACACATTGCTCTCTTTAATTATGGCAGTCAGACACCCATAGATTTGGAAGTATGGCATAAAAGGTTAGAACATATTGGTGAAAGATCATTAAAGCAAATTTTCAGGGTCCAAAGTGTACTTGGACTCCCTAACTTGTCAAAACAACATATGATTTATAAGTGTAGTGCATGTCAATTTGGAAAGTCTCACAGGTTACCATTCATGAAAAAATGATATATGCATGGAGATCTTTTGGATTTGGTTCATACTGATGTATGGGGACCTAGCAACGATGTTTCAATATGTGGATCAAGGTATTATGTCTCCTTCATTGATGATTGCAGTAGATGGACTATATTATACTTTATGAAACACAAAGATGAAGTCTTTTCATGCTTCAATAGATATTTGGCTCTTGTGGAGAATCAAACAGGTAATATATTATAAGGCTAAGGTCAGATGGAGGGGGAGAGTACTTCTCCCATGAATTTGACTTCTTTCTTCAAGAAAGAGGAATCAAAAGAGAGATCACTACAAGGTACACTCCTAAACAAAATGTGGCAGAAAGAAGGAATAGGACAATTGTTGAAGTTGCAAGGTCTATGCTAAATGAGAAGCACTTACTTAATTACTTATGGGCTGTGGTTGTATCCACAACCACTTATTTGATTAACAAGTTACCTTCAAAATCACTTGATGGAACGACACCATATGAGGCTTGGAATGAAGAAGACCAAGCCTAGATCATTGTAAGATTTCTGGATGTATTGCTTATGCTCAGCGTTAACACCTCCTCTTATCCTGTTATGGGAGTTGGTAACATCATTTTGCCTACTACTAATGGTAGTTCTTTTACTTTGTCAGATGCTTTGTTTGTGCAAGGGATCAAGAAAAATCTATTATCAGTTTTTGCATAAGCCAAGATTGGCTTGGTTGTGAAATTTGTTAATGAGAGGTGTACAGTTCATGATCTATCAAATGGCGACGTGATTATTGCTTCTGGCATTTTATGTCATGGGTTGTATAAGCTTATAGACTATGAAAGATCTATGAATGATTTGGCATGTGCAGTACATGATTCTCAGGCTATGTTAGATGCAAAGCTTTGGCATGCACGCTTTGGTCATCTGAAATTTGCTAGTTTGCTATGCCTGTAGAAATCTGAAATGGTGTCCTCTTTGTCCAAACTTGAGGCACCTAGGAAACATGTCTGTGAAGGCTGTATTTTGGGCAAAATGCAGCGTTCCTCATTTCCAAAAGATGGTTCATTTTGGGCTACTCAGAAATTGCAGCTTGTACATAGTGATGTCTGTGGTCTTATGCAGACTCCTTTTGGAAATTATCTTTACTTTGTGACTTTCATTGATGATTTTTCCAGGCATGCATGGGTATATCCATTGAAAGCAAAGTCCGAAGTGTTCATGTGCTTCAAACAGTTTTTGGTTTTGGCTGAAAATCTGTCAACATGTAAAATGGGCACCCTCCATTCTGATCGAGGGGGGAATATATGTCTTGTCATTTTAATGCATTTTTGGTTGAACATGGGATAAAACACCAGTGTGCAGTGCCATATACACCTCAACAGAATGGAGTTGGTGAACTAAAGAACAAGTCACTCATGGAGATGGCATCAGGCTTTACCACATAGTTCTTGGCTTGAGGCTATCATGTGTGCAACATATGTACTTAACAGGTGTCCCACTAAAGCATTGTAGTCTATCACTCCATATGAGGCTCGGCATGATCGCAAGCCATCTGTTGCTCATCTACGTGTTTTTGGTTATTTGGCATATGCATTAGTGCCTAAACAAAATCGCAGAAAATTGGATGATAAAGCAATAAAATGTATTTTTATTGGGTACAATTCTGAAAGTAAAGGCTATCGTCTATATCGTCCACAGACTAAACGCATTCTCGTTAGCCATGATGTTGTTTTTGTGGAAGATGCTATTCAACCATTGCTCTCATGTACTAAGGAGACATCTATTAGCTCCAAAGACATGTATGATAATTTGCTTCCTCTTTTTACAGGTGGATAGTCTAGTATTGGTCCTAATGAGGCAACTTCTCAGCCTTTGCAGGTTTCATGTGATGATGAAGATCATTCCATTTCTCATGCAGATTTCCATGATGCACTTGTTGATGAGAGATCTGCTATTGATCAGGCAAAAACTATGCCAAAATGGCTGGTGCACACTTTGCATGATACCAAATTAGATGCACCTCTATCATATCATACTCGTTCAGGCTCTCATAGTGCCTCTTTTGCATCAGATTGCTATGCTATGGCTACATCTAGTTTTTGTGATGAGAATGAGCCTATTTCATTTGATGAAGCACAAAATTCAAAGACTTGGATGGCTGATATGCAATCTGAATATGATGCTATAATGAAGAATGGTACTTGGTCTTTATGTGACTTGCCTCTTAGCAAGAAAGCCATTGGGACTAAGTGGGTATACAAGCTGAAGCATAAGCCTGATGGTACAATTGACAGGTATAAGGCTAGGCTTGTTGCAAACGGTTATGCGTAGGAAAGAGGCATTGATTTTGATGAGACCTTTGCACCTACTTGCCGAATGACTACTGTTCATAGCATCTGTGCACTTGCAACTCATCATGCTTGGAATGTACATCAGTTGGATATCAAAACAACATTTCTGAATGGTGACTTACATGAAGAAGTGTATGTTTTTCAGCCCCGTGGCTTTGTGCAGAAAGGGCATGAGAACCAAGTGTGCACGTTAAAGAAGGCATTATATGGCTTAAAGCAAGCACCATGTGCTTGGTATGAAAAGATACATGCCTATCTGATTGCACATGGTTTTGAGAACAGTCCAACTGAAAGCACCTTATATGTTAATAGTGCTAATGATGTACTTCTGATCATTGTGGTTTATGTTGATGGCATGTTGCTCACTGGTCCTCATGAGAGGCATATTGCTGATTTTAAGGCTGGCTTACATGCCTCATTTGAGATGCCTGATTTGGGGCATTTGCATCACTATTTGGGCATTCAATTTATGCAAGTTGATGGTGGAATGGCTTTGTGTCAAACGAAATATATTGACACATTATTGCAACATTTTGGCCTTGAAGACTATAAGCCTATTGCCACTCCTATGGACACAGGTTTATGATTGAGTCTTCAGGATGTTGGAGATGCATTTGATGCTGTTCTCTATCACCAAGCTGTTGGATGCTTGATTTACTTATGCATTACTTGGGCATATATTCAGTTTGTTGTCTCACAGATAAGCAAGTTTATGCATTTCCCAGGTGTCAAGCATTGGCAGGCGGTTAAGCGCAGCTTTCGCTACTTGAGTGGCACCCGACTACTTGGGTTGTTTTATCCCAAGGGGGGATCATTGCCGCTAGATTTGCATGCTTTTTTTTACTCTAACTGGGCTAGTTGCTATGACACTCGTGTGTCCACTAGTGGTTTTTGCTTCATGCTTGGTAGCTCATGTATATCTTTGTTGAGCAAGAAGCAATCTACTGTGGCCACTTCCAATTGTGAGGCTGAGTATAGGGTCATAGCGACTGTTGACAGTGTGTGGCTCAGACGCCTAATGGCTGATTTGGGTGTTGGTCAGTCTTCTGCCACCACCATCTTCATTGACAGTGAGAACGCATTGGCAGTTGCGAGGAACCCTATGTTCCATGCTCGCACTAAGCACATTGAGGTGCATTATCATTATGTCAGGGAGAGGTTCTCTGTTGGGGAGATTATCTTGGCATATGTGCCCACGCATGAGAACATTGCAGACCTCTTCACGAAGGCTCTGGGTAGGGAGAAGTTTGAAGCTTTCCGCAAAGCTTTGGGCTTACTTCCTTTTGTGGAGTGATTTCTATTACACTTATGTGTTCCTCAAGTAGCTTTGATGCAAATCTTTTCCCTATATATGGGCACTCTTTACTCTAGTGTTGGCTAGAGGTTTTTTCCCCACCATATACTTGATACTCTCGTATGTGGTGGTACTTTGTACTTATGGATATTATTCATCTCTTACTTTAGTTCAGTTCATCATCAATAGAGAAAGCTATTCTAGCCATCGTCTTCTTCGTGTGTCTTGCTGCATTTGTGCTCCTTGTGTGTGCTTCTTGTGTGTCTCTCACACTTCTACACACACCCTACAGTGGTATCAAAGCAGGTCTAGCTCCTTCTCAAGTTTTGGTTTTTCACATCGTGGTGAACGTGCACTTTTAACAATGCAAATCGACTTCGGAGCATAGATCTGTGAATTTAAGGAGCCAAGAAACATTTCCACCAGGTGCGCTATAGTTTTACCCCCATTTTGAAGCATTTGTGCAGTCAGAATTGCCATCAGAGTGACGGTTTGCGAGCTGAAATTTCAGCATTCATTTTAGCTTTCGTTGAAGTGAAGATTTTGTCGCATTCTTGTTCCTTAGTGAAATGGCAGGCAGCAATGACTTGTTTGGCATGCTTCAAGCTGAAGATAAGCTTGATGGGACCAGCTATCTGACGTGGTCTTACATGATGAAGCATGTTCTTGTTGCAAAACAACTTTGGAACATAGTGGCAGATGTAGATCGAAGACCGGCAGATGCTTCTACTTCACAATCTACTGTCACAGACGGAGCTTCTTCTTCGAGTACAGCGGTTTCTCCTTCTCCGTCTACACAGGAGTAGCTTAGATGGGATGGAAAAGATACTGAAGCTCATGCTTTGATTGCGCTTTCAATGAACCGTCATATAGTTCCACACATTCGGTCATGTTCTACATCGAGACAGGCATAGGACACTCTTGCTTCTTTGTATACCGTGCATAATGAAGCACGTGTTTCATACTTGAGGAAGCAACTTGAGGATGTATGTATGGATGAAAATGAGTCGGTGGATGTGTATGTGACTCGCATCAAGGACTTGAAAGAGCAATTGGCAAACATAGATGAGATCATTCCGGATGCATCACTCATTTCTACATTGTTGAAAGGATTACCAGAATCTTTTCAAAGCTTTGCTACTACTCTCCGTTTGGTTGCAAAAGGAAATCCTAATATGTAAGCATTTGATGAGGTTCTATCTCTTCTTTTGCAAGAAGAGCAATCTAGAGTGAATAGGAGTGGTTTGATTGAGGGAACACAAGCACTTTCTATCTCACAAAAGGGGAAAAGCAAGTATGGTTCAACTTTGGGTTCATCAAAACCAAAGCCTCAAGCTTCCTCTTCCACTCATTCCTCTAATGATGGTGATTTGCAAAAGAAGAAGAGATGCAAATATTGTCCAAAGGTTGGTCATACTATTGATGAGTGTAGAAAGCTTGCTAAACGCAATGAAAAGAAGAAGGAATCCGGCATGTCTATTGCTGAAAATTCAGCAAATGTAAAGAATGATGAAGCTAACATGGCTCAAGATTTTTGGGCATGTGTTGTTACATGTCATTATGATGCTTCTTTGCATTCTAAATGTATGGTTGTGAGTGAGGCTGATTTCAATTTGTTCTTTGATAGTGGTGCTTCAAAGCACATAACATCATGCAAAAGATTTTTTGCCTCTTTGAGAAATGCACACAAAGGAGGACATGTGGTGTGTGCAAACAATGCCTCTTATCCTATCATTGGAGTAGGAGAAATTGAGCTTACGGCTGCAAATGGAGGTGTGATTCTCTTGAAAAATGGATTGTATGTGCCCGGTATCAAGAAGAACTTAATTTCAATTCTATTGATTGCCAAAGCTGGACTTCATGTACACTTTGTTGATGATAAGTGTATGGTTCATGATTTCAGCAATGGTGATGTTATCGTGATGTCCGGTACATTATGTAATGGCTTGTATCGCATGGATACATACAAAAGGGCTGCCTCGAATGCCTTGGTTGCTCATACTTCTTCCATGGCTGAGATGGAGCTTTGGCATACTCGTTTTGCTCACTTACACTTCAATAGTTTGCTTTACTTGCAGAAGAAGGACATGGTTATTGGCTTGCCTACACTTGAGTCCATTGAAAAGCATGCATGTGAAGGTTACATTCTTGGAAAAATGCATCGTGCTTCTTTTCCAAAAGATAGTCATACACACACTACAAGAAAATTGTAGCTTGTTCATAGTGATGTATGTGGTCCCCTCAAAACTCCATCTTTTGGGAAGCATGTATATTTTGTTACCTTCATTGATGATGCTACTCGCCATACATGGGTGTATCCTATGAAAGCAAACAATGAGGTATTTTCTTGCTTCAAAGCATTTTTAGCTATGGCTGAAAATTTTTCTTCACAAAAACTTTTGACTCTATGCACGGATCGTGGTGGTGAATACATGTCACATGAGTTTAATGCTTTTCTTCGTGAAAGAGGTATTTCACACCAATGTACAATGCCATATACACCTCAACAAAATGGTGTTGCCGAGCGTAAAAATAGAACTCTACTTGAAATGGCACGATGTATGGTTAAAGGAAAGCATGTTCTAGATAAGTTTTGGATGGAAGCGCTCATGTGTGCAAATTATGTGTTGATTCACTGCCCTATAAAAACCTTGAGAGCCATCACTCCTTATGAGGCTTGGAATGGTCATAAGCCTATGGTTAGTCATATGCGTGTGTTTGGTTGTTTGGCATATGCTCTTGTGCCATCACAACAACGTCACAAACTTGATGACAAGGCAAAGAAATGTATATTTGTTGGTTATAGTGCTGAAAGTAAGGGATATCATTTGTATCATCCATTGATGAACATAATTATTGTGAGTCGAGATGTGGTATTTGTTGAAAATTTAGTTTTCCCTCTACTTGAATGTACAAAACAACCAACAGTTAGCTCACAAGATGTGTTCGATACACTCATGCCTTTGTTCCAAAATTGTGCCCTTGACTATGGCCATGTAGACCAGCCAACTGAGGCTCAAAGGGCTGAAAAATTCGAGCCAAATAAGCTGAAAATGCAGAGAATTTCAAGCCAAAAATTGTCAAAATTGCTAGAAATTTTCACATATGGCTGAACATTTGCGACAAAGTATGGCTGAAAATGAGCATGAAATTCAGCCCACGCATGATATAAATTTTGATGATGTATTACATAATGAATGCATGTCTATAAAGAGTGCACAAAGTATGCCAAAGTGGCTGAAATAAACTTTGCAGGACAACAAATTAAGTGCACGTTTACTTGGTAGGACAAGATCAAGCTCTCACCATGCATCAAGTAATTTTGTGGATTATTCTCTTATTGCTAGATCATGTAATGAAGAGCCACTTTCTTTTGAGGATGCATGTGACGATCCGCAATGGATGAGTGCTATGCAATCAGAAATGGATTCCATACATAGGAATAGAACTTGGGAGTTATGTGAATTGCCACAAGGAAAGAATGCCATTGGTACAAAGTGGGTTTATAAGATTAAGAGAAAATCTGATGGTAGCATTGATTGCTACAAAGCTAGATTGGTTGCCAAAGGATATGCGCAACAATATGACATTGACTATGAGGAAACTTTTGCACCTACTTCACGCATAACTACCATTCGTACCGTGGTTGCATTGGCTGCCCATCGAGGTTGGAAAGTGCATCAATTGGACATAAAAACAGCCTTCTTGAATGGTGATTTGCAAGAAGAGGTTTATGTGAAGAAACGAGCTGGAATTTCTTTGAAAGGGAAAGAGCATATGGTTTGTCGCTTGCAAGCTCCACGTGCATGGTATGACAAAATCCATAAGCACTTGATTGCTCTTGGCTTCACATGTAGTTCGATTGAAAGCACACTCTATGTACGCAAAAATGGGGCTGATCTTATAGTGCTTGTTCTTTATGCCGATGACATACTCTTGACTTGGTCATGTGATGCAAAACTTGACATTCGTATGGCTGATTTGCAGCATACTTTTGATGTCACTTATCTTGGTCTTTTGAGCTACTACCTTGACATCCAGTTTGTATCCGTTGAGGGGGGAATTGTTATGCATCAAGCAAAATATGTTGAAAAACTACTTCAGTGTTTTGACTTTGAGGATTGCAAGCCAGTCTCCACACTATTTAAGACTAGATTGAGGTTCTCAGTTGAGGATTCCAATGATGCATTTGACACTTCTCTTTATCAGCAAGTTGTGGGATGTCTTATATATGCATGCAACACAAGGCCGCATATACAGTATGCAGTTTCCGAGTTGAGTCGATTCATGCATAGCCCTGGCACTAAGCATTGGCAAGTAGTGAAACATGTGTTTAGATATCTCAGAGGAACTTTGAGCTCAGGTCTCTTTTATGGTAGAGATATTCATCCATGCTTGCATGCTTTTACATATAGTGATTGGGCTGATTGTTATGATACTTGTGTGTCCACTAGTGGTAATTGATTTTTCCTTGGCGACTCATGCATATGTTGGTTGAGTAAAAAGCAACCTACAGTGGCGACATCGAGTTGTGAAGTTGAGTACAGGGCAGTTTTCACAGCTACAGTGGAGTGTATATGGCTGAGATGCCTATTGATGGATCTTTGCATGGAGATTGATGCTGCTACGCATATTCTCACTGATAGTCAGAGTGCTTTGGCTGTTGCACGAAACCCAGTGTTTCATGCACGGACCAAACATATTCAGGTGCATTATCACTATGTGAGAGAGCACCTTCATGAAGGAGATATTGATTTGGTACATGTGCCTACACAAGTTAATGTGGCAGACATATTCACCAAAGCTCTTCCATGATAAAAGTTTGAAGCTTTTCGCAAAGCTTTAGGCTTATTACCTTGTGGAGGCTGATTTGTCACTCCCTGTATGTGTTCACATCATTTACTCCATGGGGGGTTTGTTACACTTATGTGTTCCTCGAGTAGCTTTGATGTGAACCTTTTCCCTATACATGGGCACTTTTTACTCTAGTGTTGGCAAGAGGTTTTTTCCCCATGTTACCACATACTTGATACTCTCATATGTGGTGGTACTTTGTACTTAGGGATATTATTCATCCCTTACTTCAGTTCAGTTCATCGTCAATAGAGAGAGCTATTCCAGCCATCGTCTTCTTCATGTGTCTTGTTGCGTTTGTGCTCCTTGTGTGTGCTTCTTGTGTGTCTCTCACACTTCCACACACACCCAACAATTTCCACATAGCTTGGCACTTCCTTATACATGAGTGCTAGCTCCTTGTTTGTGATATATTTAGGTAGTGATGTGTGTGAACACTCTAGGACTGTCGGGGCACTTTTTCCCCTCTTTAGGAGGTTTTTTTCCCTCGGCTTGTATATACGCCTATTGCCCTAACGGGCCACTTATCTTTGTAGATTCTAGTGGTAATACATTCAGTATTGTGTTGTGTGCTCCAAGGTTCTTCTTCTTCCTTGTGTTGTTCGCGTGCTACCTCAGATGTCTAACTCCAACAAGAAGGTCCATGAGGGAGAAAAGAAAACCAGAAAAGTATGGGTTTGATACTTCTCTAGTCATTAAACATTCAATCTATCTAGCACATGACATAAATCAAGAGGAACCCTCAACATTTGAAGCAAAAAAGAAATCAGAATGGAGGTATGCAATGGAAGAATAAATTGAAGCTGTTGAGGAGAATAACACTTGGGAGTTGGTTCCCAAGTCTCCATCAATGAAAGTAATAGGCTCAAGATGGATCTACAAATTAAAGAAGAACTCAAATGCTCCATTAACAGGGATAAGGCAAGACTTTTGGTGAAAGGCTTTGCACAAACTCAGGGAATTGATTATGAGGAGGCCTTCTCTCCTATGGCAAAGATGCCTACAGTTAGGGTACTGCTTAGTATTGCCTCTTTGAAGAATTGGAAGATACTTCAATTGGATGTAAGAAATGCATTTTTTAATGGATGGATAAAAAGAGGTATACATGGCACAACCACCTGGTTTTAAGAATCACATATATCCTGATTATGTGTGTAAACTTAATAAAGCTTCATATGGACTCAAACAAGCCCCAAGGGCTTGGAATCACAGGCTTGTCTCATTCTTGAAGGACAAAGGATTTCAACCTAGCAAGGCATATCCATCACTATTCATAAAAAGGAGTAATTATGAAGTCATCTATTTGCTTCCAACATCATTCTTTGATATTCAGGTTCATTTATTGGTCCATCTTGTGGATGAAATAGAGATTGCAGTTGTTGTAAACACTCGATGGATGCTTTGGGTCGAGCAATTTATGGGGATATTAAAAGGTTATGTGCAACAAAGAGAAAAACCAAAAGGATCTATGGCAAAGGGGTTGATGATTGAGGAGTGCATGTACTATGTTAATAAATACCTTGAAAGAGTTCATGAAGAAGCTCCATGTGCATGGACCAATGAGACTTCTTCAAAAATAACCGATGAGGTATTATCAGATAAGGGAGTTCCGTTTCAATTTACATTGCAAGAAAAAAGTGATGTTTCTACTTTTGTAGCATATAATAGCGAATTAGCGAGTATGAACAGGAACTTCAAAATCTCTAAAGTAAAAAATGGAGAAACAAAAGATATAGACATAATCTTGATAGTAATGGAAATACACATATATCTTATTTCACGGATTGGCTATATACTCATATGCAACGAGCCAATGCAAATAATGAACAAATCTCATATGAGTAGAGGGAGTTAATGATAGGTTGTGAAAGAAATGTAATTTTATTTTAATAATATTCTATTTTTTCACATATATGTGTATTAGTTTCTTTTTTATAATTTGATTTTTATTGGAGGCTTGAATGTTCACTAATATGTGGGCTTTTGGATAGCATATTACAATCAAAATTATTGAATATTCTTTATGTAAAACAGAGGATTCTAGCATTGTTGCTTCTTTCAAGCAACTACCACGTGCTAGCTCAAAAGGTACAAA